>OZ038508.1:52199448-52201948 GCA_964036315.1 Acanthosepion esculentum | reverse complement strand
GCAAATAGTTCATGCAAAAAAGTTGTTGTGGTATTGGACGTAGGCTTTTTGCAGCGTAGTACTTCCGGCCATTTTGTAAAACTATCTACCACTATTAAGTAGTAATAATCTTCTACTGGACCAGCGAAATCAATGTGTAATCTTGTCCACGGATGATCCGTCTTTGGCCATGGTTTGTGTACTATAGGTGGTGCCTTAGCTGCTAACGCACACCCTTTACATCGATGAACCATGTTTTCGATATCCACATCCATTCCTTTCCAATATACAAAGCTTCGCATTAAGCTTTTTGTTCTATTAATCCCCGGGTGACCCATATGAAAGTCCCGTAGGATTCTTTTCTGCAACTTTTTTGGCACTACTACTCTCTCACCATATAATAAAATTCCGTCACATATTGAATAAATCTCCTGCACTTTTTTGTCATTTGCTACCATTTTGCTTTTTATTTCTAAAATGAAATCATCGCTTTCAGCTTCTTTTTTGATTTCCTTTGATGTAACCGGTAGCTCTCTTACAATGTTGTTTACCATGCTTTTTACCTCATAATCTGCTCTGATATTTGCAATAATTGATTCTTCGAATCTTTCTTCTTGACTCGGTACGAGTCTTGATAAAGTATCCGCATGAATTATATTTTTGGATGATAAGTGCTTTATGTGAAAATCATAATTAAGAAGAATGGTTCCCCATCTTAACAGTCGATTTGCCGTATAAACGGGTAACCCTTTCTTTGAACCAAAAATAGTGATCAGAGGTTTATGATCCGTTTCTAACATAAAATGTCTGCCGTAGATGTATCTATGAAATTTTGTGATGGCAAAAATGATACTCATCGGCTCTTTTTCTATCTGTGAATAACTTCGTTCTCCTGGGAGTAATGCTCTCGAAGCATGTGCAATTGGTTTTCTAGAACCATCTGGCATTATGTGTTGAATACACGCTCCTGCCCCGTATGAACTAGCGTCACTTGCCACTACAATATCAAGTTTTGGATTGTAATGGGTTAAAAAGAGGTCGGACGTAAGCATTTTCTTTATTTCATCAAAGGCTTTCTGACATTCTACCGTCCATTCCCATGCCTTGTCTTTTTTCAGTAGGTCATTCAACGGAGCTCTTAGATTGTACATTCCTTTAATGAACGCTTGATAATAGTTTGCGAGCCCCAGAAAACTCTGTAGCGTCGCCACATTAGTAGGCGTCGGCATGTCTCTAATCGCAATGGACCTTTCCGGATCTGGAAATCTGCCATTTTTGTTGATTATGTGACCTAAATACTTAATTTCCTCCAAACCAAATTCGCACTTTGATTCTTTGACTTTAAATCCAAAGTCCTGAATCTTTTTAAATACTTGATTGAGGTGCTCTCGATGTTCGTCGACGTTTGCACTCCTTACTATGATGTCATCTAAGTAGGCACACGCAAAGTCTAAATCATTCAACATGACGTCCATAGCTTGTTGAAAAATGGCTGGTGCCACTTTAATACCAAAAGGAAGCCTGTTGTACTTGAATAAACCTCTATGCGTGTTTATCCCTAGTAACTTCGAACATTCCTCTTCGACGGGAATTTGGAGATAGGCATCTGATAAGTCGATTTTTGAAAAAATCACTCCGCCATTTAGCTTGTTAAAAATCTCCTCCGGACTCGGTAACGGGTAATGGTAGTCCTTAATTACCGAGTTCAACCCTGTCGAAAAATCAACGCAGACTCTGATTTGGTTTGATTTCTTTTTTATGCACACAATCGGCGCAGCCCATGAATTAGATTCTACTTTCGAAATAATTCCCATTTTTTCCAACCTATCAAGTTCTTCGTTAACTTTCTCTACACTTGCGAAAGGCTCGTTACGTTTCTTTTTAAAAATTGGCATAGTATTTTCCTTTAATTCAAATTTAGCTTCAAACTTGTTACATCTTCCAAGACCAGGTGTGAAAGTTTCCGGAAACTTTTTCTTTAATTCATCTTTAATGTCCTGTCTTGTTTGTGTATTACTTTCTACTTTTCTGCAGAATGAGTTTAACGGTTTATCCCACAATTCGAATGTTTCAATAAAATCTGTACCCATCAAGTTTTCTCCATTTTTCAGAATGAAAACTTTTATTTTTTTAACGATCCCGTTCAATTTCATGGGAAGTACAACCTCGCCTTCGAAGTTAATTTCCTTTCCAGTTACCGTTCGAGCGAGTTTCGATGACTTCATTATTGTAGGCCTTTTTAAAATTTTCCATGTTTTATAGTTCATTATTGTTAAATCTGAACCCGAATCGAGTTGAAATTTGATATTCTTTTTAAATATTTCAGTCGTCACATATTTCCTCAAATCTCTATCTGATTTGATATTCGAATTTGTTTGTCTAATTCGGCTATTGAATTTTTTCGTTTTACAACACGATCCTTTGTGACCATTCTTGTGGCACACGAAACATTTCTTATTTTTATATGAGCAATTTACCTCCCAGTGTCTTTCGTTACAACGTCTGCAATTATATGGTGGGA
>OZ038508.1:52136948-52191948 GCA_964036315.1 Acanthosepion esculentum | reverse complement strand
AATAGCAAAAGCCAAACAGCCAGCCCTAGTTCAGGAATGTGCTATGATCATGGCCCACTGTAATTACTACTATTGTGTTTATCATAGGGCACAGTGTAGCAGAAACCTTGCCTCATTCAGAATAGCACATAATCCAAGGAGGAGAATTCTGGAAAATGCAAAGAGCAGCTATGTGTAGGGAGTCCAAGCCAATGTAGAGAACAAAAACTCAGGTCCTGCAAATTCTGGAAAATTGGAAACCCAATACTCAAGAGAGTCAAACTGTCATTACCCCCCACCCCCATTATATATGGCCCTGAAGTTATCTTGTTCTCATCAGATAAGGCAAAGCTCTTTGTTATGAAGTTTAACTCTAGGTTAGACAAAAAATACCATTCCTTACCTGACTTCCCCCACTTCATGGAGAATAAGCTTTGTGATATTTCTATATCAACTCAGGTAGTTTCCAGACTTATCAAAAGCCTTGACTACTGGTCTGGATAAAATTCTTGTTGTTGGTCTCAAGTATTTTTACCCAGAATGATCTCCAATCTTGGAAAATCTATTTGACCACTGTCTAGTGCTTGTCCTGTATACAAGAAAGTAGGGAGACCTTGGCTGTATCACAATATCGCTACCATCAATCCTCTCTCCTCAGTCATAGTCCTTTTCTGCTTTATATTAATGATCTGCTCAAGAACATTCTCACATCCTTAATAAATATATATGCAGATGATATCACAGTGTATGAGTACACCTCTAGATATCTTGATGACCAGTGCCTGGCAGCTGATCACTCCTCTGATCTAACTTTCACAGCTCCTTGGGGGAAAACTGGCCAGTATCATTCAATGCAGCCTAAACTAAATGAGTAACATTTTATCATCAGTGAGAAGACCCTAAACCTGCACCAATCCTGATGAGTGGTCATGCCTTCAGAAAGGCTCCTTGCCTTGAATACCTACTGTCTAAAGCTTGTTCCCGACCTCAAATGGAACACGTATATTCATAAAATTGCAAACGATTCTGGAAGAATTGAGGTTCCTTGTATCACTTCAGAAAATACCTCAGTATCTTTACAAGAGTCAGATCAGACTAAGAACGGATTATTGCTGTGATATCTGGGCTGGTGCTGCACAATCGTCACTGTATGACCTTGACATAGTTGTAAAGCCATGTGGGTGATAAATTATTCTCCACCCTGAAACTGTTGTCCCACAGATCAGCCATTGCTAGCTTCTCACTACTATGGCAGATATTTGGACGAGTTACATTCTTTAGACCGCAATTCAGACCTTTACAGCTAGGACCCACTATCCCTATTTCCTTTGTGCTCCTTTGATAAAAAAGTTTCATCCTGGACAGTGTCTACCCCAGAACTGTTACTTTGTAGAATAAACTCCCAAGAGGATGATTCCATAACACATACAATCTTGGTCTCTTTAAGTCCCGGATCCACTGATATCAATCCTACATGTTGTCATAATATGCATTTCTTACTTCCTCCTTCACTATCCCTTAAAATAATCTCATTCAGTAACCCTCTACCTTGAGTGACCCTCGTGCCTTGTATTGTGTGAACCAACGGTTAAGAAAAAGAACACGGTTCCAGCTACAAGACGCTATTTTATTGCGTCGTCACCACCACTTGCCATCAATTCACGCCAGCGACAAACAAAAGCCTGCTTAATTTGTAAATGTGGCTTATCCATACTATTGAAACGTATTACCCACCGTCTAACTGTGCTCACATCCATTGCATGATTTTCATAAACGTTTAGCAAGCGTCGATATATATCAATGAATGCAATTTTCCTGCATACTTGAATTAGCTGACACATTTCAGTTTTGTATGCATTTTCAAGTTAAACGCTATTTGTCAGACTGCCTCTTTGAATTTTCAATATCTAAGGTTTTTAAATTACAAAATAAATCACTGACTTATTGCATGAATATATAATTTTTAGAACTTTCGTGCTTCCACCATTTGTATGAACCTGTTTCAACATAATTATTTTTTCGTATCGATGGTTTCGTACAACTCGGTAACATTGTTTAATATGCTTTGCTCATTTGCTGAGATATTTCAGCTTACAGCTACGTGATGTTGAAACATCTGTTCCTGTATGATCACCGAAGTTAAGCAATGTCGAGCCTGGTCAGTGCCTAGATGGGTGACCGTTTGGGAATACGAAGTGATGTAATCTTGGATGTGTAGGTGATGTAATGGATGATTGTTCAGAATTACTTATCGGAGAGCCGATTATCACTTCCTGTTAGGTCCGTTATATTTGCTTATATACAAATACCCTTGGAAAGGTATGATTTTACCTTTTCTCTCCCCAGCTATTGGTTACTTAATAAGACTTGTAGCATTAAACCATTATTATCTAAAAAAATATTCTTATAATCTAAAAATATTTTCTGGTTTTAAATAACCTGCAAACGGTTGATAAGTCGTACAAAACGAATCATTCAATTGAACCTATTCCTATTGATAAAAGAAAAAAGTAAATAAATAGTAAATACAATTTCAAAGTTATAGGCAGAGACGTTAGAAGTAGACTTTAGAAGGAGCTGAAAAGACAATCCTAAACAGGCAAACGAGAGATAAAGCTCTCAAAAGATCGGGGAAACCTATCTACTCCTTTTTGATGAAAACAATAGTAAATAAAAGTTCAAACTTTTAGCCGGAGACGTTAGAAGTATAGATTTGAAGTAGACTTTACAAGGAACGGGAAATCCAATCCTAAAACAAGGGGTAAACCTCTATTTCTGTTTAAAAACTGGGGAAGAGTGTGAACCGGTCGACTGTCTACTCCTATTGAGGAAAGAGGATAATAGGAGTAGAGTACTTGATAGAGTGGTAGACTAGAGACTACTGCATGGTCCAGAACCCATTGACAAAATGGCAGTACAATAGTCCCGATATTATACACCTGTTGATAGGATAGTCTTCTTCGGAGTTACTCAAATGTTATCTATCTTCTTTATCCCCACAATTTTCACTTCCTACCAACTCTTTTGTTCATATCGCACTTCATTCATCATAACCATTTTAAAAGTAACCCTCTACCTTGAGTGACTCTTAAGCCTTGTTTTGGTTGATCTTTAGCATAAAAGAAAAGTATGGAAATAATGCCATATCTAATGTCTGGTAACAATAGTGCATATCCGAAGCATATATGCAGGTAAACGTGTATGGAGTACTTTATTTTGATAGATTTAACTGACTTTCATAAAAGTCCAAATTGTCATTGTCAAATGGCCAGAAGGCTAAGTCAAAGCATTTTCAAAAAAGCACAAAGCTGTGCTGTTTTGAAAATACTCATGTAAAGTCGGGCGCTCATGTAAAGTTGTGGTGAGTCCTTATCAGCAGTAGGAGAATCCGAGGAGGAGAAAATCACAAAGCATTGGGAGGCCAATTTATCGATGCGAGTAATGAGCGGAGGTGTGACACTATTAGACGCTGAAAGGGTTAAAGTATACTCCGATAGCTATATCGAGAAGTGAAGTAGAGAGCTGTGACACTATTAAACGCTGGAAAGATTAAGGTGTAGCCCGATAGCTATACCGAGAAACGAAGTGGAGAGATGTAACACTATTAGACGCTGAAATGGTTAACGGATAGCTCGATGGCTATACCGAGAAACGAAGTGGAGAGATGTAACACTATTAGACGCTGAAATGGTTAAGGGATAGCTCGATGGCTATACCGAGAAACGAAGTGGAGAGATGTAACACTATTAGACGCTGAAATGGTTAAGGGATAGCTCGATAGCTATACCGAGAAACGAAGTGGAGAGATGTAACACTATTAGACGCTGAAATGGTTAAGGGATAGCTCGATAGCTATACCGAGAAACGAAGTGGAGAGATGTAACACTATTAGACGCTGAAATGGTTAAGGGATAGCCCGATAGCTATACCGAGAAACGAAGTGGAGAGATGTAACACTATTAGACGCTGAAATGGTTAAGGGATAGCTCGATGGCTATACCGAGAAACGAAGTGGAGAGATGTAACACTATTAGACGCTGAAATGGTTAAGGGATAGCCCGATAGCTATACCGAGAAACGAAGTGGAGAGATGTAACACTATTAGACGCTGAAATGGTTAAGGGATAGCCCGATAGCTATACCGAGAAACGAAGTGGAGAGATGTAACACTATTAGACGCTGAAATGGTTAACGGATAGCTCGATAGCTATACCGAGAAACGAAGTGGAGAGATGTAACACTATTAGACGCTGAAATGGTTAACGGATAGCTCGATGGCTATACCGAGAAACGAAGTGGAGAGATGTAACACTATTAGACGCTGAAATGGTTAAGGGATAGCCCGATAGCTATACCGAGAAACGAAGTGGAGAGATGTAACACTATTAGACGCTGAAATGGTTAAGGGATAGCTCGATGGCTATACCGAGAAACGAAGTGGAGAGATGTAACACTATTAGACGCTGAAATGGTTAAGGGATAGCCCGATAGCTATACCGAGAAACGAAGTGGAGAGATGTAACACTATTAGACGCTGAAATGGTTAACGGATAGCTCGATGGCTATACCGAGAAACGAAGTGGAGAGATGTAACACTATTAGACGCTGAAATGGTTAAGGGATAGCCCGATAGCTATACCGAGAAACGAAGTGGAGAGATGTAACACTATTAGACGCTGAAATGGTTAAGGGATAGCTCGATGGCTATACCGAGAAACGAAGTGGAGAGATGTAACACTATTAGACGCTGAAATGGTTAACGGATAGCTCGATGGCTATACCGAGAAACGAAGTGGAGAGATGTAACACTATTAGACGCTGAAATGGTTAACGGATAGCTCGATGGCTATACCGAGAAACGAAGTGGAGAGATGTAACACTATTAGACGCTGAAATGGTTAAGGGATAGCTCGATAGCTATACCGAGAAACGAAGTGGAGAGATGTAACACTATTAGACGCTGAAATGGTTAAGGGATAGCTCGATGGCTATACCGAGAAACGAAGCAAGATTTTATTAAATTCAGAAAGTTTGTTTTCTTCCGTGAATAAACCTCAAGGGCTGACTTGAAGTAAAACGGCTTTATTATTTTGAGGAATTTAGCCGAAAAGGCCATATGGATAATTTAAACCCACGTGGGGTGGAGAGAGATGATGTAAGAACATTCAAAGTCAACTGAGACTTTTGCAAAACAAAGAAAAAGTAAAGACATTGATTTATGTCTACTCCATAATGTGTGGGTTTTTGGAAAGTCTCCTGATGACCACAGGCATGAAAGGGAATCAATAGGGAGATAATATTTTTAAGGTTTTGAGGAACGAAGTTGAAGCTAAAAGAATTGATTTATTTCACTTGTCAAGAAAGGGTGGAAAGTGTAGATCGCTCAAGAAATATAATTTTTTTTTTTTTAGATAAGAACCGAACCCCGAGTGTCACAGGTCGAAACTTGCTAACATGGCACAGTGGATAAAGGCGTTGGTTAGATCCAGTGACAGGACCCAAAGAGTGTGAGTTCAATACTCGGTTAAGGCAGTGGAGAACTTTCAGAGGGGAATTAACAGGAGATAACTGATAACTGACATCCATTAAATATGGCACGTGGAACTAGAACAGTCTACCTCAGTGAGCGAAATAAAGGGTTCAGTTCGACATTCCAGCCACCTGAAGAAGGCCGGAGCGTACAACGGCCGAAACGTTGTAATAAATATGACGACAAAGATGAGGACAATAGTCCGAATAATGTAAATAGTGTAAGCCACGCCTGTTCGCCCACACAGTCTAAAAATCGGATTTGTCAAAATGACAACCGAAGTGAAGGGCTCAGGTGAAATACCAAGGGGATGAAGGAGTTACCTAAATCCCTTGGGTAGTTTTGGTAACAAATACCAATATCAGAGGAGTTAGGGTGGATCGATATTCTGCTACCACTACTCTTAGGAAGAGGGACCTCCCTCAAATAGAGCATGTAATTAATTTTCCGGAGTCAGACGGCAAATGGCGCTTTGTAGGGGTTAGGGGAATCACCGAAGCCCCAGGCCCCGTCGGACTCCATGCCGGTCTTGTCGGCATGACACGGGTACCACATATAAGCAGAAGATCGAAGCGACCAAGTCAGTAGCCGGTCGAGTTGCCGTTGGGGACAAGAGACGACCGCTTCGCCCGATCTTACGTGACTTGCCGCCTGAAGAAAACCTCCGACTTAAGCCTTGTCCCAGTCAAATCAAGAAAAAGCGTCACGTTAATATACTAAACGGGAAGGGTTGATAATTCTGCACGAGGAATTTATCTTCTGCACGAAGCGTATATATATTCCTGTCTGAAAAATTGATAATTGTAATACCATTTCTGTGCAAAGAACGTTATATAAAAACATTTTTTTTTATTCAAATTATTATTTTTTTTACTTGCGACTTCACCCTACCCGAACCAAATCAATACAACGATTCCTGTCGACGATTCAATCCTTGCCAGCCTTGGGATCAAAATCAAACATAACGTGGGACAAGGCAAGGTTTGGATCGAAGTGATCAACTCAACGATCAGCCGCCGGGATTGGATATCGGACGGACCGTCAAAGAAGAAGGCTACAGAAGGCCTCTCTACAAGAGATACTGTGATATAAACAACAGATAGCTTTATCACGGCAAACGAAGGAATGTATCACAATACAGAGTACGTAACTTCTTATTGGTTATGAAGCTGCATTCTTTCGGTTAGATGGAGCTTTTCAAGAGCAGCGGGCAGGTGAACTTTGTCAGCGCTGCCGGATTTATTATCGAGACAGGAGTAAATGATAGTGTCGTCTGCATAGATGCCAACTTGAGAACTGAGGACATCAGTGAGATCATTGATGAAGATCAGAAACAGTGTAGGACTCAAGACAGAGCCTTGGGGAATATATATATATATATATATATATATATATATATATATATATATATATATATATATATATATATATATATATATGAGGAAATATAGTCTTAAAGTGTGCTACATTCATGGGATAAAGTGCTCAATATCAGAGATAGAGCGTGTGTAAATATAAAAGTGAACATAGAAGTCAACACTTAGAGGCGACAGTCTGTTTCATGTTAGATGCAATCGTCAGGCCACCCTGATTGCATCTAGCATATATATATATATATATATATATATATATATATATATATATCAATGTATTTGTTTAAACGTTATTTTTTAATGGATATTCATATTTTAGTAGATGCACTGTTTTTATTTATTAAACAGTATATTTAATTTCTTTACATCTACTAAATTGAATATTTCGAGAAATCTTGTTAGAAAATTATGCATCCTCCGGCAGGATTAGAACCTGCATCTCCTTCGGGAAACCGTCATTAGACCTGATGTGCCTTAGATCAAATCGGCCAAGTAGGACCTCATGATCAAACAAAGCCCGAATAGACAAAATGGAAAACCTTTTTATTGACAAAGCGTTTCTCCTTCGGAGGAGAAAACCGTTTTCAATAAAAAGTTTTTTCCACTGGTTTCTCCACTTTTGTTCGGATTCTCTATCCTAATAAAGCGCACGCACACACGCACACACACACACACACACACACACACACAGATATATATATATCCAAATGTAAAGAGAACGAAAAATATACATTCAAACGTTCATAACATTCATTTAAAAGAAGGCGTGCGTGTTTCATGTATAACTACAATATATCTGTAAAAACGCAATAACTTCATATACATACATATATATATATATATATATATATATATATATATATATATATATATATATATATATATATGATAAAATATAGTTTTATGGTATGCTATATTTATGCATAAAATTGCTCAATATCTGGGATAGGACGTGTGTAAATAGAAAAGTGGACATTGAGTCCAACACCGAGTAGCGGCAGTCTTTTCATGCTTGGACGCAATATTCAGGTCTCTCTCTCTCTCTCTCTCTCTCTCTCTCTCTCTCTCTCTCTCTCTCTCTCTCTCACACACATATATATATATGTTAGTTAAACCACTAAGTATAAAATAATTACGTCGTTGTAAAAAACGTAAAAATAAAATTATAAACGAGGAGGTGTGCATTTGCAGTTAACGAGTCTGAATGAAATGTAGTGTGCAGAAAATTCCTCCCTTATGAATGTGTCGCAAGTTAGCTCCTCCTCATTTCCTTAATCCTTCAACAGGGGGTCTCTATCCCCTGACTATAAATACTGGCTGACCCTTCTCTCTCGCTCTCTCTTTTTCGATCCAGGCCTTGGGCCGCAACCTCGCGCTGAGGCGAGAAAAAAATATGTGACATCTCACAGATACAGCGTTTCCCATATTCTGGGAACACGCTAAGGACAATACACGTACGCGCCGACACTCAACACACACACATAACTTCTCCATACAAACACTCTGTAACTTTTCATGTCTTCATGTCATTGTAATTTGTTATTAATATATATTTGTTTGCATGCATGTATATCGGTCTTGTTTGTTTCTTTATCTTCTTTGGACTCCATTAAAGTCCAACATTCTCATGTAGCTGGACCGGCCAGCAGGGCATCTTGACCCAGAGATATCTGCTTATCATTCTCACGTATCCACGACGGTCCTCCACAAATGTGTATTATCGGCTGACAAATTACTGAAACCTAGGTTAGCTTATCTTTTATTTTATCTATATTTCCTTATTTTATAAGAGGTCGAGATTAGAACAATGAGTAGGACTGTGTTGTGCGTTTACTTACTTTATATTGTTACATTGAGGCGTTGGCTACAAATTGTTAAAAAAAACATAATCTCTTTCTAATTATTTGGCAGCCTTAGGTTATGTGCAAATCCACTGGTTTAGCAGGAGATTAAAACCAAATTGATCATAAATATAATACACATACATAATCGGAGAAAATTAAGCGTATTTCTTATATAATGCCATTATACAAGATATAATAATAATAATGATGAAATTCCCTTATTTCTCTATGCCTAAAAAATGAATAGATTTTAGTGTATCACATGATCTGTGATGTGCAGCTAGTGTAATCGTTAGCGGCTTGGAATGTGTTCGAATTACAGTGGAGTATGTTATATTCACTTTCGTACAAATAACCTCGTGAAAGGCATGAATCCATTCTCACCAGCAGCTATGGATTAAATAGCAGCGTAGACAGGGTGGTAGGCAACTAGTCTAGAGGAAGGACAACTCTGAATTGGACTCTCTAACCGTGATTAGCAGCCAGTCTAAGAGATGGGCAAATCTGAAACAAGTCTAGAAGAAGGACAACTGTGAATTTGTACATCAAGGAAACATGACCCAGCGGATAAAAGCGCTGGTTAGATCCAGTGACTTGATCCAAAGAATTGTAAGTGCAATACCTGGCTACTGCCAAACAAAAGCTTGGAGAAGTGAGTTAAAGGGAGATAACTGAGACATCCGGAAGAGGCATGGCACGTGGAACTAGAACAATCTACCCCCAGTGGAGAAAACAAAGTCTTCCGTTCGAAATTTCAATCAGCTGAAGACGGCCGGAGCGTACAACGACCGAAACTTCGTGAATATGACAATAAAGATGAGGAAAACAGTTCGAACAATGTAAATGTAAATAATTCTAGTTTTTATCTGATATTTATGGCTAATTTTTTTATCCAACCATCCCAAGTACTATTAATCATCTTGAATTTTTTTTCCATCTCATAGGCAGTTCTAAATTTTGGTTTCAGGGATTCTTGCAGACAGAAACAATCTAACAGTCAGTCAGAAGCAACGTAAATGTTGGCTGGAGAGGGTAGAGCTATCATAACACGTGATTGCGAGAGGACGGTGTTTTGGGTTTCGGTAATTAGGTCCTCGGTGACTACGTGGGAAGCAGAATGATTAAGCAGCAGGACAGAAATCTGAAAGTCACATGTGGCAAAAATTAGCGCTCATAGAAGTGATCAGAAAAAAAGGAAACCGACCGTAGTCACAGTCATAGAACCATCGTAAACTCCACAACCCTTTCCTTAGCTGTATAGTATGTGCTTCACCAGGGTTAGATACGGTTTTGAATTCAGACTTTCTCCTAGACCAGCTGCCAACCAAGGCTGAAGTGCTCAGTCTATTTTACTGTTTAAACCGTAGATGGGATCGAAGAGATGGTTCATTACGTGCCTAAGTGAATTTGTGCGTAAGTGAATGTGTTCAAAATGTGGCATTATGCCGAAATAGACAGTGCACTCAAATTTCCCATCAATCCGTTAAAGGACGCCAGATTCACAGTTGACTTGGGGCTTACTCCCGGCCGTCGAATACAGAAACACGCGACCTGCATCCGGTTTGCAGGTATGGGAAATATTTTGCAATGCACACGGTTATATAAAAAACGACTCCGGATACTCTCGAGTAATCTTTCGCAAATCATAGACAACGGTTAGGACCAGGACTACAGGATGGCCACATACCACAGACTCACCGAGAGTAACAACATATTGGAATGAATAAAATGTAATGAAGATTAAATTCTTGTGTTATTTACGATATGTTTTCATTTGCCATTTCATTACAAGTCATTTGAGATTAAACTTTTGCTGACTAAGAATTAGTAAGAAAAGGATATTTAAGCGAATGTTACAGACTTCAAAAACTAGTCCAAAATAGAATATCTTACCGTACTGGTCAGAATTTTGACGACCCGAACTGAATGGGACTTCCTTGGGAGTAAAATTCTGACAGTGACGGACTGTCTTTGCTTAAGTCTTAATATAAGACTGAAAAATGCACGAAAACAGTCAGTACGGTTAGAAGGGTGAAAACTTCTCGCCGTTCCCAGATTCCTTAGTGAGACAGGCCACCACAGAATGATGGGTAGTTGGGCGACCTATTGACATCCGTCCTCTCCCTATCGTTTCCTCCAATGAACAATGCTACCACTACTGTGTCAACTGCTACTGAAATAAAGCGAGGAGAAGAAGCCAAAATCCCATGTCGTTCATTCAGTCTGTGTTGCTGTGCTGGGGCCCGAAGAATTACCAATAGACCATGAGAATAGGATACATGCAACGCAACGCAGATATAGTGTCGGAGTTAGCTCCTCCTCAGTTCCTTAATCCTTCAACAGGGGTCTCTCTCCCCTGGCTATAAATACTGGCAGACCATTCGCCTCGATCTCTCTTTTCCACTTACCCTTGGGCCGCCACCTCGCATCTTCAACCCACGGTCCACTACAATAGCAAACAAAAGGAAGAAAATACACCAGTCAATCAATTGTAAAAAATTATAATTTTCTTTATTTAAATGAAATAATTTTCTATTCATCAGAGTTCTCTTTTTCATTTTGTTCTTCCAGCCATGTTTTATAGCATATATATCCAAGATTAAACCAGCCAGACCTGTACAGCTGTATTTGTGTTTCGGGTTTTTGCTTTTGAACATACATTCCATAAATTATTTGTTGATCTGTGTCCATGAGGTTCATTTTTAAGGATTTCTCCACAAAGTTCAGATACTCCTGCGTGAACGTGTACAAGATATCATGTCTTCCAAGATTACACGCTCCGCCTACCCAAACCTTGTTGTTGTAGACAATTTTTTTGTATTCTTGCTGTTCAAAATTAATGACGTGACTATATGCAACTGTGGAATCGTTAAAATCTTTTGGAGGGGATAACCCGAATTCAAAACTCCCTTGCAAGTTTCTGAAGAGGCCAATGTCCAACCACATGAAATACTTTGTTTTGTGATAGTTTCTTTTTATAACATTGGCAAGAAGTTCAAATTTTGCGTGCATCGCACAGGAGTAATCAGGCAACACTGTATTGGGATAATGCTTTGGATAACCTGGCTGATTGTAAATGTTGGATATTTTGTCTCTTATCTGAAATGACCATAAATCTGTTCGATTGATCAGGAATAATTTTGTGTGTTTTTCTGGGAACTTTTCACGTAGACTAACGAATAATTCGTAAGTGTTGTTATCGTCTGTGTAAATGACCATTTTGTTTCTGATTCGTCCAAATACCTTCATCCATCTCATATATCTTTGAGGTGTGTATATATTGTTTTTGTTTCCTTTCATGAAAGAGCCAATATTAAAATAAGCAGTGAGGACTGTAATCTCATTGGACAGAATTTCGGTAGAGTTTTCCTTCGGATTATGCTTCCAGGTAGTTTTCCATTTCGACTTGAGTCGAATCGGTGCAATCTGTCAAAGGAGAAAAAAAAGTGAAATAAGAAAGAAATTCTGTGAGGTAAATTTTTTCTTTCAATTTAAAATATTAAGTACAAATGACTTTTAATAATTATAATTACAATAGACTCCTTATCCACGGAGATATATTTCAAGACCCCTTCCCAACGGATGCCTGAAACCAGGAATAGTACCGAACCACCTGTAAAGTAGCCTCCCTTTATTCGCGGTTAATGTGCTGTCTAAGACGCTCTCCAGCGGATGTTTGAAACCGTGGATAGTACCAAACGCAATATATACTATTTAGTTCTATATTCTAATATTAAAATTACTGTTTACTTAAAGGAATGTCTTTACGGCTCCTCTTTCGCATTTCTAAATTGTCAGTATGACGACTCTTGCATCATTATCAAGTAGAACTTAAATTATTTCTGGTATTTGAACGCGGGTAACTGAAATCGTAGAAAACGAAAGTACGGATTTTATGTGGCTTTTTAACAAATGTATTATTTAACTGTTAAGTTATGAATGTCAGACATTTATGAAAAAAATAAATACTATCAACAAATATATTACTAAATAACCGCCAACCATTATTACTAGACTATATAATAGTCTGGAACCAAAATAATTAATAATAAAAGAATTAAAATACTTTAAATTACAGATAAGAATGGTAATTAACAAAAAAAAAATTAATTATAAAAAATAGCTAAATAAATATAGAATAGGTAGCAGCAAGAACAGAACAATTACACCAGCCGGAGAATTTTCCTTGATGTGGGAGTTACTTTGAAGTACTTTTCATTTCTCGTCTAGTGACTGTCAAATTTCTTCTGTGTTGTTTTTCTTGACCGGACCGACCTGGGTTCATGCAGCAGCTGTTCGTCGACTCCTCCAGTTCAATTTTTGGTTCTTCTTTTATTTGCCCAAATAGCCTCCAGATTTCACTTCTCAGAATTTGGAGGGAAACCTTTGATTGGTTCCGAATGAAAAACAAATCGAAATGTACCAAAAATATTTTTTGAAATCCAAAAGTTTAAGCAAGTGCCCAACACAGCGTCTGTTTTTCTATCAGAAAAGCAAATGATACTCGCCCAAGCAGCTTAAATTTCTTATACCATTAGAGCTACATCCGCGTTTTGGGTAAGACGATAAACTACGTCCAGCAGCAAGGCCTCTGATCAAGAGATTTTGAGGAGCGCAGAACCACCTCTTAATTGCTGGTATTCCCAGGTCCACCCTGACCCGGGGTGGTAGCATATTAGGGTCTCAGCTATGGGTCAGAACACTGTGAAAGTGTAAAAATAGGTTTTAATACCAGAAATACTTTGTAAAAAAAAATTATTACCAGCAATACACTTTTGGAAAAAAGATATTACCAGCAATACATTTTTGAAAAAAAAACATATTTCCAGCAATACATTTTTGAAAAAAAAAAGATATTACCAGCAATACATTTTTGAAAAAAAAGATATTACCAGCAATACATTTTTGAAAAAAAAAAGATATTACCAGCAATACATTTTCGTCTGTTGATTTTCAAGACAGACAAATTTCAACTGTTGATTTTCAAGTCTTGTCAGATTGGCGTCACATGACCTTTCATTCCAATTTCAAACGCATACCATACTAAGGCCACTAAAAATACAGATGGGATTCCTTATATATCATGGCAACTTTAGCAAACTAACTGGTTAATGCATCGTCCGTGAAAGATTAGCTTCTAAGATACGTGCGATTTCAAGTATAAATTCCCAATCCTCTTCTCCGTTAACAAACATACTTCATAGTGCTAATGATGAGAGAGAGAGAGAGAGAGAGAGAGAGAGAGAGAGAGAGAGAGAGAGAGAGAGAGAGAGAGAGAGAGAGAGAGAGAGAGAGAGAGAGAGAGAGGGGGGAGGGGGGGGGTTGTGGGCGTATATCTGTTTGTATGCGAGTAAGAGACAGATGAAAGGGACTGACTAAAGTGGGAGAGAATAAAAAGTTAAGGAGACGAAGAATGGGAGTAAAGGCAAAGCGAACAAAAGCACGAATGATGAAAAAGAGAGAGAAAGGAGAGAGAGAACAAAAATGAGATAGAAGGAAATAAAATATGTAATAAAAAAATAAGTAAAAAATTGTGGAATAAATTTTAATAAAAATTTCGACCGAGTTCATCAGCGAATAGGCAATTTATTTTCTTGTACTGTTAACAGGTTTGTTGTTGTCTTGGATATCTGCAACCAAATAAGTATGTTGTCGCAGTTATTTCTATTGCCTTAAATAAAACAACAGGTAAACTGATTGTTAAAAACGGCGTCCTTAAGTCTCTGATTAAAATGGGTCGAGAGTCAGGGTGGGTTGGATTTGTGGACCTCTGTTTCAGACAAATCGCCCATAGTGCAAGAGCCGGAAATATGGTGTATGCCTAATTAAAAAAAAAGTATTATCCCCATGTGATTATTCAAACACTTTAATTGCAAAATATAATGAATTAATGTATTGCGTTTAATTTTCTGCTTTCTCTGTCTGTTATATGCAACATAGAATCGGCGTGGTTGAAATGAGCTCAAAGTGGATTGGTAGGCATTTTTGAATGCCTACAAAGTTATAGTCACTTAAATGATATATTTTACAAATGATAAATTCAAAATATGAAGTCAGATGAAAATGTTTGTGTACTCACTTTTCCGTTGTTAGCTTTTAGATTTGTAGGTTTCATAAATTGTAAGTCAAAGAATGAGATTTCTGCAACGAAAGCAAAAAGAAACAAATTAGGTTGAGTCATAAATAATTTCTTTCTTTTGAGACCCAATTGTAATGACACATGCACCATCCTAATTACAACTCATACAGGCTTGCGGTCATATCATGTTTAAACTCAAGTTCCCGTACGATCATCGAAGTTAAGCGACGCCTAGCCTGGTCAGTACCTAGATAGGTGGCCGCTTGGGAATACTAGATGCTATAAGCTTGGCTGTGCGGGTGGTATAATGCATAAAGGTTCGAAATTGTAAATCGAAGAACCGAGTTTCAATTCCAGTCGGGTACATTATATTCTTTTACGCGCAAATACCCTTCTTATCCACCAGCTATGGGTTAATTAGTAAGATTTGTATCAGTAAAATCATTATCTCTAAAAACAATTCTTTACAATCTAAAAATTATTTTTTTTGGCTCTAAATAACCTGCAAAGGGTTGATAAGCCGCAAAAAATCAATCGGTCTTTATTATCTGTGAATTGTTATGAATTGCTTGGAAAAGGTAGTAGAGTGGTTTCCCATTGCCTTCTTTACAGTTTTGAATTCAGAGTTATCATTCTTCTAGAGTAATTACCACTTAAGGTTGGAGAGTCCAGTCTACCCCGTTATTTGAGCCATAGCTGGCGTGGAGAAGGTATGAATTTGTAGTGGACCGTGGGGTGAAGATGTGAAGAGATATCAGAAGGTTAAAATTTCCTGCTAGCCGGTCCAGCCACATGGGAATGTTGGACTTAAATTATGTCCAAAGAAGACAAAGAAAACAAACAAGACCGACATACATGTGTGAACAAATATATATTAATAACAAGTTAAACAAAGACATGGACAGTTACATAGAGTTTGTATGGAGAAATAATGCGTGTGTGTTGTGAGTGTTCGTACGTACTTGTATGGTTTTTAGCGTGTTCCCAGAATTTGGGAAACGCTGTATCTGTGAGAGGTCACAAATTGGTGTTAGAGCGATTTACCTCACCTTCACGCGAAGTGGCGGTCCAAGGCCTAAGTGGAAAAGAGAGATTTAACCTCACCTCCACGCGAGGTGGCGGCCCAAGGCTAAGTGGAAAAGAGAGATCGAGGCGAAAGGTCAGCCTGTATTTATAGCCAGGGGAGAGAGACCCCTGTTGAAGGATTAAGGAACTGAGGAGGAGCTAACTCCGACAAATTCATGCTTTTTTCAAAACGTCATTTTGCAAAAGAACGACTGGCAAGACGTAAATTTATGGTAAATCACAGATAATAAAGAAACGGCATATGAAGAGTTATGATTGCATACACTCTGTAGAGACATGGCATTAAAAAGGAAATGTTTAACCACTCTCTGTTTGTGTCTCGACATAATATTATATTGAATCCGGAAGTACTGTGATTATCACGACGAAAGGATTGTATCAGTAGTCCTCTCCAGTAATAAGTTCCCACTTTTAAAACAAAGGCTGAAAATTTGCAATGTTGTTCCCAGCATTTTAAAAAAATCCATTTGTTTCAATGTTTCCTTGTTTCGTTTCGGCTCTTGAGTGTTTGGGTCTATTATGCTTCGATGTGTCAACAAACTTATTGTCTTTTGTTTTCATGTTTCCGTATTCAAGTGTCCATGGCGTGCCAAGGCGTGCCAAGGCGTGCCAAGGCGTGCCAAGGCGTGCCAAGGCGTTGTTGTTATATTATCTCGTTCGTCCTCGAAATGAGAGACCACAATGTTTGAGTCCTCTATTCATCCATCAATATTGGACCTTCCAGCTACATGGGAATGTTGGACTTAAATTATGTCCAAAGAAGACAAAGAAAACAAACAAGACCGATATATATATATATATATGTAAACAAATATATATTAATAACAAGTTAAACAAAGACATGGACAGTTACATAGAGTTTGTGTGGAGAAATAATGCGTGTGTGTTGTGAGTGTTCGTACGTACGTGTATTGTTCTTAGCGTGTTCCCAGAAGTTGGCGCCGTGATCTTTCAAGACGTAGGTGACCATAGCTTTCCACAATTTCCTGTCCTTTGTAGCTCTAAATAAATTTTGTCTTCTTATTATCTCTCCTAAACCATGTTTCGATATCCAGTTACTCAAGCTCACTACGTAGGTTATACGTTGTTTTCCTCTGGTCCTTTTGGCTTCAATCTGTTTTGTGAGTATTACATTTTCCAAGCCCTCTTTCCTCATTATGTGGCCTAGAAATTTCAACTGTCTCTTTCTGATGTTAAGTATAAGAAGTGTCCTTTTCGTTTGTATTTTCTCTAAAACTTCGTCGTTGCTCACATGTTCAGCCCATGGTATCCTCAGCATCCTTCTGTAGAACCACATTTCTGTTGTTTCAAGTCTCTTCATCTTTAAGGACATTGCCGAGCATTCACTGCCATGTAGGAGGACTGATATTATATAACAGTTCAGTACTTTTTCTTTGTTTTTAATGAAATATTTTAACCACTCCAATGTAATATGTAAGATAGCGATTTCATATTTTATACTCGGGATTGCTCTCCACTCTTTTCCTGGACTGAAAATCCAAATTGCTGTGTGCTGACCTATCGTAAGTCACATTGATCAGATGCTTGTCACCGTGCATGAAGGTGAGGGAGTAAAGCATAGATGCAATAGGCAAGCCAACTACTCATAATTATGCTATCAACTCAAATAGCGGTAACAAAATGTCTACTGCATCCATTGTTAGCCTTGAAAGATGAAAAGCAAGGAATAGAGTGGGATAATTTTTTTTCAAACTTCATTATAAAATAAATGTGGGTGGTATTTCATTAAATATTTGGACATGTATTCGCACCTTGCAGTTTTGATTACTGTATTTCCGTCGGTGTGCTTTCTGGTTTTTCTCACTCCTCCCCGGTCTTTTGAACAGGAGTAGAGGTTTATCTCTTGTTTCCTGATTAGGATTGCATTTTCCGTTGCTTCTCAAGTCGACTCTAACTCTATACCTCTAACGTCTCTGCCTAAACTCTTAAATTTTATATACTATTTATTTTTCTTCCTCAATAAGAATAGATAGCTTCGCCTAGCGTTCAGTTCACACTCCTCCTCGGTCTTTTGAAAAGAAATAGAGGTTTATCTCTTGTTTACTGATTAGGATTGGATTTCATGTTTCTTCTAAAGTTTTTTTCATTCTCTTTCACTCTCAGTAGCCCTTTGCGTTTAAGTGGTGTCATCGCCTTATTTGGGGAAAATTGATTGAAACAGAAAAAGAAAAAAAAAAAAAGAAAAAAAGGGAACGCTTCATCTGGTAATCTTTATACAGAATGTCTTATCCCGCCACTATTTTTTCGCTTTCACAAACTTTTGACAGCATCCAAGTTAGAGAAATTAAAACCTAATATATAATTCGAAGAGTGGTGAAACCAAAATGCATTTAACATTTAAAAAAATATTTATTCATTTAATTTGGTAGCAAATTTGAAATGATAGCTACATGTTAAAATGCATATTACAAGTTTTATATTTCAGAATTTGATTATTTGGAGAAATTTAAGCATTTAAATTAATGATGATGATGCCTTAACATAATCAATATATATTTAAATTGCATTATTAAATGAAATATTGGGTGGGCCAAAAAGTTCGTTGGCTTATGAAGTAGAAAATTTATTTAACAAACCGAATTAACTTTTTCCTCAACCCAATATATTCTAATTGTTATTGTTGGTGAAGAGTTACTCGATGTTTCTCCAACATTTACCCTTCATTATGCCCTACCAATATCAATTCCCTCAAGCTCGCTTTCCTCATTATGAGTGACAGAAACGTTACTATCTCTGTATCCTTCTAATTATTGGGTTGGCCAAAATGTTCGTTGGCTTATTAAGTAGAAAATTTACTTAATAAACCGAATGGAATTTTTCGCCAACCCAATATATTACTTGGGTTTTTAATTAAAAAGTAGAATATTAGAAATCATTAATCTTAATTATTGACATTTTTTTATAGAAACATTAACGCTAACTTCAAAACTGTAGGAAAAAAAACGAATGTAGCAGAAACTGTTTGAACCCTTTTATATTCCATATAAGATGAATTTCGTTATTTAGCTATTGAAGTTTTTAGAAACTCCAGTGGCACATGTTTATCAAAGAAAAACAGTTGGGTTCGTTACATTCCGCTACGCACAAATACCCTTGGCAAAGTTATGAATCCAGCTATTCTTCCCAATCCAGTTATGGGTTAATTAGTAGGACTTGTATCTGGAAGAATCATTGTTATTCTCAAAAATTGTTAATGCAATATTTATCCGCCAAAAATAACACTTCTTACAACCCAAAATGTGTTTCAGCTTTAAATAATCCACAAAAGGGTTAATAAACCGTAAATAACTTATGAAAGCATAAACGTTTTACCGGTGGGAAAGGTTGAAGCGTGACTCATTTGAAATGCAATGATCAAATCCCTAAAAATTAGGACAATTTGAATTTTTTATTTCATGTGCCATGTCCCTTCAGGATGTAGACGACCATGGCTCTCCACAATTTCCTATCCTTTGTATCTCTAAGCAATGTTTGTCTTTTTATTATCCCTCCACGTCCTTATTCTGTCATCCATTTAAACAATCACATTAAAGAGGTTACCCGACGTTTCCCTATGACTCCCTTGTTTTCAATATATCTTGTGAGTGCCAAATTTCAGAACCTCTTCACTGATTACAGTTTATTCAGGATTTATTTTTAGGGAACCGCAACATTTGCCTTTGTATTCTTAGGCACAATTACATGGGATGTTATACATTTAGTTCTTCGTTGTTTTTTCTCTAAATTTTGCATCAAATCTGTGAAAAAGGGAACATTTTTAAATACTGCTATTGAAAAATAGATACTCACTTTATTCTCGATAGAATTATTACAGGATTAGTGAGTGGTGACGAGACGTTATATATTTTAATTATCTATACTGGCAGTTCTCGCCTTGGGACTTAGGCAGACTGTAGATCTGTGGATCATAAATTAAGTTGTAGTGGTATGAAGTGGAAAATTGTTGGAAATGTTACTTATACAAGTAGGTGGAGAAAGTACATCAATTAGTTCATTTTTTATTTAGTAACTTTTATTAAATGAAAAAAGAAGTAGACTCATAGTAAAGAGTAAACGTCTG
Source organism: Acanthosepion esculentum (assembly GCA_964036315.1). NCBI lineage: Eukaryota > Metazoa > Mollusca > Cephalopoda > Sepiida > Sepiidae > Acanthosepion > Acanthosepion esculentum. Next base: position 52,171,976 of record OZ038508.1, on the reverse strand, counting down.
TCTGAATTTATGGGATGAGGAGTTATCATTATCTACGAGACAATGGCCCAGTTGCTTAAAGCGATGGTTTGTGAATTTGATGGCATAGTGATTGTGAGTTTAATCTCTGGTGTACGTGCACTCAGTGGAAACTGATGAACAATAACTGAACAGTGCTAAATAAAAATAAGAACTAGACAATATTCCTAGACATGAACAGTGGAACTAGAACAGTCTAACCCCGTAGATTAAATAAAGAGTCCAGTTCGGAATCCCTTGTAGGTTACCCAGATCGATATACACCTGGGGAAGGCCGGAGGGTACAACGGCCGAGATGTAGTGATAACAACAACCAAGATGAGGACAATAATCTGAAAATAAAATTTTGTGAATAAACCGGTAGATATTTTAGATGGTGAAGTCTGTGATATAATGAGTAAAAATGGTTGATTTTAGAGGAACAGTTTTGAGGATAACTTTCAAATGAATGATGGGAAATTCTGTCGTAAATTTCAGGTTTAATATTACAAGAAATAACACAGAGAACAGTTTGTCACATTAAAAAGATCTACCAACCTTGAAGTGCTAATGTTAATAATATGATGAATGCGGCCATTAAAAATAGGGCGATGTGTAATAATTTCTGTGACCATTGCATCTTGTCTGAAAAGGGAAAATACAATAAATTATAAGATTTAAACAATGATAGTAAAAAGATGTTAACTGTTTTCAGATAGATAGAGAGAAATAAGTAAATAAATAAATAAATAAATAAATAATAATAATAATAATAATAATAGAGGGATAGACAAGTTGATAGCGAAAGAGAGGGGGGTTGGAAGAAAGAGTGACAGAGGTAAAGAAAATGACTGAAAGGTAAGCCGAGAGAGAGAATAGTAAGGAGGGGGGTGAGAGAAAGAAAGAGATATAGGAGAGAGTGAGAGAGAAAGAGACGCGCTGGCAAAGAGCGGGTGATAGAAAATTTGACTAGTGTGGCAAGAGAAAGAAAGGAGTAGGTTAGGAGAGAGAGACAGATTGGCAGAGAGAGAGAGAGAGAGAGAGAGAGAGAGAGAGAGAGAGAGAGAGAGAGAGAGAGAGAGAGAGAGAGAGAGAGAGGAGGGTCAAATAAATATGGAGTGAGAAAGAAAGAGAAGCAGGCTAGGAGAAAGAGCCAGGGTGACAGAATGAGTCAAACAGAAAAATCAGAGACAGGAGGAGGAGGTGAGGAGGAGGAGGAGGAAGATGATGATGATTTTGATGATGATGATGATAATAATAATAGTAGTAGTAGTAGTAGTAGTAGAAGAAGAAGAAGAAAGGGGTTAATTTTATTGTCTGTAATATTTATACTTTTTCTAATATTGAAAATTACATAGGCTTTTTTTGTGTTGCATGGTAATATTAGCCGTGTTCTTATAAGGGATCATTTGCCATTCATTAACTGATCAACCATGGCTGAAATTTGAAATTTACAAAACCTTTTTCTTAAATCAAGTTTATCGTGAGTCGTATTTCTTGGAACACTTGGTAGAGGATGTTGATTTTTTTGTTCGAGATCATTCTTATCCAAACAATGGTTATTATTTACTAAGGGCAGCTCAGTTTCGGCAAAGGGTCATAAGTACAGGGTACATGGTAAGGTTTGAATTCACTACGAATTATCTACAGGTCCAGGTTGATGATCATGACGCCATGATGAGGCACCCGTTACGTGACTGACTTGTTGAAACATTTGATTTATTCAAACACTTATCTTTACCTTTGTTGTTTTTATGAACGTTTCAGTCAATCTGTTCGTCACCATCAGGTAAATAAATGCTGTCTGGCAAAATTCAATCTGTGGGCTACCGACACAAGAAATAGCGCTTGTACCTTCGATTTTGTAAGTTTCACAGTTTCATTGAATCCATTCGATGCAGACGTATTATAGAACCAAACTACTTGATAAAATAGAAGAGTAATGGATCAATCCAATCCTTCTATTTTGTTTCTCAAAAGTCCTAAGCTCGGAACCTCTAAAAGGAATATAAGCTAGTCGGAAACCTACAAGTCAGTAGACTCATTTGCTTCAGATGGGTTACTGTTGTTGTTACTGGCAACTTCAAAGGAACTCTGGCCATTCGTCTATCCACTTTTACCGACAAGGACGCAGATAAAAATTTAGCGAACTTTTTGTAATTTTCTACCGAATTTGTGTTAGGGGGTTCACGATTAATGTACGTAAATATTAACATAAATATTAACTTTGGGCTCCCTTCAACAACAATCCTGCTTTCCCTCCCTAGGCCAATGTACTGATGATGAGGGGGGGATATGCCGTTGACATAGGTATTAATAGTTTTTTTACAGTAAGGTTCACCCTGTATAAGGCCCGGGGCCATTCATGGTAGAAGGTTACGTTAAGAGGCAATATATATGGATAAGAGGAGGAGAAAATAGTTAATCATAGACTTGAACAGATTAAAATTGTATCGATCAGGGAAACATCGTCTTGGGAGTTGGTCCTACAGAGCAGTGGTTCGCGTTCGCAGGAAGAAGCTGTTCCTCTGAAACTTCTCACCGATGAGATACGGAGGGAATGTGGGTGGTTTGCTACAATAAGTGGCATGGCGAGTCCTAACCGTGAAGGTCAGAACTGTTGGTACTATGGAATGTAGTTCGTCCGAGCACTTTACATGGAAGTAGCTATAGAGTAGCAAGTGGCTCGGCGCACCCCGCCTGTGAGAGAGGGTTTGCAGGGTGGAAAATAATTCTTCTCCCACAAGGACTCTGAGACGCTTTTGAACTCTATTTAGACTGGAAAGTGAGGACTAGGCAGTACTCCATAAGGCAACAGTACTCTATTTTCGGCCTGACCTGGTTCCTGTAAACGTAGTGGAGAGCCTGAGACGTCAGTTACTTACTGAAGCGGTACATGGAGCCAACCATTTTTCCTGCATCTTTGGAGTTGGATCGTATGTAAGAGTTCCATTGTGATAAGAATAATCTTGAACAGAAAATCATCTTTTTCTATGTGCTCCAAGGAATGGGACTCACGATAAAACTCTCCAAAACAGAAACTATAATTTAGAATTGGAATGACAGCAGAGATGGCACATAACCTAAATCCATCATAAAGATTCAGTAATTCAGAATTAGTAAGCACCAAAGACTTCAAATACCTCGGTGTATGCATCTGTTGTGACAAATTTAGCATTGGAGAGAAGGATTGGAGTAGTTTCGCGCAACACCGGAAATTGCTACAAAACAATGACCTAAAAATTCGAGTCAGGTTCGTAAATCAAATTAAATAAAAAATTTCATATGGATGACGCCAAACTCGTTCAGAAAAAAAAAACAAAATAACAAAACAACAAAAAAACTCACTTACTCAGATTAGTGAATAAAAATGGCTTCAAGCGAATGATTGGAGCTATAGAATTCCAATCAAAGAACTGTATGAATAACATAAACCATATCAGTTGAGGTCTTTCAACAACAGCGATAGCTAAAATAGACAGCATATGTAATTTGATGAGAAAATAATAACATAATCAAGATGTTGACATTCCACAATACTCCCAATAAAAACTTAGGAAAGAAGCACCCACAATGTTAGAAAAGAGCGATAACATCTACTGGACTTGAAAAACCTATTTTCCAGAAAAATTGTTTTAATAGAAAGATTTTATAAATTTCAAATGACTGTAGTACTCGTTGCTCGGTCAATGAATGCTGAATGTTTCTTCATAAAGAGACGGCCGATATTACCATTATCATTCAACTACACTTATAAACGACTTCGTAAACGAACCCTAAACCTGCTCACAGAATCGATTGTAACCTGGTCGCTTCCGGCAACTGAATTCGAACGTAAACAAACACCAACCAAACACTGTCTGGTTGCAAGGAGTGAACTAGGTGGGGGCAATCGTACACGGTAGTTTTCTTGTCCATTGTTCCCGGTAAGCCAGATATGGGTACGTGTCTTTGTCGACTGAACTCTTTTTTTCGACGGCGATCCCCAACGGAAAGGCTATTAATTAACTTTCTCCGTGTTGCGTGGTAACTTGTTTCTCACGTAATCCTTAAAGCTGGTCCCCAACGTCGAATATAGACAGAAAATTCCTTTAAGCCAAATGAGGAATTAAAGAAATCTAATAATAATTTATTGACGGAAAATATTACGCAAACATGCGTCGTCTACACATCTAATAGCAAAATGGCGATTTGCATATTTGTGAGGTCTTTGATTTGAATTTCTTTTTCGCTTCTCTCCTTATGTTGATAATTATAGTAGCAGTAGCTAGTGACTCCTAGCGATTCTGCAACAATATCCCTTACTTTTTGTTTGTGTGTCCGTTTCGTCCACAGAATACGTGTGTGCTCTTGTCTTTGAGCGACGGAGGTTTTTTTAGCACCTCGTCATGCGATCTTTCCTGTGACATAACTCAGATGCTTTACCGCTTTATATAAGTTTATATAAGCGATCTCTCATTGACATTGGTGTGTGTAAAAATTTCCACCTTCATCTGGATTATCTTATTGTCTCAAAAAACACATGGCCCTAGCGAAAACAATATTCCTCCAACTTTTAATGAGAATTATCTTATAGCGTAGCATAGTAATATTAAGAATATATTAATCTCGGATCAGATTCCAGCTCAGAAAGAAAATATTTTCCCTGTCAGTGAAAAAGACCACCTCTGAAAAATTCCCAAGTTAATGACATTTCATCAAATTCATTCGGGGTTCAACTCTCTCTGATTCCCTCATCGACTGCATTTTATATATTTGATGAAATTTGAATTCTCTCTTTCTTTCCCCATTTTCCCCCTAATTATTTTAAGATATCCATCGGAGTTTTCGCGATTTATTTCTAATTTTTAATCACCATTTTGCATTCTCACGCAGCTAACCAGGGCCAGCGACCTATTACACACTTTCAGGATAAAATTAATGTTTCAGTTTGAAACTTCCAGAAGATTATCGAATGCGGCAAACGCTGAAGCTAAAAAAAAAAAATAGATAAATAAATACAGGAGCCGAATCAATAAAAACAACAAATATGTGGATGCTAGTCCGTAAGAATCATTTTAAACAGAATGCCAAATTCCCGTGAGCATTGCTAGGAAGAGGAGTTATTATTTACATTATTCATATTCAAACTAATATCCTCATCTTATTACAAGGTTTCGGTCTAATAAGCAGAAACGGAGGTGCATGCGGTCAAGCGCGATAGCAGCGTCGGCAGCAGGCAAGAAAGAAGAAAATTAGTTTTTAGCTTGCAAAATCTAAGCTAAGTATTGTCCCACTGGACAGTGGATTAAAACTTTGTTTCCGTGAATTTTGTGACATCGTATTTCTGAGTTCAATCCCTAGGCTGCCACAGGACGAGCAATAATTGAGCAGTACTAAATAAGAACAAGAGAAGATATCCCTAGAATAGATTAAATAAAGGGTTAATTTCTAAATTTCCTGAATAAACCTTTCCAAAACAGAAAGTACGATGTAGATTCTGAATGAACATACATTCATGACATCATGAGGATATGTTCATTCATCATGACAATTCAGGGTGTGAAATTAGTAAACACCAAACACTTCAAATACTTCAGGATACGGATCAGTTGTAAAAAACTTAGCATAGCAGATGAAGAAATTTAACATAGAAAATGCTGTGCTCCGGATAATTTCGCCCAACACCGCAAACTGCTACAAAACATTAACCTAAAAACTTGAGTCACATTCTTAAATAACCTCATCAGATTGAGACTTTCATATGGATATCATGCTTGGTATGAAACATGTTCAGAAATATCTAAACTGTCAGCTGTATACAACTGCTTTCTAAGATCAATGGTTAAAAATGGCTTTGTGCAAGTGAAGACTGTGGCTCTTTGTAAAGACCATCCTTCTTCAAACATTGTGAATTAGTGCTACAGAATCTCAAACAAAGAATTGTAACAAATAACAGAAATCACATCACTTGAGGACTTTCAACAGTAGCAACAACTAAAATGGATATCATATGTTACTGAAAGAAAATAATGACAGGATCAAGATCTTGATGTTCCATACTACTTCAAACAAAAGTTTAGAAAGGAAACCCCCATCAATACTAGAAAGAGTGATAACAGCTACTGGACTTGAGAAAACTATTTGCCTGAACAATTTTTTTAAGAGAAAGATTTTATAAATTTCTACCAAATGTAGTACTGGATGTTGGGTCAATGGATGCAAACAAAGTTGATAGTTTTTAAAAAAAATAATACATTCTTTAATTGGATTCATCTCTATTTCGATAGAAATAGAAGTTTTGTAAATCAGAAATTTAACATAGGAAATGCTGGGATAATTTCGCCCAACACCATAAATTGCTACAAAACCAAAACATTAACCTGAAAACTAAGATTAATTAATAGGTTCATTTTTAAAATTCGCTGAAGGTTACCCGGTTTGACAGATATCTGAAGAAGGCCGGATGGTACAACGGCCGAAACACTGTGATAATAAGAAGGATGAGGATATTAGTGTGACTGTAAATGATTCAAATAAGTATACTACATGCTAGTATATACCTCTGAACACAAAGAGTCTAGAGATTTAAAACGCTATTTTTATCCGACTCGCAAGCCTTAGTAACTTTGAGGAGTTCAACACCTCTTGCTAAAAGACGTTATTCTCGCTTTCAAAAAATAATTTCACCCCAAGCCATGAGATAATGCCACTAAGACGCAAAGGGTTACTGTGGATGAAGGAAAATGAGAAGACTTTGGGAGAAAGAACCGGACACCCACCCCTAAACAGGAAACAAAGATAAAATCTCTACTCCTGCTAGGATGTCTTATGAACCGGGTGATGCTTGTTAAGTTCTTTGTATATACTTTTCAATTATCATGTTCTTAGTGCTTCATATATCAGCATTTATTGTGTTGATATTTTTTGTTGCTGATGAACTAATTTCATTGGACATGCATAACTTTGTTGCGACATGCATTAACAAGTTACACCAGCTCACGCCATCGCAAAATACAGCAGTTATCTCCTGTTGCCATGACTGCAGCTCGAATTCAAGCCCGTAATCTTGAAAAAACGCTTGCCATTTAAAATGCATTAATTCGATTATTTGCTTTTACAATGTACAATGACGCTCTCCTGTTCGAAGAAAACAAAATTGTTGCTCAAAATAAGAATTTTACAGATATTATTATGATAAAACGTTACATAAAAGAAAAATAATCATTATTTTAAAGTAACCACGCATTCGGAGACATGGGATTTAAACTTTTTCAAAACAGAAACTATGATCTGGAATTAGAATTAGAGTAGTGATGGTACATAGGCTGAATCCATCATAAAAATTCAGAATGTGGAACTAATACATTCTGTTGGCTTCAATCTACTCTAGGAATAATTATTTATTGATAAAAAATGAACAATTGTGGCACAAGCTCGAATGGAAAGTGGGGAGAGGTTGGTCAACATTAACTATACTAGACCTAGCTAATAAGAATCACGACCCATTCATCCTGTAGTATCGTATGCAAATAAGATAGACAAACATAAATAGAGAACAACTGGTGAACATAGAAACATTGTTTAGCGAACCCGTTTGCTAAACGTAACGCGGAGAACTGTGCTACTACACAGAGAGATATACCAAAAATAACACATCCATTACAATTTACTCATTCATCCATCACCATTTAGTCCTACATATAACACAATTCCACGTCTTCACAAGGAAACTACACTAGGAATGATTATTGATTGTTTACTTTTTATAAACAATTGTTGCACAAGGCCGAAGGGGAAATGAGGAAAGGCTGATCAACATTGACTATCCTAAACTTAGTTAATCAGATTCCCGACCTATTCATCCATTACAATTTACTCAATCACCAAAAGAACTCATCCGTCACCATTCAATCCGACATATACCAGAATACCGCATCTTCAATGGCAACCTACACTAGGAATGTATACTTATTTTGTAAAAATTACAAAATTTGTGGCACGAGGCCGGAAGAGAAATGGGGAAAGGCTGGTCGTCACTGACTATCCCAGTCCTAATTAATCACATCGCAACCCATTCATTCAATACAATATGCTCAATCACCACAAGAACTTGTGCATCACTTCCCAATCCTACATGTACCACAATACCACATATTCACAAGGGACCTACAAAACACCCCATGATGTCAAAATTTATAATGTCTTTTTGGGTATTCTTTTTTTTATAAAAATATATAAAAATTTATATAATAAAGAAAATGATTGGGGGTAGGGTGGGAATGAACCGGAAAACAAAACTAAAGAATGAAATAAAGCAAACTCAAACAAAACAGATGTTAGTAGGACCCGTTCACCCCTCAAAATAATGAGAGTGGTCACTGTATTCTGCCTTTCGACAGAATTAAGCAGCACACTCACTAATGGAGTGGGTAAGGAAAAATAAATGATGGAGTGGGAAAACCAAAGGCTGGCCCAGCCATTATAAAAAGGGGTAAAAAACAAACTAAGGAGGTTGGGGAATCTTGACATGGCTCATAGCAAAAGAGAGTGCAGGGGACAGGCCGGGGACAACACATATTCACATTAACTAGGAAGACATAAAACAGTCTAACTTAACCAAGGGAGGGTTCACAGGAAACTGCTCCGTTGTGCTCAAGGGGACTTAAAAGAGAAAATCAAAGCTAGCCCCGTGCACACGAACCTGGCTCGCCATAGGTACTCACCTTTCACTGAAATCTGTCGATATCAAACGCTTTCTATCGATATCAATACCTTTCGCTTTCTAATGATAGCAAACGATTTCTCTCCGATCTGATCTTCATCCTGAGCTGAAGCCCAAAGAATCCAAACAGATCCTGATGAGAATAACGCTCATATCGCAAGATTCCCTCCATTCGCAACGTCCATACCACCATTCTTGCTACGGCTAGCAACGTGAGAAACATCATCCGTTTCACCCCGGAGAACAGGGGCGACACATTGTCACAAGTGTACGCAATATCAATGGACACAAGCTGATCGGGAGCAATACGAGCCGTCAACTCACCGACAAAGTCCCAGAAATGGCGCACCCGAGGACAATGGTAGAAGGCATGTGAAACCGTTTCTTCTAAACCAAAGTCCCAGCGATGACAGTCAGGCAAATCCGCCCAGCCCCATCTGAAGGTAGCACGTTACGTATCAATCGCCGGGTAAGCGAAAACTCAGGGTTGCTGAGGTAGTTCCAGCTGGCGCCCAAGTCCAGAAAGAGCACAACTCTGATGCCGACAAGCCGAGCCGGCCACAAAGGTGGCCTGTCGCGACCCTCTCCACTAAATTACGATACAATAGCCTACGAGGCTGTGAAAGGTCACTGGACTGAGGAAGAGCCCTTAAGGCCGCCAAGCACTCTCGAAGGAATCTCGATTGATTCCGAGGCTTACGATGGCGCTCAGCCTTGGAAACGGAGAGAGTGGTGGTAATTCTAGGGAAAGCGTCCCTAACACTCTCTTTCAAAATCGAATCTTCCGTCAACGCGTGGCATAGGAACACCAGCCTTGAAGTTTGCCGATGGCACAAGTGCGGCATTCCATGCTTCCATGACACGGACGTTGGGCAACAGTCTCTCCACAGACCAAATATTTGCGACCACCCAACAAGGAGGCCAACAAGCGATCGAGCGTCTTCTTTCTGTTCTTGCAGAAAGGAAGTACAGCCAATCGATAAAGGATAATCGGAAAGACGTAAGTGGCACACGCCTCTGCCTTACACGGACAACCGCCGTCGAAGCCAAGTCTGAACCGCCGCTTCGACCTTTGACTGTACTTCGCACCAATTCTTCTTCAGTTGGAGACCGGGCCCAAACCCCACTCTAAGAATGCGGACTGGTTTGTCTGTCATACTAAAGGGCTTCTGAAGCGCGGCCCCCTTCCAGGAACTAACCGTAAGCCAGATGACTTGTCGTGATTCATTTTGGCACTAGTCACTTTCTAGTACCTATCAAGCGCCTTCTGTACTATGGCACGACACGGAAATAGACATATTATTGGCGTACGTGGAAACACTGGCCCGACTTCCAGGGACGGCTATTCCACGTAGGGTCGGGCTGCACGCCCTGTCCCTTAGCCGGCGAATGATGGGCTCCAACGCCCAAGTGTAAAGTAAGGGCAACGGCGGACAACCCTGACGAACCGACCTAGATAGCGCAAAAGCGCTCGACCGCTTCCCGTTCACCTGTACCACAGCACTGGGGGAGCGATACAGGAAGCTGATCCACTTGCAGAAGTCGGGTTCGAATCAGGCGGCTTGCAGGACATCGCCAGGTACCGATGATCGACCCTATCGAATTCCTTGGATTGATCGAAATTGATCAGCGCAGTTTGCTCGTCGTCTTCTACACTTTCTATGATCGTGCGGACCAGATGCAGATTACTTTGAATTGTTTGTCCTTTCACAGTAAAAATCTGCTTGGGTCCCAACAAGCTTGCGTCAACTGACTGTAAGCGCTCCGTCGGGATCTTGGCCAAAATCTTTTGCTCTGTGCTTAGCAGAGTTATGGGCCTATAATCATGTAATTCCCGCCCAACACCCTTGACCTTTTTCAACAGCATGATCACATCCCTGGAGATCCGATCAGGGGTGGACCCCTGCCGTAACTAGCTGTTGAACACCACTATCAAAATCGGAATAAAGATGTGCAACAGCCTCAAGTACAATTCGTAGGGCAGACCATCAAGTCCCGGAGACAGCCACTGCTGACCCTCTTTAATGCCAAGTGAACTTCGCCCTCTCTGATCTCACCCTCGCAACTAGCCGCTTCAGTCGACGAAAGAAAGTCAGCCAAATAGCTACGAAACTTGTCACCACTAAGCCCAGGCTCCTTGGTAAACCGGCTCTCGAAATGCCGCTGAAACGCCTCGCGCATGCCCTCGATTGACTTCAGAGTATGCCCCTCCGTGGTATTGACCTCACGAATGTATCGATCGGAACCTCGACAGATCTCTTCCTTGCACAATTCTGCGCCCATACTCATAGATTTATTAGACATCTTGTTTGACCTATGCCTAATTACCTTTTCCCTGATAGCGCTTGCTACTCACCCTCCAGAGCCTGTCTAGCTAGTGCTATCTCTAGGGCCCCCCCAGTCTCCACCCGGGACAGACTATCCTCTAGAGTCTTCACCATCTTAACCCTGTCAAAGGCGAGTAGTTGGCTATATTCGGTGGTGAAAGGCCTAATGCTATCCTTAAACCTCTCCCACCACTTATTCCCAATAACTGTCCCACTAGTTCCCGCTGCATTAATCTAGTCAGATGTTGCCGAAAGTCCCGCCTGTCCAGTAAAGACAGATTGAACTTCCAGTATCCAACCATTCTAGGCCTAGCGCCTAACACCATCCGGGCACAGACGAGTCTAAACGTTGGAACGTGGGACAATCTAGAAAATCTAGATCGACGCTTCTAATTAACATTCTATCCAGGTAGCTGGCTACCCGGAGAGCCCATGACCACATCTCCCGCTTCGGATGATCGACCCGGTATCTATCAACGAGCCCAAACTCGCCGATCAGATAAACTAAGTTACAATCGCCCGATGACCACCCGCTAGCTCCCCGTCCCCTGTCTATCATGGGGTCCAGGATGGCATTCTAGTCCCCTATTAAGACTAATCGCGACGAATCAACCAGGAACGTCCCCAACAGACGGAAAATTTCGACACTCTACTCCTGGTCGTTGGGCGCATAAACCGCAAGAACCCGAAAGGAACTAATGCTTACGGCAATATCAGCCACGATCAACTCCGCGTCGACATGAACAAGCCCCCCCTGCACCTAAGGAACATTTAACTAACAAGGAAACACCTCTGGCCAGCTTGTCCCCATATGCTGAATAAACAACAAAGTCGCTAGAGAGCACACGAGCATCAACGTCGCAAACAAAGTGTGTTTCCTGAATCGCAGCTACATCTACGCCAAAATCACGAAGAAGAGCAGCAGTCTTACTCTGATCTCTCAAGCCTCTCACATTCAAGCTTGCTAGCTTGATAGACATATTTTAAAGCCTAGTTTCCTTAAACACAGACTGGACAAAAAAAAATAACTGCAGGGGTCAAGACCCCGACGGATTGTCTCAGACTCCCGGGACAATACCTCCGACGTCTGTGGGGAACGTTAATTTTAATGCCCTATATAAAAAGGGTATGGAGTAAAACCGAGACCCTCTCAGAACAAAATCGAGCAAGTCTTTTTAGCTCCGGAGACACAATCTGGGCCATCCGTAGCTTTGGAAACGCATCTTTGGCACCCGCCAGATGGTCCCAAAACTTAAGGTTACCCCCAGTGTTCCTAATGAGAGTGATCACACTGGAGGCACCAGGAAAATTCCTTGGATCCTCCGTTAACATCCGGTCAACGGAGGTGAATTTAAATAGAGGTCTCAAGAAGGCCTTCCTTTGAGAGGAAAGGTTCTTCTCGAGGACTTCTCGGTGCACAACACAAATTTTCTCTCCTTTGAGGAAATGTTTTTTCTTTTTTCTCTTTTGATCAAAGGGTAGGGGTTAGAGACAGGGAAAGCGGAGCTCTAGCACGGGAGGAAGGGAGGCTCATAGTCTTATCTTGAGCGGTTTCATGTTCGCTTCTTGCTGGCGAAGCAGGCGCGGATTGGGTTCGGATTGGCTTAGTGAACTTTTTGCCATATTACTTTTGTTTTTCCTTATTACTGTTAACTTGCCTTGCATATATTGTTTCCTTGCTTTAAGTTTATTATATTTTGAACTTGTTCTTTTTACATATCCCCATAAACTGTGCCTCTTACACTGTAACCTCTACCTCGAGAGGCTCTTGAACCTTGTACAGAGTGAACATCATTATATAAAAGAGATACAAGTCGTCATATCCTCACATCGCCCTTCAAAATGTATATATACACTTGAAGACATTTTGACGAGGTCTATATCATGTAAACATCAATTAATTATTCTTATATTTGTATATATTTATTTAAGCTAGCTCCTGTGAAGGGCTCTTAATTGGGACTTCTGTTTCTTATTATATAGAAGATAACGCTATTGAAAATTATAGAGTTGTGTCCCTTTAATTGAAAAAGTGTGACACACAGACATTTTATTCTCTTAATTTGGATTTTTGAAATGAAGAATCCAGAGCTGTTATTGTTCTCTCCCTCCTTAGTAACGTTTTCTCAGGTCCTTTCACTCTTAGTAACTCGTTGCTTTTTAGTGGTTTATTGCCTTGTTTGGGATTAAATGATTTAAAAATAACGATTATCCTATGGGAGCCTTTCATTAAGAATAAAAACTAAAAAATTCTACTAGCTTCTACCAAAGTATTAAAGAAATAGAAAAAACGAATAGAAGCAAAGAGTACTGAACTGATATATAATATCAGTCCTCCTATATGGCAGTGAAGGCTGGATAATCTTCGCACACATGAAAAAGAGACTTAAAGCAACAGAAATATGGTTCTACAGAATGACACTGAGAATACCATGGACTGAACATATTACCAACGACGAGGTTTTAGAGAAAATGGAAACAAAAAGGACACTTATACTTAACATCTGGAAGATACAGTTGAAATTTCTAGGGCGTAGAATGAGGAAAGAGTGCTATGAAAATTTGTTACTGACAGGTCAGATAGAAGTCAAGAGGGACAGAGGAAAACAACGTATAAGCCACCTAGTGATCTCGAGTAAATGGATAGCGAAACATGGTATAGGATATATAACAAAAAGACAAAATTTATTAAGAGTTACAAAGGTTTGGAAATTGTGGAGACCCATGATCGCTAACGTCCTGAAGGGACATGGAACATAGTAGCAGAAGAAGAACGAGCTTGAGTAAATGGATAGCGGAACAAGGTTTACAAGAGATAACAAATAGACAAAATTTATTAAGAGTTACAAAGGTTTGGAAATTGTGGAGACCCATGATCGCTAACGTCCTGAAGGGACATGGGATACAGAAGCAGAAGAAGAACGAGCTTGAGTAAATGGATAGTGGGACAAGGTTTACAAGAGATAACAAATAGACAAAATCTATTAAGAGTTACAAAGGTCTGGAAATTGTGGAGAGCTATGATCGCTAACTTCCAGAAGGGACATGGAACATAGAAGCAGAAGAACGAGCTTGAGTAAATGGATAGCGAACAAGCTTTACAAGAGATAACAAACAAACAACATTTTTTAGAGCTACAAAGGACAGGAAATTGTGGATAGTTGTTGTCGCCTGCGTCCTGAACTTACTCGGCACAAAAAGAAGTGTATGTTCAATTGGGAAATTGAAAAGTTAAGGGTTTATATGCTAGCAAGGTCAGTTATAGAGTGTTTAAGCCACTTGGTATGGTGAGCGTTAAAGTCACCGAACACGAATCTATGTGCAAACGGTTGTAGCGAGATAGCTTTGTCTATATTATCGTAAATGTTATCGAGTACTCCACAGTCTTGGGAGGATGGAGAGCGATAGAGAAAGAAGAGATAGGTTACGACATTGAGGAAGGATAGACGGAGACACATGTATGAATGGTCCGGAGATTTAAGAGAGAGTTCTCTAGTCAGTGGGAGATGCTCCTGGGCGTAAGCGCCCAGGTCATGCATGTGAGTTTTAGAGTCCTTTCTTAGGAGAGGAAGGTAACCGGGGATCGAGAAGACAGAGGAAGGGATCGACGAGTTATGGTTGGTCTGGCAGAGAGTAGTATATCAGGAGACTTCACAACGAGGAACGGTTCCATACTTCAGAAGTTGGTTCGAATGCCGCGGATGTTGAAAAAGGAAATGTTAAAGGGGTTAGCTGATTTTTTAGAACTGGTTTAGGTTTACTTTTTTGTTTGTTTGTAGTCATGTTGGGTTATGTTTGGTAATGAAAAGGCCTGAAGTAATAGAAGATGACAGAACCTGGCGCAACCTGCAACATAATGTAGCCTTGGGGTTGCCCACCGGAGGTGCGTGCAGAGACACTCTTCCATGCGCTACATGACACTACAAGCACTCCGATATTATGCAACTGTTGATCAGTGCAGCCGCTCAAGACGCTACGCAAAAGTTAGGGCTCCTAACTACCAGTTGTAACAGCAACCAGAGGACTGTCAAACTGGTACCCTCAATAGGAAGAGACGTTGCCATAAACGGCACATATCAAAAGGGATTCACGACAGTGCTACTATGGAAGCCAGAGAAAAGTAAAAGATACGGGAATTCCTTCCTAAACAGTAAATAATGGATGGGCATCTATACCTGTTCAAGAGAAGAGGGAGGAGTATCGAGCGGGCGATAGTCAGATCTATCTACTCCTATTGCACACACACACACACACACACACACACACACACACACACACACACACAGAAAAGAAGCAAAAAGCATACAAAAACTCAAACAACGTGCATAACACTGAGGTGAGACCGAAATATAAAATTTCAACTTAGTTTAAGTGCTAACATGCACATGTAAAGAAGTAAAAACGCTATTATTTTTCCTCTTTTTGCCTGAGGACTGCATCCCTTTTTTTAAATTACAAGAGCCGGAGAGGAGCAGTGCTAGTTTGACCATTTACTTCGAAAAGGAGGAGGAAAAAAATCACTCAACACCGACTGTGACCATGCATTAAGTTATTGTCAAATTCTAGCATGAATGTTCAAAAGAGCTTATAATCAAAATTCAACAGAAATTAAAAGAGTGTAGGTGAAGAACACAGAATTCTTAATGATTCCTCCATCCAGAACTTAAGTAGACTTCCTACATACTATGTTATCCTTTTCTTCATACGTAATGTGCAGGCTCACTCACACCACAAATTGCTTCAAAACAAAAACATTAAAACTATTATTAAATATACTCGTGAGATTAAAACTTTCATATGTATGGTACCAACCTTTTTTTTAGAAACTGTCAGCTGTAAAAAAAAAACAGCTTTCTAAGATCAATTTGTAAAAATGGCTTTGAGCGAGTAAAGATAATCCTTCTTCTAACACTGTGGACTGGGGCTACAGAATCATAAACAAAGAACTGTACCAAAACAGAAATCACATCACTTGAGTTTCAACAACAGCAACAACTAAAATGGATAGCCTATCTAACTTTAAGCGAAAATGACCTAATCATGATATTGACATTCCACACTGCTTCAAATAAAAGGTTAAGAAGGAAAACACCATCAATACTAGAAGGAGCAATAACTGCTATTGGACTTGAGAATCTTATTTTTCTGAAAAATTGTTTTAAGAGAAAGATTTGTATAAATTTCAGGCGATAGTAGCCCTGGCTTCTCAGTCAATGAATGTCTAATGTTTCCTTATAAGGAAACAACTAACATTACCATTACCATAGGATTAAGCACACGTATATATATATATATATATATATATATATATATATATATGATTATTTATTCGAAAATTATAACATAAATATGATATAAAATCACTAGAAAAATAGCCATTTTGTATCAACACCTCCGGCGTCTTATCAAGTGATGATGCTGAATGTAGAATAAAGGGTTTTAAAATGTTCAAATCAATTAACCACTCCTCGCAAGGGGAAACGCTGTTACATAAGCTGGAATAACCAATCAAAATACAAGTATACGAGAATTCAAAAAATTTGACAACGAACTATGGTTATAATAACTATTTAATGCCTTAATGTTGGGTTAGACTAGAATAGAATTAATTCTAACTAATAAGTATTAAATTATACGATAAAATTTAACTAACGATACTAACGGTACTAACGATAATTGCGGAAAGAGTCTATCATGCTCCAGATAAAAAAAAACACACACTCTGAAGCCCAGGTTATGGCACTGGACACCTCGAAAACCTTTGGCAGGGTCTGACATTCAAGTCTTCTTAAATGCAAGGTCAATCACTACCTACTGCTCTCCTGATTGCTTTGTTCTCTTTATAGTCATTACTAATGTTTCCGTTCCTAATCACCCCACACCCTGAAACCACTTGCGTACTAATTGCTGTACTGCCTTGCCTAGGATGATGCCAATTAAAACAAAACAGAAAAAAGCATAAAAAAATTTAAAATTATTTTTAAAATCTTAAAGCAAAATAATTTGCATTAAGCTTTCTGTTGTGGGGCAGACCCCTTTTACACAAGATGGACTCGTCTAAAGTAAACTTATACTGACAGATAGAATACCTGCAGGTTGAGATAAGTTGAATCAGGGTTGAGATACGTTGAGTCAGGGTGAGAGATACGGAGATAGACACAGGGTGTTCACAGAGAGTTATATGAGAGTCCAGACAGAGAGAGATAATTACGGCTTCACTTACAGAGACTTGTACATATACTTCCTACTAACCCGCATTCCTGGACTACTAATCTTCACTTCAAGTCTGTATTATTATGTTTAATACACTTATTTTTCTATCTCAATTACTGGCGTTGTTTATTTATTTGTGCAGGATTCCATTCCCGGAATCCACAACAACTTGGCGACGGAGATTTCGGACCCACACGAAAAAAAAAATTCTTTCTCGTCAACACAACAAATTGACGACGAAGAGTACGGACGTACGAAAAAAAAATTTTTTTTCGCTCGCCAGCACAATAACTGGCGACGGAAATTTGAGAGTCACGTCAACTACAACAACATGGCGACAAGACTCGAAGGAACTCACACTGAGAACTACAAATTAACGACGAACATAAAAGAACGTACATAAAAGATAGAAAGAAATGTGTCCACTAAATTTTGAATCTCATTTGTTCATTTTACCAAATTTTAATTAATATAGATTTATTTTTTTGCACAAACACTACAGTATAAAAGAGGCTTGTATATCTCATTAAAGTTGCTTAAGAGGCTAAGCAAATTATTAAGAAACAAAGAATTTCATTAGAAACAAAGAAAAGTGTACTGATCTGTTATATAATATCAGTCCTCCTATATGGAAGCAAATACAGGAGAATCACTTCACAGATGAAGAAGAGACTTGAAGCAACAAAAATGTGGTTCTACAGAAGGGTGATGTGAAATGGCAGTGAATGCTGGACAATCTCCTCACAGATGAAGAAGAGACTTGAAGCAACAAAAATGTGGTTCTACAGAAGGACAGTATAGAAAATACCATTGACTAAATATGTGAGCAACGGTAAAGTTTTAGAGAAAATGGAAACAAAAAAGACTCTTAACACCAGGAAGAGATAGTTGAAATTCCCAGGGACATAGTGAGGAAAGAGGGCTAAGAATATCTGATACTCACAAGGGGGACAGAAGAAAACAACGCATAACCTACCTAGCAAGATTAGATAGATGGATATTAGAACAAGGTTTAGGAGAGATAACAAAAAGACAAAATTTACTAAGAGCTACAAAGGACTGGAAATTGTGGAGAGCCATGATCGCCAACTCCCTGAAGCAGCATAGAACATAGTAGCAGAAGAACGAGCTTGAGTAAATAGATAGCGGAACAAGGTTTAGGAGAGATAACAAAAAGACAAAATTTACTAAGGGATATAAAGGTCTGGAATGTGTGTAGAGCCATGATCGCTAACGCCCTGAAGGGACACGACACGAAATAAAGTGTATGTTTGATCGGGAAAATCTTTTGTCTGCAAGGAGTGGTAGTATAAAATGACTTACTGGTTCTTGAAGTTGAACTACTTTGGTCTCCCTGACATCTGCGCTATAGTCGGATCTTGAATACTGCAAAGAAAGAGAGAGAGAAAGAGGATTATCTGACTGGTGTTTTGTTAATTATAGTTTTTTTTAAAAAGTTGCACCAGGAATTATAGTGCATTTTCATTGGTCAATAAATTAAATGATACGTCACATTACCTGATTTTTTTTTACTAAGTTTGAACATATCAGTAGCAGTTGTCTGAAACAGGATCAGGCGCTTAACTGAAAGTGTGTTTTGAATGATGGATCTACAATGAGAATGGAATTGTATGCAATTAATTTGTTCTTTCTAGATAGTGAATGAACAGTTTTATTTGGAAGTGTATAGCTGGCCACTCGTATTCGAGGATAGCCGTATACTAGGGCGGCTTAGGGGCATTTGTTTTTATTCAACATCCACAGAGCCGACCTGTAGTATATAACTGCAACTATGTGGAGCTGACCTTAGTTATAGTTTCTGGGAAAGGGTGTATTATCTAGCCTGATCAACAATTTGAACAAGGCCAGCACGCCCAGGCTTGTGACTTCGTGCTGGCACAGCTATCGACGGACCTCAAGGGTTCCGTTTACCCAATTTCACTCACAAGGCTTGGGATAACCCGTGTATGGTATTTCAGGCACTTTACAAAGGTGCTGCACGCTGGGATCGACCCCTCCAGACCGATAACATCAGGAAGTCTCCTTCTTGACAAATCGACCGTAGTGAGATTCGAACCCGGGTCTCATGGTCAGAATGTAATCGTTCTAACCACTCGGTCACGTGCCCATAATTCGGAAGTACTGAAAATATAATGTGAGCGTGCGGAGAAAGATGACCAAAATGTGGAGGAGTGGCAACGCCTACACAGACTTAAGCAGTGATAGAACATACCTTGAATCCCAGACTTTTTGGACAAAAAATGAATTAACGAAAAACTGAATGAGTTTGGGGTGGGGGAATAGGGTAGATGAAAAACAACATGGCGGTTGTTTTTCTCATTCGCCAACAATATCCATTTTTTTGTTAATTCACTTTATGATGCCTTCGTATGAAAGAGAAATGTATTGCTGACGTCGGTGATGAGAAA
This sequence comes from Acanthosepion esculentum, assembly GCA_964036315.1. Lineage (NCBI taxonomy): Eukaryota > Metazoa > Mollusca > Cephalopoda > Sepiida > Sepiidae > Acanthosepion > Acanthosepion esculentum. The sequence continues at coordinate 52,152,306 of OZ038508.1, read as the reverse complement.
CAAAAGCGCTGGAAGCTTTTGGACAACATCCACAATAAAGAGTTTTAGAAATATTTCCAGTTTTGTTTGTGTAGCGGGGAACCAAGGTTGGAAAAGGAGTGTGGTTTGAAGAAGACGAGAGTAAATACATAAAACATTTGTTAAATAATTCCAGTTACATACAGCTACGCCTCCAGTATATATCTCGAGTACTCAGGCTGGTAGACGAAATAAATGCCATTTAAAATAAATGGAGTGTCTACTCAAATACGGGTATCCACTAAAAGATAACGTTTGAAGTAATAAAAATATGTTGGATTAAAAAAATATGTTGGATTAAAAAAATATGTTGGATTAAAAAAAAATATGTTGGATTAAAAAAAAATATGTTGGATTAAAAAAAATATGTTGGATTAAAAAAATATGTTGGATTAAAAAAAATATGTTGGATTAAAAAAATATGTTGGATTAAAAAAAATATGTTGGATTAAAAAAAATATGTTGGATTAAAAAAAAATATGTTGGATTAAAAAAAATATGTTGGATTAAAAAAAATATGTTGGATTAAAAAAAATATGTTGGATTAAAAAAATATGTTGGATTAAAAAAAATATGTTGGATTAAAAAAAATATGTTGGATTAAAAAAATATGTTGGATTAAAAAAGAACAAAATCCATTAATTCTTTAGAAATTGCTTTGTTTACTTTTTGGATACGAAACTGAGTAGATATATGTTTCGAATGCAAATCTGAATGAGTTAGTGTGCTTTAAAGGCAAATAGGGCCTTACCTGTGAAGCTCTTTATAGCTGGGCGGTTAAAGCACGCCGGATAAGACGGACTAAACATATCCCACTATAGCTGGTCGGGAACAGATGTGAGCTTCTTTTGTTACGGAGATAAATATAAACGAGGATTTAAATACTAACGTCATTGTACTGTACATAAAGTGATGTTTGGCGGTGGGTGATTCTAGCCAATGGTGTTTTTTTTTCTTTATGTCTTCGATACTATCGATCGTCCCATCGTCGCCACCTCTGTCTAAGATAAGCGTCTCGTGCAGGTTTAGTGTTTGTTGTGTACCTAAGAAGACTCGGGCGTCATATTAAGTAGTCGTGATTTTACTGTTGTTAGGTAAATGGAAATCAAAACGGGGCGAATTCCTGACTTTTGTACTACGTATCTCTGTCTACTTAGCACTTCTGATCATGCGATAGTGTCTGTAAACAATTCCTTCCACCCCCCACTAGCCAAGAACCTCCTACCAACAGAATATCAACGAGCATATTGGGACTCGTTCTGTGGTTTCCTTCTTAATCATCCTGTTTAAAAATGCGCTTATGAGGTCTGGATCAAAGCCGGCATCAATGCTTTTATTCCAGAAAGGAAATACCAAGTTAAACCGCGTTCATCTCCTTGGTTCTCACCTGCATGCTCGGCCGCCATAACCCACATTGTCTCACTGCTTCATGCTTTCCTCTGTAGTCCCTGTTTTTAAGAATTCCAGAGAACCTTCTGATCCCCCTAACTAACGCCCAATTTTCGGGAGAGTATTCTGTTTGTCTTTGCTTGTATTGAGTGCAATCGTGTCCTCAATGAAGCGAAGTTACTGTTTGCTTGCATCTCGCAAGTTCGGTTTTATAGATTATTGGCGGCTCTGCAAGAGTGTACTGAACAACAGTAAATTCTTAATCCTTCTCCTATTCAATCAATTCTAAGTTCTGATATCTACAGCAGATAAGGTGGGACGCTTTGCTCAGATATTTTCTTCCAACTCAATACTCGACTCATCTGGAGTACTTACACCTGATTTCCTCTCTAGAATTGAGGCTATACTGAGTGATATGCACATAACCCCGTCACTGTTCTCAGACATCATTTCTAAATTAGAATTCCATAAGGCCAGTGGAGGTAACGGGATACCGGCCGTCGTTCTAAAGAAATGTGCTCTCAGGCTGGCCCTTGTTCTCTCCAAACTCTATTGTCTCACTGTTTCATGCTTTCCTCTGTAGTCCCTGTTTTTAAGAATTCCAGAGAACCTTCTGATCCCCCTAACTAACGCCCAATTTTCGGCAGAGTATTCAAGGCTTTAATCAATGCTTAAGTGGTTAAGCATCTTACCTCTCACGACCGACTCTCTGACAAACAATATGGCTTCCGTTTTACCCGGTCTACCGCTGATGTGCTTACGGCCATCACTGAATATGTATATCAAGCGCTTGATAATAACGGCAAAGCTTGAGCTGTGGTTCTAGATATCTCGAAGGCGTTTGACAGGGTTTGGCATGCTGGTCTTCTACGTAAGCTTCAGTATTACAGGACGATTGTTTGATTTAATTCAATCATTCCTATCAAAGCGTGAAATGAAGGTCGCTCTGAACAGGCACGCTTCCCGATCCTTTCGCAGGTGTCCTCCAAGGCTTTATACTAAATCCTACGCTGTTTCTGATCTTCGTCAACGATTTTCCTGATGCCATCAGTTCCCTAGTAGGCATTTATGCAGATTACACTACCATTTACTCCTGTCTCAATGGCAAATCCGTCAGAATTGACAAATTTAACCTGGTTGCTGCTCTTGAAAAGGATATCCAATCAGTAGCTAACTGGAAAGGGAAATTGCTTGTAAATTTTAATGCCTCCAAAATTAAACTGCTCTCATTTAACCACCATAGAGAAAGTTCACTGTCCACCATCAGCATGGCAGATTCTCGATTCCAGGAGAGCGTCTCACTGCGACTTCTTGACCACACGTTCATCATTTATTCTTTCTTCAATCTCCCTATACCCAGTTTTTCTTTCACTTTCATTCTCTGTAAACCCCTACGTACTAGTGGCACTCCCGCCTTTCTTGGGGTGAAATGATTAAAAAAAAATCGTCGGAAATTATTATTAAACGCCAGAGTATGATTTAAAGAAATTTACTTAGCAAATAGAAGAGTTAATAAAGAAAAATAATATAAAAAGAACACTTTTTAATGTAACTTCGTGTAGTCTTTTGGTGTGTGATTATTTACAACCTGGATGTGTTTTCTTCTATTACATTCACATAGGATAATAATCATTTAAAGGGGGTTCTCGCAATCATTGCATTTTACCATTTTCATTTAGAAAAATGCCTGCTACCTGTTGTTGCTAATGTTGGTCGGATTCCATTCTCTCATATTATCAAATTTGATTGCAGCTATTAGCTACCCCTGATGTTTCGGATCTTAACTTTCTTCTGCGACGAACGATTGGACATTTCTTCTTGGTTCTCCCTCTTTCTATTATAGATATGAACAACGGGAAGCCATGATCTGCTCTGTGGCTGCTGCCTGCAAGGGCTGATTTAAATATAGAATCGAATATCATAACACTGACACACAAAATTTCTATTGTTACGAGTCTAAATTTTCGTGTTCCTTCCGATCAACCAACGTTTTTATCCACTGGGCCATGTGGATAAAAGCGTTTGATTGATACAAAAAGTGACTTGACCCAAAGAGTTGTGTGTTCAATCCCTTGGAGAGTTGAGTTATCAAGGGGGCACTAACTAATAGTATCCAAAGGCATGGTCCGTTGAATTAGAACAATTTACTCCCGTGGACTAAATAAAGGGTTCGGTTCGAAATTCTAGTGAATATCACCTGAAGAAGGCCAAGTGTACAACGGTCGAAACGTCGTGAATATCGCAGTAAAAATGAGGACAACAGTCCGAATAATTTAAATAGTGTAAAAACCCATTGCGTTATCAGGAAGATGAACAGAGGGAATAATAATCAATAACATATTTCGAGTGAATGTTTTCGACCCACTTCGCTGTTTTAATTCTTTTTAACTCAAGATGTTCCAAAGCGCTCCGCTTTCATAAATATTGAATATATTATTTATCTTAGCACGTTAAGATAATTATATTTTTCTATTTTCTCAGCTTGATTTGCTTTTGCATATTCCATCCTGATAATGTTTATCTCTCGAGGTTACTTTCACAGTTGTCTTGGTTTTGGTTTTGACACATTCCATTTTGATAAATAATCAAGCCTCGTGGTTACCTAATAGTATATTCATCGCGATTTAAATTTATAATTTCGATTTCAAGCCATTCTGGCGCTATCTTTAATCTACATGTTATATAATATAATATAATATATGTATATTTAATGATATTTTTATTTTAAAATATTTTACATTGCGACACGGAAATTACTATGTTTCGGGACATAATTTTTTTATCCCGTGTCTTCTCATCGGGTTTATTCAACTTATACACTGAGGCGAGAATCAGAAGTGCTACCAAGATTCATTATTGAAGGCCACAAACTTAACAACATAAAATATGCAGATGGCAATGTTGACGACAGACACAGAAAGAAAACGATAGAAAATAAAAAGGTAGCGGGAAGAAAAGGTGCAATCGTCAATGTTTGTAGATTCAACCACATACGCGCCATTTTATTTTACGACCTTTCAGCATTCTTGGGCCTGCTTCATAATTCCACCCCACCAAAACCACCACCAGGAATTGGTGGCATCTTTCTGGGTTATGGACATTTTTAAATGGTTTTCACAGGCTCCCGGAGAATTGAATTTCTTGCCATTAAGATAATTGTTTAGTTATCAAAATAAATGATAAAGCGAAGATGTAAAATCAGAAGAGTATGGTGTGTATAGTGGGACACCTTAGCGAAACTGTCAATTTCTGCTGGATCTGTGAAGAGCGATGTCTGGTGACGTTTGCCATGAGTTATTTTTAATCAGTTTTTAATCAGGCTAGTGGCTAGCCGACCGGAACGTTCTCTCTCTTCCGAATCAAAATTTCCATTTGCGATTCACCTACAAACAATACTCTCATCACCATAAAAAGAATATGTACATATTTCCTAAATTTCAATCATTTGACAAACAAAATCCCGTGTTAAAATCCGTGATCAATAAATCACTACAGACTTTTGTTCCAAACCAATAGATCTTTTGACTAAGGCGGAAAATTAGTTTATTTTACTGTACGGTTCAGTTACAGCACCTGCCACTTTGAGATGTTATATTATAAAATATATCGTCAGCTGCTTCTGGACAAAGAAAAGTTCTATTTGCCAGAAATTTCCATATGTTAAAAATCTGTAGGAAATATTTTTCATTCTTTGACATCTGGAGTCGGAGGGAAAGATTTTAGACACTGAAAATCTGTTTACTAGAGAAAGATAAACGTCATACATGGTTGCTGTTCATTATCTGTTACAGTTCAGTTCACAGAAGGACAAGAAATTTTACTTATTTTTCATATTTTATCATTGATTTCAGTTTCCATCTAAAACAGAAGTGATGGATGAAAACTTTGTCTCCATCAAACACGCATAAAATATGTTCTTATCTAAAATACGAGTAAACAGTATGATTTATTCTCATGAACCTGACACTAGATGCGTTCTAGGTATAATTTACTTGTAGTTATATATATCTGTGCACGAGCATACACTATAAGCGAACACACGCATTATATACATATATAATACATTTATTGAAAGGTAGAAGAATAACATTTTAGGATCTACAATAACTTAGTTTCAAACATGAACTAAAAATGTCAAGAACAACCCTAGAGTAGATGCTCCAGATGTCCGCCGTTTAGTTGAAGGATACTGTTGAATGCAATGTTGTTGATAACGCGTGGGCATTCCTACTGGGTGATCGCTTGAATCTTCTCAGCGATGGCTACCTTCAATGTGTTGCCCTTTTAGATGTTGTCTTTGAGGAACTCCACAAGAGGAAATCTGGATGGTGGGTACTGATCAAGCGAGTGAGGTGCCCTTTCGACTTCATCAATGTCTTCGAGCTCTCCTCATCTGAGAGGCCGCTGGTCTGTCGCCTCTAAGTGTTGACTTCTATGTTGACTTTTATATTTACACGCGCTCTATCTCTGATATTGAGCACTTTATCCCATAAATATAGCACACTTTAAGACTATATTTCTTCATATATATATATATATATATATATATATATATATATATATATATATATATATATATGTGTGTGTGTGTGTGTGTGTGTGTGTGTGTGTGTGTGTGAAATGACATTAAACGTTATTTTACTGGATACTCATATTTGAGTAGACGCCCCATTTATTTATTAAACAGTATATTTATTTTCATCTACTGGCCTGAATATTCGAGAAATGTCGCTAAATAAAAATATACGCACTCCGGCAGGATTCAGCCTTGCTTCCCTCTCGGCAAGCTGGTATCGAGAATCTTTATGTGTATGCTTTTCTGTATGTTCATGTCGGGCGTATATTAGAGGTTTATAGTCCCATCTTGCACATTTACAAGTCTACCATTCGTCTGTGCATTGAATACGGCTACCATATATGGCCCGGTGCTCCTGCTGTTCATCTCGAAGATCTTGATAAAATCCAAAGAAGAATGTGCAATGTAATCGATCCTGATTTGGTATCTGGACTTCAGTCACTTTCTCACAGATATGATATGGCTTCACTCTGTCTTTTCTACAAATATTTTCATGGCAACTGCTCTGACGAGCCTTTTTCCTGATGCCCCGACTACATGAATTTAAGTGTGCCACTAGACTGGCATCTAGGTCCTACACTTTTACTGTTGAAATAGCTAAATGCAACCGCCACTTCTACTCTTAACAGTTTATTTGCTCGCACTTCCCGACGGTGGAACTCCCTTCCGCTTACTTACTTCCCTGATAACTACAATCTTCAACAATTTAAATGTAACGGCAATCGCCATTTTCTGTTGTCTTGAACTCTGTTCATCTTTTATCCTTTCTTCAATACCCCATAGCAAGTTTTTCTTTCACTTTCACTCACTGTAACTCCCTTTGTACTAGTGGCGCTCCTGCCTTTCTTGGGGTGAAATGATTAAAAAAATTTGGTCGTCGGAAATAATTATCAAACGCCAGAGTATGATTTAAAGAAATTTACTTCTTACCAAATAGAAGAGTTGATAAAGAAAAACAATATAAAAAGAACACTTTTTAAGGTCCGTGGCTCTAGATATATCTAAAACGTTTGATAGGGTCTTCGTAAGATTAAGGGATACGGAATTTCAGATTGATTATTTGACTTAATACGATATTTCCTGTCAAACCGTGTAATGAATGTCATCCTTAACGGAATCTCCTCCAGCCTTTTCCCACGAATGCAGGTGTTCCCCAAGACTCTATCCTAGGCCCTACTCTGTTCCTTATCTTCATTAACGATCTCCCCAATGTCATCAGTTCCCAAGTAGGCATCTATGCTGACGACACAACTATTTACTCCTGCCTCAATAGCAAATCTGGTATCGCTGACAAAACTAACCTGGCCGTTACTCTCGAAAAGAACCTCTAATCGGTTGTAGACTGGGGCACGAATTGGCTGATTAACTTTAATGCCTCTAAAACAAAACTGCTCTCTATTACTCACCATAGGGAACCATTCCTGCCACACATTAGAATGTCTGATGCTCAACACCATGCGAGCACTTTTTGAGACTGCTTAGTCTCACACTGTCCGCTGACCTGAGATGGAAAAATTACATTGAATCAATAGCTTCATCCACCGCAAGGAAAGTTGGTTCCCTGTGTTGCGCTAAAAGGTTCTTCTCGCCCGAGTCGATCCATTAAATCTATAAATCAACCATTCGCCCTTGCATGGAATACTGCTGCCATATATGGTCTGGTGCCCCCGCTGTTCGCCTTAAGGTCCTCGACAAGATCCAGAGACGGATAAGCAATGTGGTTGGTTCTGATTTGGCATCTCGTCTACAGTCGCTCTCTCACAGACGTGATGTCGCCTCCCTCTGCCTTTTGTACAAATACTTTCACGGTAACTGCTCCGACGAGCTACTTTCGTTATTTCCCAGACTGCATGAATTTAAGCGTGCAACTAGGCTGGCATCACGGTCCCACCCTTTCACTGTCGAAACTGTTAAATGTAGCCGTCTTTTCTACTCCAATAGCTTCATATCTCGCACCTCCCGTCTGTAGAATTCCCTTCCTATTACTTGTTTCCCTGATAGCTATAATCTCCACCTATTCAAATGTAATGTCAGTCGACATCTCCATATGCCCTGACCTATTCCCTGTCCTTCTCTTCATCCTTTCCTCCATCATGCCTCTTTACTCTCGCCCCCCCCCCAAGTCCGGGTAGGACTTGGGACCCTTCCCTTAATCAAATCCTAATGAATCTTCCTTTATGAGCGATACAACTAATAAGAATACGAATAATGTTAGGGCGTCCGCTGCATTGCAAAGACGTGTCGGTGGGCAACTGAAGACGTGGGCTAGCACGATCAAGGATGATCTAGCAGTACTATCGGGTCCGCAAGTAGTTGTTCTTCGATGATGGAATCGCAAGTGGCTCGCCATTTCGTGTGACCTGGCTCAGGATCGACGGGCCTGGGCAGCGATGGTCGGAGATGCTGTACTTGTTCGGCAGGAAGCCGGTTCAACCCGACCAGGGTGAAAACCGATACAAGTCAAGCCAAAGTCAAAAAACTCTCGCTCCCACTCTGTGACCCCTTGCGTACTAGTGGCATCCCACCTTGCATGGGGTGAAATGCTTAAAAAACAAAAAAATCAAACTTCGAGCAGTCTTTTGGTGTGTGATTATTTACAATCTGAATGTGTTTTCTTCTGTTACATTCACAATAATCATTTAAAGGGGGATCTCGCAATCATTGCATTATACTATGTTCATTTAAAGAAAACTGTCTGCTACCTGTTGATGCTGATTTTCATCAATGATTTTCCTGATGCCATCAGTTCCCTAGTAGGCATTTATGCAGATTACACTACCATTTACTCATGTCTCAATGGCAAATCCGTCAGAATTGACAAATTTAACCTGGTTGCTGCTCTTGAAAAGGATATCCAATCAGTAGCTAACTGGAAAGGGAAATTGCTTGTAAATTTTAATGCCTCCAAAACTAAACTGCTCTCATGGCTGATACTCGATTCCAGGAGAGATTCTCACTACGACTTCTTGACCTCACGTTCATCTTTTATTCTTTCTTCAATCCCCATATACCCAGTTTTTCTTTCATTTTCATTCTCTGTAAACCCCTGCGTACTAGTGGCACTTCCGCATTTCTTGGGGTGAAATGATTAAAAAAAAGCAGTCGTCGGAAATAATTATTAAACGCCAGAGTATGATTTAATGAAATTTACTTCTTAGGAAATAGAAGAGTTAATAAAGAAAAGAGGGTTCTCGCAATCATTGCATTTTACTATTTTCATTAAAAAAAAAACTGCCTGCTACCTGTTGTTGCTACTGTTGGCCGGATTCCATTCTCTCATATTATCAAATTTGATTGTAGCTATAAGCTACTCCTGGTGTTTCGGATCTTAACTTTCTTCTGAGACGAACGATTGGACATTTCTTCTTGGTTCTCCCTCTTTCTATTATAGATGTGAACAACGGGAAGCCATGATCTGCTCTGTGGCTGCTGCCTGCAAGGGCTGATTTGAATGAAGAATCGAATATCACCTTTAACAATATTTTTTTGTTTTCTCAGCTTACTTTGCTTTTGCAAGTTCCATTCTGATAATGATTGACACTCTAGTTTACTCAATTTACTTTCACATTTGACTTTGTTTTGACACATTCCATTTCGATAAATAATCAAGCCTCGTAGTTACCTAATAGTATATTCATTGCGATTTTAAATTTATAAGTTCGGTTTCAAGTCATTTTGACCCTATCTTCAATCATCATTTTATAGTTCTAATTAATATTTTCGAACCATTCTGTCATAATTTTAATCTCCCATTGATTCCTGCTTTAACTAGCATTTTTCTTAATTTGTTAGTTTAACCCTTTCTCTGTCAGAAGTCAGCATTTTAAAATTTCATGTACTAATAAAACTTCAAACAAGATTATGACCTTGTTACAATAGGATAGAAAAATCGCTTTACATAATAAGATATATTTACAGTTGTAGGGATCCTTTGGTGTGTACCAGTTTTTAGTTTGAGTTTGCGTGGGCGTAAAAGGCAAATGACCAATCTTTTGTTTGAAATTCTGTACAAAACCTGTAGTAGGTTGTAAGCGATTAGTTGTTTTAAAATATTGGCTAGGTAATGTTAATGATATCCCGAATACCATTTCAGATTCTGGGCATATAAGATTTTGTTTAATCACGTTCATTATTGATAATTATACTAGCTGTAAGTTTTGTAACCGCATTGTATAATCGTTGTTTGCTGTTAAAGTGGTTTTAAGCTGCCTGTGAAAATTGCCCAGCTAAACTTTTTGTACAAGGACGGTATTTGACAACCCACTCAATAAGTTTGTTAATTCGTCAAAGAATATCGAGTATAATCGTGGTTCACGATTCGTTGTTATTACCGAAGGAATGCAGGAAACGGATATCCACTCCTGTAAACTATTCGTTTTTACTGTTTCCACTTGCTATATCATTCAGGGGAATGACGGATGCCTGTCTTTTGACACTACGGTTGGCAACCATGTAGAAGCGGATGGGATTTTTTGAATTGGCTCTCACTTGCCCGAAGAGGAAGAAGAGAACCAGTAGTAAAAGGAAGTAGTTGAGGTCAAGCGACAACACGACGGCATATTGGTTATTTCCCGTTTATATTAACCGTCTTATTTAGGAGGGGGCAGTTCTGATCCTAAGCGTCCATCGCGTGGTTCCGATGCCAGCCGTTCATTTTGCCAGTCACACGTCGTAGATGAGCAGGAGGTGGTAGGGTGGAAAAGCTGAGTTTTTAGACCAACATTGCAGAAAGTGACACCTACCTACCTACCTACCTACCTACCTACCTACCACACCTGGAAGAACAAGCGAAGCCCTGAATAACTATTTTATAAAATGGGAAACCGGGTTCGTGTTCTTATTTCTCGATGTGGTGTTTGTTTTTCATCTCCATCTTGTGAACATAAATTAAGCCCTTTCCGATCTTTCTGATCAGTGGCCGGACGGTGGAAATCTTAGATGAGGGTCGGGTTATATGTTTGTAATCTTGTCCATAAGTAAATTATGTTCGGTCCTGGCCTGGAATTTCCACTTCAGTTACTTTCCTACCGCCGTGACGTGGCTTCTCTATAAATATTTTCATAGCAATTGTTCTAATGAGCTCTACTTCTTGGTACCTTTACCACGTGAATCTAAGCGTACTACTAGATTGGCTATTAGGTCTCATTGTTTTACTGTTGAAATAGCTAAATGTAACCGTAATTTCTATTCTAATACTTTCTTTTCTTGCACTTTTCACCTCTGGAACTATTTTCCATTTTCTTGCTTCCCTGCCACTTACGATCTTCAAAAATTTGAATGTAACGTCAATAACTATCTTCTGTCTTCCAGAATCTTGTTCTTTTCTTTTCGTTTCTCCTCAATAAATTATTCTTATTCTCTTTTACTCCCAGTAACCATTTGTGTCTTAATAATATTATCGCCTTTCTTGGGATGAAATTATTAAAAAAATATACCGATTAGTATATTCGTGAAGCATGAACTGACCAGGAGGGATTTAATATATATCTTAGCTTTAACATTCTAAATAGATGTGAGTCCTGATTTTTTTTTTATCAGTGATGACAGCTCGATGCCCATGGGAAAAAAATATTTGTCTTAGTAAAGTGTAATATACACTTGTGAATAACCGAAACTTATGTCACAATGTAATTACGTTGTTCCAAAGAGAACAGGATCTTCTCTCACTTGAACTGAAATTTCTTTGTTTAGAGTGGAGTCTTTGCTATTTGCAATGAGATCAAAAGTAGGCGTATGTCAGATGTTTGTAGTCGGCATAAACAACCTTTCAATATGTGTTTAAAGTGTTTTACTGAATGGTATATGGCGAGTAATTCCCTGGAAAGATACTGTTGAGTTGAATTTTTTCATTATTTGAAGTCTTTTAAAAAATCATTTCACCCGAAGCCAGACAAAAAGTAACTAAGACACAAGGGGTTACTGAGTATGAGAGAATATGAGAAACAAAAACACTATTAAGGAGAGAAAACAATAAAAGAACAGGAATTAAGAAGACAGAAGCTAACGATTGACATTGCATGTAAACTTTTGTGAATCAGAGTTGATTGGTGTTATGGTCCAGGTTAGGACCAAGGAAGAACAACACGAACACAAGAGTAGAAATAATGTACAGGTCAGGCAGGTGGGGTGCCCATTCCACTTCATCAAGGTCCTCGAGCTCACCTCATCTGAGAGGCCGCTGGTTTGTTTCAACAATTGTGAAACACACACTCACTCATATATATATATATTTATGGTCCAAGTTAGGACCAAGAAAGAATAACACGAACACAAGAGTAGAAATAACGAAGATATATTACACGGAATAATAATACAAGATGTGGAAGGTGTTAGTATGACTGTCAGTCTGGTTTGGAGTGAACTACTATCGGCTCGACTCGATTCGTCTTTCTCTCTTGAGAGGCATAGTATACATAGTGTTAGGAAGAGTTCATTCTGTAGTTATAGGTAAGGACACATAACAATTGGGAAATAGAAAAAAAAGAGCGTTCACTCAAACGCATGTGTTTATTAAGATAAATTACATTAATAAAATAATGTCGGATAAAAATCATTTATTTACTAAGGACAGGTCCTTTAAAGTAAAAAAAAATAATTAGTCTCATAGTATTAATGGTCTACAAAAAATTTCTGGTATTCATACTCATACACAAACATATGGTTTTTCGAGTTCACCCCACGCAAGTCAGTAAATCCACTAAGACACAAGGTGTTACTGGGTGTGGAAGAATTAGAAAACAGGGACATTACTAAGGAGCGAGAACAAAAGAAGTGTAACCAGGAGGACAGTAGATAGCGGTTGACATTGCAATTAAATTTTTGAAGATAAAAGTTGACTGGAAAGCATGGAGCCAGAAGAGAGTTCCACAAGTGAGAAGTGCATTAGAAGAAACTGTTAGCATAGAACTTACGGTTACATCTAGCTATTTCAACTGTAAAATTATGAAACCTTCCCGCCAATCTAGGACTGCGTTTAAATTGATATGGTCTGGGTACCATAGAGGAAGGTTCACCAGAATAATTACCATTAAAGTATTTATAGAAAAGGCACAGGGAAGGTACATTACTAAGGTGGAAAAATAACTGAAGCCGAGATGCCAGATCACGACCGATAACATTGTAGATTCTTCTTTGGATTTTATCAAGAATATACAGCAGAAGCATCAAACCATATGTAATCTGACATGTTTATTGAGAAAAACAAAAGAAATTGTTTTAAGCTGTTCATTCTTAACTTGATTTACGACGGTTCCAATCATTATTGAGTAAACATCTGTTGTTAGAATCAGATTTTTTTTACGACATTAGCATAACGTGTCTTAGTTATCCCTGTTAGAAGATGGCAAAGGTTTCTCAAAATATTTGCGTGTCCACTACGTCGGGGTCACTCCTTTGTAGGAAACCCGAAATTAATGTTTATGTGGAGACAGGTTTAGAATAATCATGTGTTCTAAACAGAATTATATAGAAAGTTTGAACATATCCCAGGATGTATTCATCACATAATTTTATTAATTGATATTGATAATTTTGTATATGGTTCAAACAAGCAATTATGATAAAAATTAAGATCAGCAAACATCAAAAGCAAATTAAAAAAAATAGCCAAATAAGTTGATGTAATTTAAAATCTGTTAAAAATATATATTTGGATGAAATAAATGTTCTTTTGAAGTGTTTGAGTTCAAATAAAAAGTTTCTGTGATTGATTTGTTTTTATGGCTTATCAACCCTTTGCAGAGTATTTTAACCCAGAAAATATTTAGATTGTAAGAATTGTTATGCAGATAATAATGATTTAATAAAACAATCAGATCACACTCAATTTTAGCTGGCAAGTATTCTAAGCACGGACCCTAAAAAGCCGAAATTGGCTGGCCAAAAATCTGTAGATTGCTATCGGCGACTTCACTGGAACTCCCAAGCAATTAAGAAAATAGTTCAATTTTACCTTTATAGAATTTTTCAAAACTATAAACATAAATAGATAGAGCCGAAAATGAAATTCAGTTCTGGTATATATATATATATATATATATATATATATATATATATATATATATATATATATATATATATATATATATATATATATATATAATTATTTATTTGAATATTACAACATAAATATGTTATAAAATCACGACAAAAGTAGGCATTTTGTTTCAACACTTCTAGTGTCTTATCAAGTGACGATGTAGAATATAGAATAAATGGTTTTAAAAGTTTCAAATTAATCAACGATCCTTAGCCAGGAGTAAACGCTGTTACATAAGCTAGAGTGACCAATCAAAATACAAGTATAGGATGATTCGAAAAATTTGACAACTAAGCAAGGTTATCATATATATTAAAAGATTTATAAAATTTGAAATTAAAATTAAAAGTAAAAAATTAAAATTACCTATTTAGAAATCTAAATCAAATCTCTATTAAGTTTTAAATTGTAGAATTACCAAGGAGAAAAAATATAAAAATAAAAATAAAAATAAAAGATATATATGCTATTTAATTTGTATTTTCATTGAAATTATGTTGAAAGGGATGTTCAGAATCCCAGACATAAATGTATACATTTTAGTTTCATTTCAACATGTAATATATATATATATGTAATATATATATATATGTATATATATATATATATATATATATATATATATATATATATATATATATATATATATATATATATATATATATATATATATATATATATATATATATATTAAGGATTAATACAAATATAAAATTCGTCACTTAGCTGATTGATAGTATATTTAGTACCTCAACTCCAGCGTTTCGGTCCACTCGCCAGGAAGTATCAGCAATTGTTTGCCAATTTTCTCATTTTCGTTATTTTTATATTAAGTTGAAAATAATTTATGCGCTTTTTATTGGTGTTAGATTGATTTCTTCTTCTTCTTCTTCTTTGTGTGTGTGTGTGTGTGTGTGTGTGTGTATTTCTTATTTAGTAGTCAATAGCTTTTTTTTACCTCGCTAAGTGTTAGGGTATTAATTAGGGAAATTTAGGTTTCTATCTGTATTTTATTTATTGTTGTTTTAATACACACACGCACACTATCGATTAAAAGTTTGGGACCACCCTGAATTGTTTCTCTAAGTTCATAACAAAAGCTAATTTTGCATATTTGGATAAATAAATTCACCTATTGTGTATATATGCAAACCCTAATATAAAATTCAAAGAATTTTTTCTACAAGCGTTATAAATTTATTTGCATAAGCTTTGGGACAATTCGTTATATCCTGATTCTGTTTCTGAGCTGTAGAGCAGAAATTTACAAATATTTCAAACCCGCTGTTTGGTAGAGGTTCAGTTCCTTCTTGATTAATGTGTAATTGAAATTAATT
>OZ038508.1:52086948-52131948 GCA_964036315.1 Acanthosepion esculentum | reverse complement strand
TTTTATTTATTACTCTGACAGATTTTCATCATCTTAAACGTTATCTTTGGTGGATACTCATATTTAAGTAGACGCCCCATTTATTTATTAAGCAGCATATTTATTTTTGTCTAGCGGCCTGAATATTCGAGAAATCTCATTAAAGAAAAATATACGCTATCCTGTGTGTGTGTGTGTGTGTGTGTGTGTGTGTGTGTGTGTGTGTGTGTGTGTACGCATGCGCTTGCACTTCAGCACGTGAATACCGTAGATGCACCACGTGACTGCGTAACTAAGTTCTACAAGAATGGAAGTCCTTACAAATTTTCTACCTACCGCATCCCAGATAGAATAGAATGGCAAACGGAAGATTAATATCAAGCTATTATAGTCCTGAAACAGCGCCTCATTACCAGTATCTTGACAGACCAAGAGTGGACAATTCATAAAATCATTCACTTTTCAGGTCGGATGGAACCATGGTAGATTTGTTAGGGGAGTCATTTTTATGCTATCGTCCTAGCGTGCGGCACAAAAGAAGGTTTGAATGTAATGGCCTTGTTGATCACACTAGACAATGCGTTCTTTCTCAGAAGCTGTCACTTGGGTTCACTCAGCTTTGTTGCAATATAAATCACAGATAAGTTCGGTGGGTGTTGAACAAGACAAATGTACTTGATCAGAAACGAATAACCGGTCATTATATATCAGCAACGAACAAATAATGATATATTTCAAATTTATTTGTAAATTATTTCAATTCATCGTTTTTTTTCCAAATTAATCGAACTTCTAATCCTAACTTTCTAGCCAGATATAATCATTCTCTCTTTTACTCTCAGTAACCCTTTGTTTCTTAATAGTATTATTGCCTTGCTTGGGATGAAATGATTAAAAATATATCGATATTCGTGAACGAGGAACTGAACATGACGAATTTAGTATGTATGTAAATAGGTACGGGTCTTGATTTTTTTGATACTTGATTTTTTTTTTATCAGTGTGTATATTAGGCCAGACAAAATGATTCCCGATGTCTTTGACGACAGCTTGACGTCCACGGTGATATATTTGATGTTTCAGATCGCCCCGACACAGTTGCATTCCACATCACGTGACGTCCGCGTCTCGCGACGGACGCTACTTGAAAATAAACTTCTGAATACAGTTATTTAATTAATTTCTGACGAAAGATCGGGGCGATCTGAAATATCAAATATATATATATATATATATATATATATATATATATATATATATATATATATAAAATATAAATAAATACTTTCACAAAAAAAAAATTCAAATTTTTTCTTTATTTTGCAACTTTTCAGTTGTTTTCTTCATATTATTTATATATATATATATATATATATATATATATATATATATATATATATATATATATTTCAGTTAATGTTTAAATGGCGAATTAAATGTTTAGTATGATAAAAAAGATATTTTTAAGTTATGCTATATTTTTGGGTTAAAATGTTCAAATATCAGGGATAGAGTGTATGTCAATAAAAAAGTGGAAAGTGAGGTCAACATCCAGAAATGCCAGTTAGTTGCATGTTTAAACGGAAGCTTCTAGCCTGATTGAAGAATGAAACAGACAGTCGCCGCCGGGTGTTGAACTCAATGTCCATATATATATATATATATATATATATATATATATATATATATATATATATGGAATGTATGAAAACCAATTTGATGTTTGAATTTTTATTCTGTTGCGTTTCTAAATAGCAAGGTTGCCATGTTAACAATTTTGCCTTAATGTTTTCAGTTGTTCTCATTGGTTTTCATATATTTCATTTCATTTTACATACTTTGTTCAGCTATCACATATCAGTCATTATATATATATATATATATATAAATTCTCGGACCACTCTTTTTAAAATTCTTTTTACTTAATGGGAATTCTTTTTTTCTCAGCGTCAACTGCGTCACTGATTCTCTTTCACGGCCTTTCTAATATAAATTAATACAAACTCAAATGCCGACTGCAGGAGCGATCCCCCTCCAGTGATATGTAAACTAAAAATGAAACTTGCGAAGGATATTAGATTAATCCAGAACCTATACTGGCAGCAAACCGTCTGCATACGGATAGAAGATGAACTGAGTAAATGTACAAAAATAGAAAGGGGTGTAAGACAACGATGTGCCTTTTAATCGGGCTTATGCAATGAAGCGAGAATTAGAAGTGCCACCAGGATTCATTATTGAAGGCCACAAACTTAACAACATAAAATATGCAGATGGCAGTGTTGACGACAGATACAGAAAGAAAACTGTCGCAACTTCCAGAAATGGTAGTAAAAGATAGCGGGAAGAAAGGATGTAATTGTCAATGTTTGTAGATTCAACCACATACGCGCCATTTTATTTCAAGACGTTTCAGCATCCTTGGGCCTACTTCATAATTCCATATCTGTCTATATTTCTGAGATGAGGTATTATGTACATTATTTACATTATTCGTCGCCATATTTATTACAACGTTTCGGCCGTTGTACACTCCGGCCTTCTTCAGGTGGTTGGAATGTCGAACTGAACCCTTTATTTCGCTCACTGGTGTAGACTGTTCTAGTTCCACGTGCCATGTTTAATGGATGTCAGTTATCTCCTGTTAATGTTTCCCTCTGAAAGTTCTCCACTGCCTTAACCGGGTATTGAACTCACACTGTTTGAGTCATGTCACTGGATCTAACCAACGCCTTTATGCACTGTGCCATGTGTCCTTGAGGACATCTGTGCATGAATTTCTGGGTATTATAAACCTGATATCTTCAGCAACTATTTTTACCAGTGCTCATATTGCAATTTTTGCTGTTATCATTGCATGTTTTTACCAGAGCTCATATTGCAACTTTGTTGTTATTATCGCTTTTCTCTGGCACTCCTTATTACTGGTTCCCATATTGTATTAATTTCTATGCTTGGTCGGCTCAGGAGATTTTTGTGGCCTGGCATATGTGCTGATTCTTTAAGTTTACGAATTTTCCAATGGTGTTCCTTGTCTATGATCTCAACTTGATCCCACAGATGGCAGTGATCTCCCTTCTCTCTCCATATGTGGTATCTTTGTACAGATTCTTCCCTTTCTGTAATGATAATTGTATCAGATGATGAAAATGCATCTTATTTTCATTTTTAATGTAAAAAAAAAACATTTGAAATTCGCAATACACATGCGAATCGCAAGGAAAAACATGTAATCTTTCAAAATATGTACATATTTCCTAAATTTCAATCCCTTGACAAACAAAATCCCATGTTCAAATCCGTGATCAATAAATCACTACAGACTTTTGTTCCAAACCAATAGATCTTTTGACTAAGGCGGGAAAATTAGTTTGTTTTACTGTACGATTCAGTTACAGCACCTGCTACTTTGAGATGTTATATTATAAATTATATCGTTAGCTGCTTCTGGACAAAGAAAAATCTATTTGCCAGTCAGTGCCATATGGTAAAGAAGTCGTAGTAAATATTTTTTCTTCTTTGACATCTGGAGTTGGAGGGAAAGATTTTAGACATTGAAAATATTTCACCCTGTGTTTACTAGAGAAAGATAAACGTCATCCATGGTTGTTGTCCTCAATCAGTTACAGTTTGTTCAGTTCACAGAAGGACAGGAAATTTTACTTTATTTTTCGTATTTTTTTTATTGATTTCAGTTTCCATCTAAAACAGAAGTGATGGATGAAAACCTTGTCTCAATCAAACACATATACAATATGTTCTTATACAAGATACAAGTAAACAGTATGCTATATTCTCATGAACCTGACATTAGATGCAGTCTAGGTATAATTTACTTATAGCTATATAATCTTGTGTACGCGCACACACTATAATAAACAAATGATCGGGCACAAAAATCGAGGACCACAAATGATAGTGTAAAGAAAATTACATTTATTGAAAGGTAAAAGCATAATATTTCAGGATTTGAAACCACTTAGTCTGAAACATGAACCCAAAATATCAAGAAGGGCCCTAGAGTACACGCTCCAGATGTTCGCCGTTCAGTTGAATGCACCATTGAATGCAAAGTTGTTGATAACGCGTACGCATTCCTCCTGGGTGATCGCTTGATGGCCACCTTGAATAGTGCGAGGGTTGCCCTGGTAGAGGTCATCTTTGAGGAATCCCTGAAGAAGAAATCTGAGTGTGGGTGGGGCACAGGTCAGGCAGGTGAGGTGCCCATTCCACTTCATCAAGGTCCTCGAGCTCTCCTCATCTGAGAGGCCGCTGGTTTGTTTCAACAATTGTGGAACACACACACACACACACACACACACACACACACACACACACACACACACACACACACACACACACACTCACTCATATATATATATATATATATATATATATATATATTATGTCATTCACAGACAGTACTGTTTCGCTGTATCACAGCTCCTCAGTGCGACTAAACTTCCGAATGCCTCAAGCCAGGATTGAAACTCAACTAATTTGGTGTCAGCCAGAGCTATCTTCACCCGGTAGAGTTACACAACTAAATCTAGCGTATTGTTTTTACAAATGTAAACAAATGCCAATCAGCCAAAGTACTCCATTCATTTTACTGAAGAGCTTTGCATTAGTGCAGGTGGCTGTTGTTTATAGAATTAGTTTATCACTCAACAGTGCTCAATTGAAATGTATTTTCAAGAGCTAAATTATGTCATTCACAGACAGTACTGTTTCGCTGTATCACAGCTACCAAGGAAGAACAACACGAACACAAGAGTAGAAATAACGCAGATATATTACACGGAATAATAATACAAGATGTGGAAGGTGTTAGTATGACTGTCAGTCTGGTTTGGAGTGAACTACTATCGATTCGTCTCTCTCTCTTGAGAGGCGTAGTATACATAGTGTTAGGAAGAGTTAATTCTGTAATTATAGGTAAGGACCCATAACACACACACACACACACACACACACACACACACACACACACACACACACACACAGAGGGAGACACACACACACATATGTATATATATAATCCCTTTAAACATTATTTTAGTGGATACTCATATTTGAGTAGACGCTCCATTTATTTATAAAAAGAGTATATTTATTTTCGTCTACTGGCCTGAATATTCAAGAAGATCTTAATAAATAAAAATATATGCACACTCCGGCAGAATTTAGGCCTGCTTTCTTCTCGGCAGAGGGAAACTCTCACTAGATCCGACGTGCTTTAACCGACTCGGCCACATAGCATTCTCGTCGATCAAGCAAAGTCTGAAAGGTGCTTTTATGCGAAATCTTTCTCATATTAAATTCCATCTAATAAGTTTTGTATCTAAATGTAAAGAATGTAATTTTCTAAGGTGATGCATTTTTATTTATCACTCTGACAGATTTTTATCATCTTAAACGTTATTTGTTGTGGATACTCATATTTGAGTAGACGCCCCAATTATTTATTAAGCATTGTGTTTATTTTCGTCTACCGAATTTAATATTCGAGAAATCTCATTAAAGAAAAATATACGCTCTTCTTCCAGTGTGTGTGTGTATGTGTGTGTGTGCGTGTCTGTGTGTGTGCTTCAGTACATGAATGCTGTAGATGCACCACATGGACGCGTAACTACGTTCTCCGAGAATGGAAGTCCTTACAAGTCTTCTACCTACCGCATTTTAGATTGAACAGAATGACAAGAGGAAGATTATCCCCGAGATGTTATTTGTCCTGAAACAGCGCCTCCGAATCAGCATCTTGACAGACCAAGTGGGGACAATCCATACAGATGCTTTGCTTTTCAGGTCGAATCACACCATAGTAGATTTGCTAGGGGAGTTGTTTTTTTATGCTATCGTCCCAGCGTGCGGCACAAATGAAGTTTTGAACGTACTGACCTTATTGATCACACCAGACAATGCGTTCTCTCTCAAAAGCTGTCACTTGACCACACTTTTTGAAGGACCTGGTGCACTACGTGTCACAAGATCCCCAAACGACCCTCCGCAGGTTTTGAATTCAGAGTTATCCTTCTCCTAGACCAGTTACCATCCAAGGCACATTAGACACTTTTAATTCTTTTCCCAATTTATTTAGAAAACTAATTAAGAAATTCCCGGAAATATCTGCGCTATTTTTTAGTTTTTATTAGCAGCAGATAATTTGAGTTGCGCTTTCACATGCTTAACAAATTTTGATGGCTGTGCCTCATTTCAGGCTTAAAATGTTATGAGAGAAATTTAGATTATTAATACTTAATAAAATTGCGCTAAAAATATGATTAAAATATGATTCATTTTTGGACTGATCATAGCCTTGTCAGGTTTATAAGCTTCATGCTTTAATAAAACAAAAGTGTATTAGCGTGTAACATCATTTCTGTCTGAATCTCTGGTATATATATTATATATTTATAATGCAGAATATTGTCTTCATCTTTGTCGATATTGTTTTTACAAAGTTTCGGCCGTTGTTCCTTCTGACTTTGATGAGGTTCTTTTGATGCAGGTAATTTCGAAGTGAACCCTTTTAATCTACGAGAGTAGATTGTTCTTGTTCCACTGCCCATGTCTCGTTTCATATTTTTACACTCACAGTAACCCGTTGCATGTTAGTGGCTTTATCGCCTTGCTTGGGGACGAGATGATTAAAAAATATGCATAAATTTGATATTCCTTAAATTTACCAAGTACCAAATCCAAGTACCAAGAAACTGAATTCAAAATTGCTATACCAACAAATTTATGAACCAACGCTTTAATCGACTAGATTATTGCCCCGTAGATTAAATAAAGGGTTCAGTTCAAAATTCCTTAAGTTTACTCGGGTTGACAAGAACCTTGATGAAGGCTAGATGTCTCAACAGCCGAAACTGTGTGATTACAACAAAGATAAGTACAAGAGTTTGTGTATAAATGATGTAAATAACATGCAGGATATTTTACATATCTAAATTATAGAGAACTTACGATGTAAAAAGTTTAATGAATTTTACTTGATTTTAATTAAGGATAGCATGGCATTCATTGGTGAAAACTGTTGAAAAATAAATGTGTCTTGTTAACGATTTTATTCAATTTTCCTTAAGGATGGGTTTTAATAGTGGCCTACTGATCAGTTTTAACATGTTTTAATACTTGACATACTGTTGCTTTTCAACACATTTTTACTGTCACAAATTTAATTTCACAGTTTGATAAAGACCGATTTTTATAATTTTTAATTTGATACACCACCCAGATAAAGTTCGCGACTTGTTTCTACTAGACCTGCATCGGAATCGCTCAGAAATTTGAATTAATTTCTTCATTATATTGTGATATCTGCTGTGTTGTTTTGCCTGTTAAAAGCTCTCAATTCATTAAACATTTCACTTTATCCGTCAAATCAGCCTCGCTGTCCGTTTTAACACTTCATACTCGCAATGTAGCTATTAATTTGTTATTCCAAAATTCAGGACATTTCAAACAAATTGCTGCTGCTTGTTTACAGATGCGCAGAACGAAACGTCTTTCATCCCGGCTGCGCAGATTTTGCCATCATTTAAAAAAAATTAAACCTTCTGTTATTAATAAATATTTAATAGTGATAAAATAGGAAGTGGCTGATAATGTGATACGTAGTGTACACACTACACAAACAAACTCACACACTTTAACAATAGACGCCTGTAAATTCACATGTGAGCACATTACATATGATGTATATAAGTAATGTTTAGGTGCAAAAACACATGCCTCCTGTTATATTTATCCCACAACAAAAATGGCGAACTCGGAATGTAAGTCCGGGTAATAAAATGTATAAGTAACAACAATACTATATATATATATATATGACCCTGGACTTGAAGAGGTTAAGATTGTAATGTAGAGGATTACTGTCAAAATGATAATGATGGATGAAATATGTGATATGAATGAAAGAGTTGGTGGTAGGAGGTGATTGGTTGGTTGGTTTGGTTGTTTTGTTTTATGGCATATCAACCTCAGTTGGTCATTTAATACCAACAAAATTTTTGAAATAGATTCATAGCAATAGTTTGGTAAAAAAAAGGTGTGTATGTATGCATATATGTATTTGAACCATTTTTCAATTTCTTATATTTTTGAGTACAATCCAACTTCTTTTAGGAAATTTACAATCTTGGATGGTTTTATTTTTGTAAAAAGTTTTTTGAAATTACTCACTTAGTAATATTTTGTTTGCACTAGATCAAAATCTACAGACTACACAGTATATGTTTCACTGTACATTTCTCTTGGCATGTAGTGAATATTAGGGATTCTGTGCCCTCTAGTAAATAATGGTGGGTGATGTAGATGTGGCCTATGTGTAGGCGGGTCAGAACGACCTGTTCTCTCCTATTTTTATATTACGAGTTCCATTCTCCAATAGTGGGTTTAATGTTTTGGAGTTTGTTATTAATGAATGTATTCCAATGGTGTTGCCATTTTTTAATGATAATTTTCTTTACAATCGTCTTATAATCAGAATATGGAATCTTTGTGTTTGTTTTTGCATCCCACATCGCTTTTTTTTTTACTTCTGAATCCACCCTGTCATTTCCCGGTATACCAAAATGGCTTGGGATCCAACAAAAGACTATTTCTTTATTTTTAGACAAGTGGTACATTCTGTTTAGTACTTGTGTCGTTAAAGGGTGGTAAATTCTGTTTAGTACTTGTGTCGTTAAAGGGTAGGAGGTGAAGATAAGGAGGATAGATAATGATTGACCCTTGATTGAAAAAGAGTATAGTGTTTAAGGAAGCATCCACACAAGAATCGGTTCAACAAAGTGGCAGTTCTTAGAGAAAAAGCTGTCGGAGGGAAATTTTCTTCTTACATTTGGGAGACAGGGGAAACGAGGATGATTCAACTCCGTAGAAGTAGCACTGTATGCTCTTGCTGTAAAGGTCTGAACATGGTGAAACTAAAGAATGCGGCTCATCTGAACATTTGCCATAGCATTAGGGATAGAGGATCAAAATCTTTTGGGGTTTTGATTGTCTCTAGCCTCAGGATATTCAGAAAGAATTCAGGTCTTTATCTTTTTCTAAATTTGAACATAGCGAACTCCAGTCAGTTTCCTATCCTTCGCAAGCGTGATCAATGGCATCTTCTTACCATCAGAGGCGACACAGGCAAAAACCATTACTTTGGCAGATTTTTTTTGCACTTGAAAGTGATATTCTTGTCTCTCTCGTGAGGATCTGAAGCTATAATATGGTCATTGCGTCTGTTTGTGTACGCATCCTGTATAAAATTCCGTGTAGAAGATTATTCCAGAATCATTTTCCAATTTATTCAAGATGGCTTCGGCCTCTCTAACCTAACTTTCTGTCCTGTAGTAACAAGATGCCTCTCAGGTTTCGCGTACGATTTCATTTTCAAGTCTTTTTTCACTGCTCTCCGAACTGTCATAGCTGAAACTCCTTTCTCACGTGCCAAATGTCTTATGAATTGAGTTGGATCTTTTCTAATTGATCCCTTTATCTCTAAGTTGAAATGATGATCCCTCTTCCTGTTGTGACCTCCTGATACAGTTTTCCCCTTTACTCTCCCCTCTTTTTTAAAACTTATTCACCATTCTCTTGATGGTTCTTGAATGGACTTTGAAGATGGAAGACAGAATATGAATATTGGTACCATTACTGAAGGCCTGAATGATCTTTTTCCTCTCACCATTGCTTAGTTGGGAAGACATAGTAGGGCTGATACAAAACCTGTTCTCTTTTTAGCTGAATAACTCAAAGGGTTTTTTCAGTGATTCTTACGACAAATGGTGTCAACATGGCTAAACGTCTTATCTCAATTAGTTTTGTTTTTTTAGATGTTAAACATTTTGTGGGTTGGATAATTTTGCTGTTACACGATTTGGACAATTTTGCTGTTACATCCGGTATATTATTATTATTATTATTATTATTATTATTATTATTATTATTATTATTATTATTATTATTATTATTTTCTTTTATTTCTGATGTAAACTCATTTTTTTCTGGGTCCCGACCAGAGACCTAAGGTTAAAAATGGTATCATGACATTTTCCACTGAGCAGTTTTGAAAAAAAAAAAAAAAAAAAATAATAATAATAATAATAATAATAATAATAATTATTATTATTATTATTATTATTATTATTATTACTTCATCATTAATATATGCATAATCTCTGTAATAAGAGAAATCATGTCTGAGTGGCGGGGGTCTTGTGGTAATGGTAATATTAGCTGTTTACTTATAAGGAAATATTCAGCATTCATTGACCGAGCAGCCATTGTGACTTTCCGTGTAATTTAGAAAATCTTTCTCTTAAAATAATTTTTCAGGAAAATAGGTTTCTTAAGTCCAGTTATTGTTATTGCTCTTTCCATTACTGATGGACTTTTCCTTCCTAACCTTTTCTTTGAAGTAGTGTGGAACGTCAACATTTCCAATCCCGAGTCGTCCTCCTTTACATCACCCGCACATCCAAGCTTTATGCAGCTGGTATTCCCAAGCGGTCACCCATATAGGTATTGACCAGGCTCGATGTTACTTAATTTCGATGATCGTGCGAGAACCGTTGTTTCAACGTGATATGGCCGCAAGCCATCATGATCATTTGACAAAGTCTCTGTTTTGTGTGGCTCTTGAGGCTTTTATTTGATGAAAATTATCAATTAATAAAAGTCCTTCAAATCCTCTCGGGAAATCCTTTCTCTAACATACTTAGTTTCACCCATCAGACTTTTTAACGTGGAATTTTAAAAATAATTTTTGGCGCAAAAATAAATTAATAAATAAAGATGAAATAAAAGATACAAAGAGTTTTATATTTCTCGCCAACAGCAAATTTACATTTGTTGAAAGAAGGTCAAAGATTACAGATTAAGACATCAAGATGATTGAAACATTATTTGAACAGTAATCCATTAAACAGTAGATATTTCTCGTTGTCATGTTAGTGTAGAAATTTATCGATCGAAATCTAATTCGTCGTTTGTTCTTTGGACGAAGAAAATTGATGTAATTACTGTCCGAAATATTGCTGGATATTTCATGATCATGCCAGTTTTTTTTTTTTTAACGATAATGAACATGTGAAGAAAAACAACCCAAAAGAGTAACAAAAATAAATTCCTTAAATTGAGTGAATTAGATGTTATTAACATTTGCTTTTGTGAAGACGTGAAAAAAAGGACAAATACGTCAATAGGAAGACAATGAAAATAGCGAAGCGAAGATTAAAATTATGAAGCGAATAATTCACGAATTAAATATCATTTCCCCCAAGCAAGGCGATAATACCACTAAGACGCAAACGGTTAGTGGTAGTGAAAGCAAATCAGAAGACTTTAGTGAGGAGAAACGACAATAAATGAACTGATTTTAGTAAGAGAGAAGATGACGATTGACGTTGCATTTAAATCTCAATTATAGATTGAAGGGAAGCAAGAAAGCGGAAGAGAGTTCCACAGGCGAGAAAATAAACTATCAGAATAGAACTTACGGATACATCTAGTTATTTCAACGGTAAAACGATGAAAGCTAGTTGCCAATTGAGTAGTATACTTAAATTCATGCAGTCGAGGTAACAAGGAAGAGAGCTCATTGGAACAACTGCCACGAAAATATTTATAGTAAACAGAGAGGAAAGCCACGTCATGGCGGAGGGAAATGACTGAAATCAAGGTGCGGTTTAAGACCAATAATATTACAGACCTTTCTATGGATTTTGCCGAGAAACAGATACATAGCAGAAGTACAAGACCAGATATGACAGCAATATTCAATGCACGGACGAATAGTATATTTATAAATGATGGATTCTGACGAGAAAGATTGTCTGGCACAAGACAGTGAACCAACTGTCTTAGCGACAGACCTAGCAATTCATTCAATATAATCACGCTACTTCATGTCAGTGAAAAATGTGAGACCAAGAAGGCGCAAAGCGTTTCACTCTTGGAGGCTAGCATCAGCCATATTGAGGAGAGGCAAAAAGTTTCTCTATGGGGATTAAAAGATAGTAGTTTCGTTTTGGAGGCGTTAAGTTTAAAAGCAATTGCTTGCCTCAGTTAACAATTGATTGGAGGTCATTTTCGAGAGCAGCTGCCAGTTTTACTTTGTCGGACCTATCAGGTTTTCTATTAAGACAGGAGTAAATATTTGTGTCATCAGTATAAATACCTAGTTGGGAACTAATGACATCGAGAAGATATTTGATGATTATTAAATGTGGTTTGGATAAGAGGAAGACAAAGAATAATAAGAACAAAATCGAATTACTTATGTAGTGGGAGTTTAATTAATTTATTTAAACAATCTGTTGTGTAGGATCCACCTAATCTGCATAGGTGACTACCAACTATATAAATAGTGGTTGGTACCGGAAGACGAGGGGAGGAATCACGAGATCCAACTAGAGACTCTGATCGACTGCGACTAGTCAACACATTCTCCAGGAACGTCTTCCCAGAAATATACAGAAATACTATATGTACTTATTGTGTACACTTTCTTGTTATAATACATTCTTGTTCTAAGTACATTTTGTGTTGCAATATTATTCCATGCAATAGGCGAGATTCAACCATGAGTCAAGACTCAACACAATCCTTTTGAAGGTGAGCATCACTAAAGAGTGCTTCATATCGTCACCAGAGCTCAACTCAACAAGCATCGAATTGGATCTGAAAAAGATCCAAAATAAATAAAGTTAAATAAAACCATGCTCGCAACACAATGCTACTTCCGACGTGAAACGCATTTCTTTAACTTACATTTTACGTCATTGATACCGGTCCCTACGAGCGTTGTGTTTTGTTTAAACGCAAACTTTTAAACATAAAATGAAATCTAACTTGCTGTTGCATAGAAACTTGAGGTATTATGGTGGTTGCAGTAAGAATGGTAAGTAATAATGTGATGTTTTGATGTAAGGAATATTGTATAGCTCGTTTGGGTGAGTGATTGTGGATAGCAAAGTTTAAGGTAAGACAGATTGACGACTAGCCTTCCCCGGTTCTCACTTTTGGCCTTGCGCCACATTTTTTCTTTTATAATCTAATAGTTGTTCTACATATTGTAAACGAATATATATATATATACATATAATTATTTATTTGAATATTACAACATAAATATGTTATAAAATCACGACAAAAGTAGCCATTTTGTTTCAACACTTCTTGTGTCTTGTCAAGTGATAACTTGGATATATATACATATATATATATTTTCTACATACAACGTGTGAACCCTGCCCTCGTCAGCCGACAACCAAGGAATGTAACACAGTTTCGGTAGCTAAGGCGGTACTGCAAAAACTGGCGCCCCCAGCAGCTTTTGCCAACGGACAGGGTATTGTGTGTGTGTGTGTGTGTGTGTGTGTGTGTGTGTGTGTAATGTAAATAGATATGATGAATATATATATATATATATATATATATATATATATATATATATATATATATATATATATATATATATTCATCATATCTATTTACATTACTGACATTCAGACAATTGTCTTAATCTTTGTCATTATATATATATATATATATATATATATATATATATATATATATATATATATATATATATATATATATGAGTGTGTGTGTGTGTGTGTGCGTGTGTGTGAGCGCGTGTGTACTTCGCACCGTCTTCAGGCCACAGCTCAACAGGCATCAAGTTGGATCTGGTCAAGAACCAAAATAAATAAAGTTATTTAAAACCATGCTGGCAACACAACGCTACTTACGACGTTAAACACATTTCTTTACCTTCTATTCTATATCATTGATAACGGTCACTACGTGTGCGTTGTGTTTTGTTTAACGGTCAAAAGCAAATGCTTTTGACGTAACGCTTGACATTTTAACATATGCTCGCAGTTGCATAACTACCGCAGAGATTCACACACACACACACACACACACACACACACACACACACACACACACACACACACACACACACACAATACCCTGTCCGTTGGCAAAAGCTGCTGGGGGCGCCAGTTTTTGCAGTACCGCCTTAGCTACCGAAACTGTGTTACATTCCTTGGTTGTCGGCTGACGAGGGCAGGGTTCACACGTTATATGTAGAAAACTGAATATATGAAGAGTGAAGATGATTTACAGTCTTCTCTCGATAAGAAGAGGACGTCTATATTCGCTTTGTATAGCTGCTTACTGGAGTAGTGACACTAGGCTAGTTAAAACAACTTAAATGTCGTGTATATTCTCTAGATAGAAAATATAACAATAATTTTCTTCTGATGTGAGTAAAATAAAAATCTAGAAATCATTCTGTGTGCATACATCCGCCAACGAGATTGTCACTGAAAACTAAACAACAAAGCTACCAATCCCAGACTGTGCTGCAACAGAAGCTTAAAATAGATTTGTGCAATCTTCCACGACAGCCAGTTAACCCCCGCTGGGAAGATGCACTCTTCTTGTTGTAATTTTCACCACCATCATACTTACAAAATATACAACGAGCATTCATTGGTCAATCACCTTCAATCTAGCTCGCTGATTGGTCAGTTTCAACCAATCAAATCACCTACACGCGACAGGTCTGTTTTCGCGTCAAGTAAGTCTGAGCCTGTCACGTGGTACAACAGATTATAAAAACCAAACACGAGTAATTCTCGTCCTCTTTTTACTCACTCGTGCGTCTCACCTCTGCTGCCAAAAATGTGACCCTTAAAGAACTCCCGTCTTGACTAATGCAGTCAGACGTAAAAGAACTTTACAACAATCACGCAAATACAATCTCTGAACTCTTACCAACTTGTTCAACAGACAATCTCTAACATGCAACATATTCCTCTAAACTACAGTTAAATAATTAATCTAATCTTATGAGCTCAAGTAAAAATATTTCCTAATCAAAGAGACACAACTCTGTCAAACCTTTCAGTTTATATGCATGTACATCAAATGCTTAATAAATTCAATTATGTTTCGAATCATTATTTTTGTCTTTTATTAATTGTTGTGGATGGAAGATCATTGAACAGGCACAATTTTAAGCCTTCTGATCATTCAAACCTTCTGATATCTTTTAACATCTTCACTCAATCCCAACAGATTCATCAGAGAGATTTGATCAAAAACAGACAAACATGCATGAATACATAAACTCTGTCCAACTTCAGTGGCGGAGGTAATAATCTAATAAGAACCACAAAGAGAAATTTTCAACCTTAAATGTTTTAATATTGAAAATCAGTTCGCAGACAGATGTAAGTGAAGTAACTGTGTCCAAATATATTTTCGGACTATCGAAATAACTCTCAATTGGAAACAACTGGAATCGTTCTAAAATTTAATAAATTTTTCTTGACCTTTGACTTCCTCAACTTGCACAAACTTTCATGGAAATTAATTGAGAACTTTTGGAAATGTTGTGTGGACAAAGAGATAAAGAAAGAAATAGGAAAGTAAGGCTAAATATATAACCTCTGTTCATGTTCGTTGATGGAGATAAATATCCCTGTTATATATGCGTCTTTTAGCCTTTTCAGATGCCAGCATTTATACGCGTGGAGAAGGTTGTAATGAACTGTTCACAACGTGGAGATGGACACCACTAGTTTCTCGTAAACATATTTGTATTCATGGATACTGAAAAAAAAATGTTAGTTGCCTGAATCAAAACACTTGTCGTTCCCTATGAATCAATCACAACGACTTCGATTTTAGTATATGTTTCGTGTACAGATCGTCCCCTATTTCCAGAGTTTTAGGGTTAGTTCTAGGGTTTGTGTGACATTAAAGTAGAAAAGAAAAATCATTGTAACCCATACCCACAACCTTCGTTTTTCTCGAAGTCGTGATCATAGAATCAACAACCACGCAACGCAATTAATTGTGCACTCTATAATCTTAACATGACGCTATACCCTGAATTACCACGGACACACACACATACATTATATATATATATATATATATATATATATATATATAAAGGTAAAATGCAATAAGCAAAACTGTATTATTAGCCGACGCGCTTCGTCCAATGTGGACTTTTTCAAGGCAAAAACGAAATGAAAAAGTCCACATTGGACGAAACGCGTCGGCTAATAATACAGTTTTCCTATTGTCTTTCACTTTTATAAATATTGTCTTTTTCTACAGGTTAACTGTGAAATTATATATATATATATATATATATATATATATATATATATATGTGTGTGTGTGTGTGTGTGTGCGTGTGTGTGGACACTGGCGTCAATATATCAATAATGTATTTCAATAAGTATACTATATTTATCGGTTAAATTGCTCAATATCAGGGATAGTGCGTAGGTAAGTATAAAAGTGTACATTGAAGTAAACACCCAGACAGGCCTGACGATTGCGTTTAAGTATGAACCAGACTTCACTGCGTGTTGACTTCAATGTCTCTCAATGTCTCTCTCTCTCTTTATATATATATATATATATATATATATATATAACATTTCATCCCGAGCAAAGCAGTAAAACCACTAAGATACAAGGGTTTACTGTGTGTGAAAGAATAAGAGAAACATTATTAAGGAGTGAGAACAATGAAAGAGGAATCAAGAAGACAGTAGATAACGATTGACATTGGCATTTCAATTTTTGAAGTTGGTTGGAAAGCATGGAGCCAGAATAGAGTTTCACAAGCGAAAAGTGCGAGAAAAGAAACTGTTAGAATAGAATTTACGGTTGTCTCTAGCCAATACACCTTTAAAATGATGATAGTTTGTTGCCGATCTAGTACTGCGCTTAAAAATCATAGTACCATATTCTGAGTACCATAGAGCAAAGCTTATCAGAAGAATTACCATGAAAATAATTAGAGAAAAGGCACAGGGAAGCTACATTACGTCGATAGGAAAGTGACTGAAGACGGGATGCAAGGTTAGGACAAATAACATTGCAGATTCTTCTTTGGATTTTATCAAGAATCATTAAATATACAGCAGGAGCACCAGACCATATGTGGCAGCAATATTTGAATGATAGACTTATAATTACGTAGATTATAGATTATGGACATAAAGACTGTCTAGCACGACACAGAAGAAGATGTTGACTTTCCACACTGCCTCAAACAAAAGGTGTGGAAGGAAACTCATATCAGCACTAGAAAGCACGATAAAAATTGAGACGACTAATTTCCAGAAAAACTGTTTTTAGAAAAAAATATTTTATAAATTTCAAATGACAGTAATGATAGCTATTTAGTCAATAATTAGCGTGTATTGCTTCCTTACTATTTACACAGCACTAGAAAATGAATTGAGTTTATACAGATAAATAGAATGAAGCTTGAGACGACGAGACATCTTCACACCGGATTTATTTAACTTTTACAACGACTTTATCTTGAATGAAGAACTCTTTATTTATTGAAATAGTTCCTATGACGACCATATTAATTGAATGACATCCAGCATCCCCAGAAATTAAACCAAGAGAATAAAATTATGGTTCATATTTAGAAGAGGGATATACGAGAGTATAACACATATTCAAAGACAACTACATTTTTTTATGAGCTGTATCCCTTCAAGATGTAAACGACCATGGCTCTTCACAAGTTCCTCTCCTTTGTACATCTAAATAATGTTTTTCTTTTTACTATCCCTCGCCCTCCCTGTTGTGTCATTTATTTACACAACCCTAATGGATATGTTACTCGCCATTTCTTTCTGTGCCTCTTACCTTCAAAATGTCCTGTGCGTGTCAAATTCTGCAAGCCCTCTTTCTTCAATATATGCACCAGAAATTTCAACTGTCACTTTTCTAATCAATGTACAGGTGTGCTTTTTGTTCTCATTTCCCTTAAAACTTCGTCGTTGCTCACATATTCCGTTCATAGAATTCTCAGCATCTTTCTGTAGAACTAGATCACAGTTGCTTCAAGTCTCCTCTTCATCTGTGAGGAAAATGTCTAACATTCGCTGCCATTTTGACAATTCGTAGCAATTCAGCACTCTTTTCTTTGTTTCTAACAAAGTTTTATTGTTTTTTTTTAATAATATGGAGGTATGGCAGAGTAATGGATTGAGGAATCTGATTCCAGGCGAGTTACTTTCTAATACCCTTGGGTAAGGTATGAATCCATCTATTCTCTAGCTTTTTTTAAATAGCAGGACAGACTGGGTTCTATAGTCTTGGGTGGCAACCGGTCTAGGAGAAGGAAAACTTCGGGGCCCAATAAACCCTGTTCTACCATCCATTTACTCAAGCTCGCTGGGTAGGTTATGCGTTGTTTTCCTCTTTTCCGCTTGCCTTCACTCTGCCCTGTGTGTATCAAATTTTCTAAGCTATCTTTACTCATTATGTGCCCTAGAAATTTCAACTGTCTCTTTCTTGTGTTAAGTATAAGTGTCATTTTTTTTTTTTTTTCTCCAGAACTTCGTTGTTTCTCACATGTTGGCTACATGTTATTCTCAGCATCATTCTGTAGATCTGTACAATGTAAATGTGTTGCCAATGATTTTACTATAGTCACAGAACACGAGGAAGAAAGGGCTTGATGATGGTCAGGAATTAATGCAAACCTTACTGGCAGAATAGGATATTGCCTGTATAATGTGTTGCCAATGATTTTACTATAGTCACAGAACACGAGGAAGAAAGGGCTTGATGATGGTCAGGAATTAATGCAAACCTTACTGGCAGAATAGGATATTGCCTGTATAATGTGTTGCCAATGATTTTACTATAGTCACAGAACACGAGGAAGAAAGGGCTTGATGATGGTCAGGAATTAATGCAAACCTTACTGGCAGAATAGGATATTGCCTGTATAATGTGTTGCCAATGATTTTACTATAGTCACAGAACACGAGGAAGAAAGGGCTTGATGATGGTCAGGAATTAATGCAAACCTTACTGGCAGAATAGGATATTGCCTGTATAATGTGTTGCCAATGATTTTACTATAGATATTCACATAGGAAGAAAGGTATTATCAATAAGTAGGAATTAGTACATATCGGCAACTGATATAATAGGTCTAAATTCATCAAAATCCTTTCAATTGTAGTGAAAATTATTTTTCATTATATAAATTAA
Source organism: Acanthosepion esculentum (assembly GCA_964036315.1). NCBI lineage: Eukaryota > Metazoa > Mollusca > Cephalopoda > Sepiida > Sepiidae > Acanthosepion > Acanthosepion esculentum. The sequence goes on along the minus strand of OZ038508.1, from coordinate 52,112,898 downwards.
AAGAAAGTAAAAAAGACGGGAATCAAGACAAGGATAAGTGATATTGATAAAATAAAATAATTTTATGGTTTAAATAATGCTTTTTTGCTTAATAATTTGTCCCTAATTTCGTTTATTTTAATTAGGCCGTGAAAGAAACAGCTAAAAACATAAAACAAATAAATATATGCTAAATACTGATGCTTCATTTTCGAAAACAACTTCCGAACATAACTTTAAGGAAAGCAAAAATATATGGTAATATCGATTAATCACAAATTGTTCCAAGTGTGTGTGTGTGTGTGTGTATATATATATATAAATATATATATATATATTCTTCTTATATATATATATATATATATATATATATATATATATATATATTCTTCTTATATATATATATATATATATTCTTCTTATATATATATATATATTCTTCTTATATATATATATATATTCTTCTTATATATATATATATATATATATATATATATATATATATATATATATATATATATATTATAAATTAATAGATTTAAAATATGGTTTTACCGCTACACAGTGATAACCATGTTTCAGAAATGGAAACTAAAGCCCCTGAATTTAATTTTATTAAACCAAAGACATTAGTTCCATTTCCTCATCAAGCGAATTTTGGAGTAACTTACTTTTGTTAAATATATATATATATATATATATATATATATATATATATATATATTCTTCTTATATATATATATATATATATATATATATATTTGTGCGTGTGTGTATTCCTTTTTTAAGAAAACTGATCGAATAAATCGAATGAAATAAAAAAAAAAATGTAGCCGGTTTTCTCTTGTCCAGTTCGATAGAGCGTTTTCTTTTCCTCATCCAGTGCAGCAGTTTTAGACATAATGCTGCATTGCTGACGCCTTTCGCTTTGCACCGTTCTGTACGAGAATCTGAAGACGCTTCTATTACAACTTCTACTACTGCTGCTGCTGTTTCCATAATTACTCTTCTTCGATCTACGAAGAAACCAACTCCGTCAATTCAATCGAGTATCTACTACGGTGTTGTATATGCTCTGTCCAGTCGCTACTATGCTTTTTCCGGCAGTGAAAAACAACAAAACGCAGCGAAACTGGCTAGTATTTAATCACTGCGAGTGTTTCTCCTCTTCCTTTTTGAATGAAAATAGTGAAAAAAAGGTGGTTTTCAGTTTGAGAAAAATTGATAGTAAGAGTTAAAAAAATATGTGAGAGCGGGGGTTTATTTTTTTAAGAAAATGTGTGTTTTTATAATTTATGAAAAATAAAACGAAATGTTGCCTGTCCATGTGTTTTAAATGTTTTAAATTAAGAATTATAAACCTTTTTAGCACCATAAAAGCAAAATATACAAAAAGACCAATTATTAGTCGGAAATGTCTTTGCTTAACTCGAAATCTGAAATATTTTATTTTTTGTCTTGGAAGAAAGAGGAAAATTTTACACTGGTAATCATTTACGTGAACTCCGTGAACGCTACGAAATCGCAATTTTTAACTTGGTTTCCTATTGAAAATAATAATTCTAAAAAAATCTTAAATAGCTTAAACAAAATAAATTCAGAATTCTGGACAGAAGATTTGTTACCTTACCTTTGACGGGGTTTAAAGCAAATCAGCTGAACAAATGTTTCATGATGACGTGATTAGACACGGACCCAAGATTTGTTCAAAAATTAAATATGTACATATATATATATATATATATATATATATATATATATATATATATATATATATATATATATATATATATATATATATATATATATATATATATATATATATTATGTAGACAGCTTACAAAGATTGAAAGATAATGTAAATGTTAGCTTTTGTTAAAGAAGAAATATTGAAAAAGTAATGAGCTATATATTAACAAGGAGTATTAAATGGTTTAAAAATCGCTTTGTAGGCACTATTATATATTTTTCATTGTAAATTTTTTAAAGAAAAAAATCAGTTGAAGTATCAATCATTATTTCAGGAAAATCATTGTCTAGAGAGAAAAAAATAATTTCTATTATTGCTTTAAATAGCGATTTTTGCTTTGTTTTTGCAAGAGTTCTTCGCAAGAGCATGATTAATTAGCGATAGACTATATGAAGCACTGAAAAAGGAGAGAGGATGTCTGTGTGAACCACCTGCTGCATGCTGACTTCAAAGATTGACCCAGACAGTCAAGTTCCTTAGAGTATGGCTCAATGAATAGGGTATTCATTTTTCTTCGTGAACTGAACTGTTTCTAAAGAAAAATTGTGCTTTTTTTTCTCACACGGTTTACAATATATATATATATATATATATATATATATATATATATATATATATATATATATATATATACGCACTGACGCAATTTAAAGGTTTCATATAAACGGAAAAACTGTTATAAACAAACACTCACTCACATAATTAGTTATTTACCCCCACTCGCACAATGATAATAAAAATACTGAATACACACAGTTCCTGGATTTAAAACAGTAATTAATTTTACTAATTCCAATAAGAACACTTTGTTTGTTTTTTAGCTTATATTAAGTTAGGGTAAATTTTTCCATTGCTCAATATAGAAGACAGTAAATCTCTTGACACACTGGCAATAGCTGAAAATGCGTTAACGTTTTAAAGAGTGCAACTAAAAATGCTTTCAGTCTCTCTCTCTTAATACCAAAATACAAACGGCTTGATTTGCTTTTGTTAGTTAGTCATTGGTAAAATAGTATTTCTAGATTAAGTAGATTAAAAAACAAAGACAAAATCTTTAACTGATATATTAAAAAAATCAAATTGACATTCGTTTGTCATATAAACTGGAATCCAGTATAAGAAGTATTAACACTTTAAACATTATTATAGAAATGTGCTCGACTATTGTTGACAGTTTGGACAAAGAGAAACGATATTAATTTTATCATTATTGTTTAGGAAATTTAATTTAATTTTCAGGGTTATTTATTCAACGTGATATTAATTTAATAAGATAATGATAAGTCAATTGGGTAAAATAGAAAAAAAATAGAAACATTTGGTTATCGCAACTGCTTTTGCAGGCATGCCTGGTAGTCAGGCCGAAATGAAGTGATAACATTTTTTAAACGTGTAATAATAAAAAGGAAAAATATTAAAGCTTACTACTTTTTGACAAATAGACATGAAGAATTATGTTCACCCGACTCTAAACAGCTGTTTAACTTACAAAATGATGTTTGTGTAAGCAATCAGTTTTATTTGCTTGAAATTTTCTGCAAAATATTTTTTGTGTCACCCTCTAAGAATTAGTTAGGAGGCTGTCAGAAGAAGTTCGCAAACAAGACAATATACGAAGCAGGTGACAGCTTGAACGATGTAAAAAAAAATGGCAGGAGGCCATGAATCATGGCGACCTTTCAACAACAAGGAACGAACGTAGGAGCGTTATCTTGGGCTCATGGTTAGCAAATTTGCCTGGTTGACCATTATTAACGTGGAGTAAGTTCGATACTCACTGAGTGCCTCATACTTGTTGCATTTTGTTTCCAAACTAAGTCCATGTTAGTAGTTGACTACGTGGGCAGAACATGAGAATTGTAATTGATTTTTTCTCCTTATTTTACAATTAAAAACAAAAAGAAATTCCGTAAAATTTGTCAACTATTGATAGTAAAATAATGTACACAATATCTGCACACATCTTTGTGATAAGTTTTATGTGTAAATTCTTCATCTTTAAATATTTATAATTAAAACTTATTGTATAAGAAATTAATATATTTAAAAAAAGAGTTATCATGAAACAATAATAGGATTTTAGTGTAAGTAAGTAGAATTTATAAAAGTTGGTATAAAAAATGATTCTATAGGTTGTCGTTTTTAACTCGCATTGGGTGCTACTGAAAAGTATTTATGCAACCCGGGAAGTTGTGTAGTACTTTTTGTTTTGTTTAAATAGGAAAAAAAAAACGTCCTTAAAATTGTGCGATTATAAGCCCTTACTAAAAAATAAATATTAGCATTGCATCAGAGAAATTAACAGTGGGAAGTGAACGATAAAATTAAGCCAGTAATTTCCTTTCATATTGAAAAAAAAAATCTTAAAATATATCAATTACTTGATTGTTAATGATTTGGTTATGGGGTGTGAGAATGTGGTTACCTCTGAGAACTTTTTAAAGAAATCAACTTCCGGCGCAAACAATAGTTGTATGCTTTTTTTATATTACGTGTCGCTTCATGACCTGAACGATCATGGCTTCACTTCGTTTCTAGCTTTTAGCAATGTTTATCTTTTCTTACTATATATTCCACTCTCAGTTCATTTGCACAAGCTTGTTAGTTGTTAGGTATGTTACTCGCTGTTTCCTTCTGCCCATCTTGACTTTAATGTATCTTGTGAGTGTCAAATTTTCCAAACCCTATTTCCTCATGATATATCTCAGAATAAATAAATAAATAAAAGACCTGAATACAACACAAACAAAAACCTTAAAAAAAAAATACGTGTAAGTGCTGTTAACAAATATTTCATATTTCTCATCTCTATGTATTTAATAAAACTATCTAGAAATGATGTCATGTATTAAATAAGGCGTGTTGTCTATGAAAAATATTTGTCTTCTGAGCTGTCAGTTGTTAGCTAGTTATATGATGCTTAGAAAAATTAGCATCTTTAATTGTGAGGATTGATTTTATTAAATTGGATTTTATATCTATATCATATTATATAAATATATATCTCATATTATATAAAAGTATATATATCATAGTATATAAAAGTATATATATATATCATATTATATGAAAGTATATGTATATATATATCATTATATAAAAGTATATGTATATATCGTTTTATATATATATATATATATATATATATATATATATATATATATATATATATATATATATATATATATATATATATATCGTATTATATAAAAGTGTATCTATATCATATTATATAGAAGTATTTATGTGTGTGTGTATGTTTGGGTATTGAGGTCAACACCGAGCGGCGACAATCTCATGCTTCAGCACAATCTTCAGGCCATAAAGACTGTGTTGAAGCATAAAACAGTCTGTCGTCACTTGGTGTTGACCTACCTCAGTGTCCGCTTTTATATTTACATGCGTTCTATCTCTGATATTGAGCACTTTTTACCCATAAATATAACATATCTTAAAACTATATTTTTTGGCATATACATACATTTTAAAACACACACACACACACAGATACATATATATATATATATATATATATATATATATATATATATATATATATATATGGGACAGGTAGTTCTCTTTTATGCATCAAGACTTTTAGGGCGTAAGCAATTGTGGCTCTCCACAAATTCCTGATTTTTGTTACCAGGTAGTTACAAACTTTTAACGCCAGCGGGGGTGGGATGGAGAAGAGAGAAATAAAGAAAACAGTGATGTGGAGACATATTCTGTATTGAGTGGTGTCGAGATGCCTAAATTTGCTGTGAGGGTCAGATGTTCAGGTGATTCACTCACTGGTTCGATAGCTGATTGATTAATTAAATTTACGAATAGTGACGGTCAGGCAATAATAAGGATTATAGATTGTTGCTGCTGCATATGTGTACTTAGATCTTTGTGGCCTTGTGCCACATCTAAGGCACGCTTAGTAAATTACTATATATTCAAAATTATTTTTGAGGATAGCGTTTTTTCAAAATCGCGAAAATTCATTGATTTTGTCTATTTCTTCATACTAGTCAGTAAATATAAAAGAGATTAGGTCACATGCTTAGAAAATTTACATTTTTGTTGTTCATCTTTTTACAAATTATTTATTTACCTTTGTCGAATTTTAAAATAATATTACAATAAACGTTCAGAATTGAAGTTCGATAATTAATTCCTCATGGAATAAATTATATATCGATGTAATAATGCCTGTACCACGTGTTTAAACAAATAAAATGTACATTTTCCTTGAGAGTTCGAGTCTCATTTGGATGTATTTATTTGTTTCGAAGTTCCGTATGAATACACGTGCTTAAAAAAAAAATCAATGACTAATCCATCTTTGTCTGGAGTTTAATGTGTCTATTTACGTTTCGGTTTAAATATGTAAATCGAAAGACATACCGATAGCTACGGCAACAGTTTAATTTAGACATCAAAGAAAATAGAAAAGACTGAAAAAAAAAACAAAAAAAAACGATCGCGTTAATTATAAAATAATAGACGTTACTGAATTCTGAAAGAAAAAAAATCGCTTACCTTTTTTTCTTTTCTCTCTGTTTGATGTGCGTTTTGCCGTAAATTTGTGTGGATGTTAATTCTAGGTCCAGATCAGAAGGATTATTAGGGTACTACACCGTCTCTTAATTTTCTTTGATTTAAATCCACCACTCAGGAAGAGATTGTTATTGTGTCGGAGTGCATCTGCGAGTCTACGTTTGGTTGCAAGTGTCGAAAGAGGCGAGAAAAATAGATAGTAATGTGTCTTTTTCGATTAAGACAAGTTAAAGCAAAGAAATTTGGTCGACAAGAGAAGAGGCATATTTCAGCGATCGTGAAATCTGGAACGGAGAGAGTTGAGCGTCATGTTCTGAAACAAGCAAATGTGGATGTGGGTGTGTGTTACGGAGTTGCATGAGGGTTAAAAAAATTAAGGTGATATTGACAGATGTAGAAAGAAAGGAAAAAAATCGAAACGACGAAGAGAAGACAGGAATAAAGTGAGAGAGAAAGAGAGAGAAACGCACAAAAGGGAGAGTGTGCAATAATATGAAACCAAACAAACCAAAAATATGTGCAGCGTCGAAAAGACAGAAAGAAGAGAGGAATTGGCGTAGAGATAAAAAGAGAAGGAATTATTTAGCAGATGTGTAGTTGGTAGGGAAAGGAGAAAAAGCACATTTGTCTCCCGTCTCGACAGCGGCAGTTTCATTACCTTCTGATACACTCGTTTTGCTAGTGAATTTTAACATTAACGATTTTACAGTTATCTTTTTCTTTCGATTCATTTCTCTCTACTATTGCAATTCTATTCAGCTACACTGAAAATCTCAGCATCTCAACCTTTTGTTGCGTGTGTGCATGTTTGTGAGGGCAATTAACTAAATAAGTACAACTGACTGAAAATGAATTCTGACTGCTGCTAGTGACTGCACCTCCACCTCGTCATAATAAAAGCATCGTCATGTGAATTCATATTTCTATTCGTTTTTTTTTTTTTTAATTCCCATTTAATTCATTGCCGGTTTCATTTTCAGACGTTCTCCGCAATAATTCTAGATTTATTCGCTTTGATAGACAAATTCAAAGCGATTTTTCTTTCCCCGTTTAACGCCTTTTTTATCGTATAGGTTTTCATCGTGGCTCATCTGGTAAAGATGTCAATTACAAATGATAACGTCGTGAACACTTGCTAACCAATGTTATCTCTATTTTTTCCATAATCTGACCAATGTTTTTCTATATTTCTGAGATGAGGTATTATGTACACTATTTACATTATTCGGACTATTGTCCTCATCTTTGTCGCCATATTTATTACAACGTTTCGGCCGTTGTACGCTCCGGCCTTCTTCAGGTGGTTGGAATGTCAAACTGAACCCTTTATTTCGCTCACTGGGGTAGACTGTTAACAGTCTACCCCAGTGAGCGAAGTCTACCCCAGTGAGCGAAATAAAGGGTTCAGTTCGACATTCCAACCACCGGAAGAAGGCCAGAGCATACAACGGCCGAAACGTTGTAAAAAATATGGCGACAAAGATGAGGACAATAGTCCGAATAATGTAAATACTGACCAATGTTTTCCCTATTTTTTTTTCATAGCCTGCGCGGGACCAATAAGTTTTTTTATACTAATGTTCACCCAATACAAAACCTAAGATTGAGTGATTCGTTTTCTACGGCTTATCAACCCTTTGTAGGTTATTTAAAGCCAAGAAATATTTTTAGACTGTAAGAATATTTTTGGTGATAATAATGGTTCAGTAATACAAGTCTTACTAATTAACCCAAAGTTGGAAGAAGAGTTGGTGTCATACCTTTCCCAAGAGTATTTGCGCGTAAGTGAATATAACGAACCCAACGGGAATTGGAACTCGGCTCTCTGAGGAACAATTCCGAGCCATTATCCATTACACCATCCGCACATTCAAACTTACAGCACCTGGTACTCCCAAGCCATCACCCATCTAGGTACTGACGTTGCTTAACTTCGGTGATCGTACGGGAACCGATGTTTCAACGTGATATGGCCGTAAGCCACAAGACCCAAGAGTCACTCAAGGTAGACGGTTACTGTGGTGTTCTAAGTGCGTAAGAAAAGGTAAGAAGCGCAGTTCATGAGGTTATGTAGGAGAGATAATGGCTAACCCTAGTGTTGAAGAGGTTAAGATTGTAGTTATTGGGAAACATTCTGCCGTTAGTCTGTTCCACAAAGCAGCTGTCTGAGTGGGACTTCCTCCTTACAAATGGAATGCGAAGGGATGATTCATCCCTGTGTACGTCGTATAGCGGGTCACAGTAGTAAAGGTCCGGGTTGGTGGAACCAAGGAATGTAGTTTGTCAAAACACATGCTGTGAGAAACTGAAGAAATGAAGTGTGCAGAAAATATATGTTTTTTTTAAATTTCAAAAAATGTCAGTTACAAAACTCCAGAATAAAAGAAATGATTTAATTACTATATTTACTTGACGATTTAATCCTTCTATAAGACGCATCCCTTCTTAATCCTCACGCCGCATACTGAGGGCAAGACAGGTAGAGGACAGCAGCGAGCCACTTAGCTGACGATCTTGTGTCAACGGGGGACGGGATCCTTAGCAAAGGGAGAAAAAACAACTAGGGACCACGAGAATAGGAAGTTGTGGAGAGCCATCAACCCCTATGTCCTGAATGGACGCAGCATATAGAAGAAAAATAAACAATGAACAAGAAGGTTACTTTGGTCTATGCATACGTTTCTACAAAGATTATTACAGACAATCTCTACGGTCATGTGCTTGTAATTCACACACACACACACACACACACACACACACACACACACACACACGTGCACACACACACACACACACACTCACACAACAACAACATGATTTAATTATCTTGAGTCGATGATATACAATATTGTACAAGAAACAATTAAATATGAATATAAAAGATTTAAACACCATAAATGCAGTGGCTGAATCTTAATAACTGATGAATATGTTTAAATTTGTTCATTCCAATTCTACTTTTAACTATTTTATTAGTGTTTATGGTGTAAGTGCCATATATACAATTGTTTTGAAAAAAAAAAAAAACTCAAAAAATTTCTTATTTTATTGTTTTTAATTTTTTTATTAGATTAAAAAGATTATAATAACTGACCCGAAGAATACCAGAATTGGCCAGTGGTTGAATGTACAAACAAATGGTGAGTTGATGTTTAAAATTTTGTACTGAATTCTCCTAAAAAGCTGCCCAGAAGAAAATAGCAACTTGTTGACCAATACATATCCATTTTGCATGCTGTTTTTGTTAAGAAGGGTTAAAATGCCTCTTCTCTGTATGAAGGCACTGGTATTGCAAGCCAAAGAACATGCAAATCTGTTTCACTCCTGACCAATCTCGAGCAAGCGGCATAAACATCATGAGTAGAATGCTGTAAGAACTGCTAATTCTTCTGCTATGTAAACATCTCTTGGGTGGCTATGAGTGAATGGAGTGAACCTCATGGTTTGTTGAAAACTTCTCTTCTTCATTTTACAAAAGCATTTTGCAAGAAATTATCATTCAATTACTTACCACAGTAAACTGAGGATTATGAAAGAGAAATGTAAATTCTTTATCAGCACACTCATGATCATCAGTCCCTTGAGTGCTTCAATCGTCAGTGGGGGGATCTAAGAGCAGAAGAAACAGACAACGACCTGTTGTTGGTGGCTCTCAGTAGTTCCGGCATAGTCATGTCCGTCCACTTTTTGATGTTTCTTGACCTGATTTATGTGTTTATGGTGTAAGTGCCATATATAAAATTGTTTTGAAAAAAAGTTAAATAAATAATTCTTATTTTATTGTTTTTTTTAAAATTTTTTATGTTATCCATTTATAGATCTATCGTGCATCGAAATTGAATATTGCTGCCATATCTGGTCTGGTGTTCTCAGATTTTTCACAAAATTCAAAGGCTCTGAAAGGTAATCGATCCTGACCTGGCATCTCGACATCAGTTACTTTCTCACCGACGTGACATTGCTTCCCTCTGGGTTTTTTTTCTACAAATATTTTCATAGCAATTTTTTTTTATAAGCTTTCCTACTTGGCGCCTTGACGGCATGAATTTAAGTGTGCTACTAGATTGGCAGATAGGTCCCACCGTTTTATTGCTGAACAAGCTAGATACAACCGTGTGTTCTATTCTAATCATTTCTTTTCTCGTTTGTAAAACTTCTTTCTTGCTTTTCTGCCACCTACAATATTAAAAAAAAAATAAATGCAATAGCGATTGTCATCTGAACTCTGTTTTTTTTTATTGACTTTTCTCCTCACTAAAGCCTTCTCATTCCCAGTAGCCCCTTGCGTCCTAGTGTCATTGACTAATGAAGGGCTTAAGGATTTAAATGAACCTCTAGAGAGACTTGTGTGAATCTCAATTGCAATCGTGGTTTCCCTCTATCTTTTTTACTAATATTTCATGTAAATTTTTCTGATGAGCTTTCATGCTTGGTGTCTCGACTGCATAAATTTAAACGTGTGTCTGATTAGCAAAAAAGCCTCGCTGTTTTACTGGAACTAGGTCGATGCAATCATATTTCCTATTCTAATAGTTTCTTTTCTCGCACTTCTTGTCTATGGATCTCTCTTCTTATTTCTTGCTTCCCTGCCAACTACAGTTTTCTAAATTTTAATTGCAATGCCAATCGGTATCTTCTGTCTTCCTGAATCCTGTTCTTTTATTGTCCCTTTCCCCTCACTAAAATCTTCTCATTCTCTTTCACACTCAATAACCGCTTCCGCCCGAGTGGCATTATCGCATTGCTTGAGATGAAATTATTAAAAACAAATCTATAATCTTTTAAAACAATTTCTGATCAGTTTGACTTCTCTTCAACTGTTTCTTCACATTCCAAGCAATCACAAAGAATCTTACTCTGCTCTTGGTATGTTTCTATCATAATTATTTGTTGAAACTTGGCGTATGGTTCGTTCTACTTCGTCGCCATTGTTGAAACTTGGCGTATGGTTCGTTTTACTTCGTCGCCATTGTTGAAACTTGGCGTATGGTTCGTTCTACTTCGTCGCCATTGTTGAAACTTGGCGTATGGTTCGTTCTACTTCGTCGCCATTGTTGAAACTTGGCGTATGGTTCGTTCTACTTCGTCGCCATTGTTGAAACTTGGCGTATGGTTCGTTCTACTTCGTCGCCATTGTTGAAACTTGGCGTATGGTTCGTTCTACATCGTCGCCATTGTTGAAACTTGACTAATGCATGGAATAATAATGCAAACACCAAATGTAGTTAGAATGAAATGTATTGAAACAAGAAAGTGTACACAATATTTACATATAGTCTTTTGTATATTTCTGGGAAGACCGTTCCTGGAGAATGTGTTGACTAAGTCGCAGTCGGGCAGAGTCTCTAGTTGGATCTCTGTATTTGCCTCCATGTCTTCCGGTACCAACCATATTTATATCGTCGGTACTCCGCTATGCAAATTAGGTGGATCCTACCACAACATTATTACAGACAGTAATTCACATATATATCATGACTAAACCCGGAAACTCTTTGCAGTTACTTTTTTGTAATGATTTCGTTCCAAGTAATACAATAACAGTCACTAGAATACAATGAGTTACTGAGAGTGAAAGAAATAGAGTAGGCAATAATAGAACAAAATTCAAGAAGACTGAAAATGACAACTGCCATTGCATTTACATTTTTAAGATTAACATTTAACTTGAAGATCATAGTTGACAGAAAAGCAAGAAACCGGAAGTGAGTTCCACAAGCGAGAAGTGGCAGAAAAGAAACTATTAGCATCGAACTTACGGCTACAACTAGCAGTCAACAATGAACTTATGAGACCTATCTGCCAATCTAGTACTGCGCTTAAATTCATGAACTGGAGGTACCAAAGAGGAAAGCTCGTCATAACAATTACCGTGAAAATATTTAGAGAAAAAGCATAGGGAAGCTACGTTACGGCGGTGAGAGAGTGATTGATGCCGAGATGCCAGGTCAGGATCGATGATATTGCAAACTCTTGTTTGGATTTTGCCAAGTATCTCTAGATGTATATCAGAAGCACTAGACATAAGAAATATTCGATACACGAACGAATGGAATATTTATAAATGTGAAAGATAGATACTGACAAGAAAAATTGTCTCGCTCGCACGACATAGTAAACGTACTTTCGTAGCAGTAGACTTAGCTATTGATTTAATATAATCATTCTACTTCGTGTCAGCAGGAAACGTGAGACCAAGATGACATAGTGTGTTGCTTTCCTGGAGGTTAGCATCAGCCATGCTGATAGAATTAAAAATAAGATCTTAAAAAGGAATATTAATAGAGAGTGAGTTTCGTTAAAATTGACAGAGGCGTTGAACTTTACGGAGATATTCGGGTATTCTTAACTAATGAAAATTTGACTTGTTAAATATTAAGGGAAAACATTTTGAGGGTGTTAAGTCAATTACAAGTACGTAAAGCCCAACTAAAAAAAATAACATATGTGCATATTATATTTGACATAAAACTTCTTATGTAACTATACATAGTGCAGTATAGTTGATCCCTCGTTTCCGAGTATGTCTCTCTGCCAGTGTGGCTAGTTAATCCCTGTTGCGAACATCTGCTCAGGAACATTTGGTTTTGTTCAACACAAACAGAACCAACCTGTGGTTTATATTGGAACTATATTAGGCAGACATTAATTACAGTTTCTGGGAGAGGGTGCATAATCTGGTGTGATCACCAGTTTGAACAAGATTAGTATGCTCAAATCCTTGGTTGCGATGGCTTGTGACATCGGGCTAGCACAACCATTGACGGCTTCCAAGCAATTTAATATCCCAGGTTTCACTCCCACGGTATGGTTTTCAGGCGATTCTACACAGCGCCGCACGCCAGGATCACCTCCACCCAGGCCGATATTAACAAATAGTGAAATTCGAGCCCAACTTTTATGGATGGAACACTAGCGTTTTAACCACACGATTTCGCACCTCCCATATATATATATATATATATATATATATATATATATATATATATATATATATATATATATATATATATATATATAAATAGATAGATAGATAGATAGATAGATGGACAGCCTATAACGAGTGGACGACGGGATTCTCGGAGGGTCCGTCTACGATATTCTGAAGTCCGGATGGTGAAGGGGGTAACAAAAATCACCTAAGTGAAAAACCTTTTACTTGTATTAATTCTATAATGTCGCACCCACACACACACACACACACACACACACACACACACACACACACACACACACACAATATATATATATATATATATATATATATATATATTGATAATATATATATATATATATTGATATATATATATATATTGATAAAAATATAGTTTTACGGTGCGCTACATTTATAGGTAAAAGTGCTCAACATCAAGGATAGAGAGTATGTAAATATAAAAGTGATCACTTACGTCAACATCGAGCCATTTCAGGCTTTGTGTGTTATGCTTTGGTTCGACTATTTATATATGCTGGTCAATAGTTTATTATGGTTAGCAAGGTCTAGTGTATGGTTATTGGGTTGTAACTCCAAATTCGGTTTTTGCAGCTATATTATAATGTTGTTAAAATAAACATAATTATATATATATATATATATATATATATATATATATATATATATAGGGGGGAGAGTTTGTAGTAGTTCCAACGAGAGAAAAGTGTGTATATTAAAAAGAAGAGAGAAACCGCAAACGTTTTTGGTTGTAATGTGGATTTTTAAAAAGAATGTATTATGCTTTATTATCCATAATATATATTACTTCTGAAAAAAATCTCTAAAAAATTAAAGCATTAAAAAAACAGAACTTGTGTCGGTTTTTCTTTTTATTTTAAACCTTAAACATTTGCGTGCAGAGTTAAAAATTTTCTTCGCGTCATATTTTTTCTTGTACGCTGTTGCGCTGCTAAGAGGTATTACTGACGCTGACACAAGCTCGTGAAATGTTTAAAGAACCTTGAGCAAATCATCCAAATTTAATACCCTATTAAAATCTTCCATATGCTGCGCATGCGTGAGAATGTGCTGATAAAATGCATTCGATTTCCCAGCGAACTGACAGAGACAGATCAAATTTTATAATGATTATATAGTTCTTTACAAACTAAATAAAAATAGTAATGATTTGAAATTTGAGATGAGAAGAGTGGAATGCAGGAAGAGACTGTCAAGCTAATTCCAGTGATGATTGGCGCATTGGAATCAATTCTATTAAAACTGTGATTTCCTTGACCAACTGGGGATACCATACCATTCAAAAATCGACTTTTTGGGCACTGAGTATATTTTGAGGAAAGTGTTGTCTGTCTGAGATCTTAGTTGTGACTTGACAGATAACTTAATGCACTTGTCAGATTCAAAAACTTACTGTGTGACAATAATAATAGTTGCACATCGCCCAAACATAATTATCAAAGACAGAAAAAAATTATGCACACTGATTGACATAAGTGTACCACGTGACAAAAACATATCTGCGAATGATTTTGAAAAAAAAACATGCAAGTACAAAAACATGAAGGTAGAAATAGAAAAAAAATGTAACACTTAAAAACTAAAACTGTTTCTCTTGTGGTTGGAGCTTTGGGTTTGATAAAGAAAGAAGCCCAAGAACAAATCAACAAAATCCCTGGTCTTCAATCTCTCCAGAAAATCCAAAAATAGTTCTAACAAGTACAGCCCATATTCTGCAAAGAGCTTTGTCCATTTCAAAATATGCACGTTAATAGCTGCCTTTTTGTTTAAGTGGAAACAACAAAAAATTACACCCTTCTTTTGCTTAAGGTCATTGGTTATGTTCCGGAATGTAATTAAAAAACAAATGCAGGTCAAAAAGAATTTTTCATAATAATAATAATAATAATAATTCTTTAAGTATAGCTCGTGGCTTTCTGATTGTAATTGATTAGAGGCGTTAAAATGTACAAGTTTTGTATCGCTGAATTAAGATTGGCTACAGTAAATATCCCGTTCAGAACCAGAGTTTTTTCAGTAGCCTGACCATAACCAGTTGAGCATGCTCTCTAGGGGCTGATGCATCCTGCATCTCTGTTCATGGGCAGAAGTAGTGGGGAGCAATATGAGTGAATTTCTAGTTTTCTTTTATATATTTATATTTAAATGATGAGGTGATCTGGGAGTAGCATCTAGATACTTGGGTATACCCTCCCATTACAAATCGGAGACCGTCTAAATTAAGCGGACTGGGTTACCCAACCTGAAGAAAGTATTTTCTAACCTGTAATGTTATGCGTTGCTTTTATCTATGTCTGGCACCATGTCACGCACTTTTGACATTAATGCATGTATCCGGCGGGCCTTTATCAAACTGGGTGTGATGATTGGGATATCCGGCTTCGTATAGTAGTATGCAGCATCACTTTCTTGGAGTTCTGCACTCTTACTCTTACTTACTTAATAATAATAATAATAATAATAATAATAATAATAATAATAATAATAACAACAACAACAACAACAACAACAACAACAACAATAACAATAACAATAATAATAATAATAATAATAATAATAATTGGCACCCACTGAATACACAATACACACTGACAGAACAATCAAAGCCAACAGCCCAGACATTGTTATTAAAGACCACAAACAAAATAAGTGCCTCCTTATTGATATGGCAGTCCCCGCTGACTGCAATGTATCTTTGAAGATATTCGAAAAACTGTCAAAATACAAGGACCTTGAAATAGAAATCTCAAAAATGTGGCACATGGGAACATCAACAATTCCTGTTGTAGTTGGAGCCCTTGGACTGGTTGGAAAAGATTCCAGTAGGCTGATTGAAGGGATCCCTGGAAGTCCATGCCTCAAAGAGATACAAAAAATTGTTCTGACAAGTACAGCCCACACTTTACGAAGGGCTTTATCTATGTAATTATTATTTTTTTTTTTTTGCAGTGGAAAGTGTCATGATGCCATTTCTAACCTTAGGTCCCTGGGCGGGACCCGGAAAGAAATGTGTAAACGCCAGATATCAAAGGAAATAAAAATAATAATAATAATAATAAAGCATAGCTCTCATGGCTTCTGATCTTAATTGATTGGAGGTTTCAAAATATGCATGTTTTCTTTTTGTTAGTTAAGATAAACCACAGTAAATTTCCCGTCCAATATAACAGATTTGCTTGTCAGATGTCTGACCATAAGCAGTTGGGAATGTCTCGGAGGGGTTGACACACTCTACATATCTGTTCATGAGCGGGAGTAGTGTGGGAGAATCACGATTAATTTTCGAGGGTCCTGTTTTATTTTTTTTTTAATTCGAAGGATGAAATAGCTAAAGCAACTATGGAGTCTATTCTACATAGAAATATCCTTAATCGAAGAACCCAGAACGAACTGGGTTGTCCGACCTGAACGTATTTCTAACTGGGCCTCGCCTGAAAGGTTATGCTCAGCATTTATCGAAACCTGTCATCATATCGCATGTATTTGGTTGCGATGCATGTGCCTGCATAGCCATATCATACTGGATTTTATGATGGGTATACTGGTTTTCGTCTATTTGTATCTCAGCGTCACTTTGTTGGTATGCTGTTCTTGTGCCCAGTAATAATAATAATAATAATAATAATAATAATAATAATAATAATAATAATAATGATAATAATAATAATAAGGGCGCATTAAGGAAACTTCACTATCTGAGGTACAATAGATTGTACGCAGTAAACAAAAAAAAAACTTCCTTTACTTAAAGTCGAAGATAAAAGAATTAGAAAAGGGTAACATCAAACAACACATCAGCAAATTGGCAAAAAGAAACAATAAAAGAGTAAAATATTTAAAAAAAAAAATGAAAAAAATATGACATTTAAACTTTCTTATCAGTTAGAGGTCGTTTAGGCGGGAAGTGCATACCTAAGAAAAAAAACTCGAATTTTTATACAAGAAAATTTTATTGTCAAAATCTTCGTGCTATTTTTTTCTACGTGACGTGTCCATTCATCACGGGAATGATCACGGCACTTCACAACTTCTTTTCCTTTGTAGCTCTTAGCAATGTTTTTCTTTTTACTATCTCTCCCATTCCCCGTTCTGCCATCCATTTACACATGCTTGTTAGTTAGGTTAGTCAATATTTTTCTCTGTCTCTCGGGAATTCCCACAAGTGTCAAATTATCCAGAACGTCTTTCCCCATGATATGCCCTTGAAATTTCAACTGTCTTTTTTCCTGATTTTATATAATTATCCTTTTTGTTTTAATTTTTCTTAGGACGTCCTCGTTGCTTCCATGTTCTCTCCGTGGTATTCACACTGTTCTATTGAGAGTCTTGACAAAGACCATACTTCTTTGAACATTTTGGTCTGGCGCTACAAGATCAAAATCAAAGAACTGTACCAGATGACAGAAACCGCATCACTTGAGGACTTTTAGCAACAGTAACAACTAAAATGGATAGCATATATAACACAAAGAGAAAAAAAAGACATAATCAAGGTGTTGATATTCCACAATACCTATAAAAGATTGGGAATGAAGCCCCCCCCCCACTATCAACACTGGAAAGAGCGATAACAGTTACTGGACTTGAGAAGCCTATTTTCATGAAAAATTATCTTAAGAAAAGTGATTTTATAAATTTCAACCGAAATGTCGGTCAATGAATACCAAATGTTGCTAATATTAACATTGCCATTTTGTAGAAGCACATCTCTGTTTCCTCTTCGTATGTGAAGAAACTGTCCAGCATTTACTAGCATATAGGTGCGATGATATTACATAGTAATTCAGCATTCTTTTGTTTGTGTTTGTCACGATATTTGCCTGTTCCTTAATCTTATAATTTTGCTTGTCCCTCCAATAGTTCCCCATGTAGCACGTGCACACGTTATACCCTGCCAATACCTCATAAACAATGGACTATTCCGTTTTGATACCGTAGAAAGACGGAAAAGACATATCAGAGACGCTACTTGGTTTCAGTTAAAGAAGGAAAGATAGAAGAGGCGATATCACTGTCATGTGTCTAACGTCTGCTTCAATGAAATTGAAAAAGTTGTCAATTTAGAATCTGTTCTTTTGTACCCCTTCTTAGAATAGTGACCGGCATTCACATTTATGATTGCTATTGCAAGCATTTGTTAAAGTTGTTAAACTCAAATATTTCTATGGATACTTTATTGTTGTAGAACTCGACATGAGCTTATTAAATCATTAACTTAAGAATTAAGATGTATAAGAAAAGTAAACTAGGAAAACCGTGAAATTTTCAGGGGTATTTCTATATTCACTCGTATCGAATTGGAGGTGTTTGTAAAAAGAGATAGACAAAAAGGTTTTTGATCTGTCAACACTATATATATATCAGATGAGTTATCTATCTATCTATCTATCTATCTATCTATATATATATATATATATATATATATATATATATATATATATATATATCAGATGAGGTACCTTCATTAATTCGTGATACCTAAGGTTTAAAATGAATTTTTAAAAATGATAGATCTTTCTTGAAGCTTTTATTGTAGTTTTAATTTCAAGCTAATAGATTAAATTTAAAATGTTCAATAAGCAAAATACTTTGCTGTATTTCAAAACTAATTTAAATTGTTTGGAAGGATTTTTCGTTTTGAAATCAATAACATTCGCTGATTTTAGTGCCATTTTAGCCATCTATCATCGCAATGTAATTATGCTTATTATAAAATCTTTCAAAAATAATATATATTTTACTGAAATTTTATTTGAGGAATATTATCTGATTTAAAGTTTAATTAATCTGATTTGAAACAAATATTACTTATTTTAAGTTTAAAATATTGCAGAAATATACATTTTAACTCGGCGGTAGCTGCTTATTTTAGGGGTTGACAGCTTGAATGACAGATGGAAGTTTATCTAATGTTTTTCTACGGTGGACATATCTGTAAAATTTACTTGAAGATTATAACGTGAGCGTCGTTTTTAAATAATTTTTAACTACCCAGTAATCTTAAAAAATTATGGAAATAGTCTCCGTAGTATAATATTTTATCGAATTTTAGATATTTTGGTTTTAAATTTACTGTAGTAATCTCTATTATTTTCTGATGCTGTGGCCCTATGCTTCACAAGGGAATTTATAGAAGTCTCTCTCTTTATATATAAAGGCTGTTCCAATAACTTGGACCGATTTTAAATGTGAATTAAGTTTAAGCCTCTAATGATTTTTTTCTTTTTCTTTCAGATTTAACAACTTAAGTATTTGGCAATTTCAACCATGGAAAGATTAACAATCAAACAACGTGTTAAAGTTTTAAGAGTGCAATTGAAAAAATTGTTCGTAAATTGCTGAAATGCACGAGAATGTGGCCCATAATCCAGAGACCTCTATTTGTCATCGCGCGCAGGAATTGAACCTCTCCACAACAACGTTACATCGTTTCCAATTCCACTCTCGGTTGGTTGATTATGTTGACCAAAAAAATCGCGAAGTGCGCGAAATGCATTTCTGTTTGAACGTCCATTTTTGTAATAGGCTTCGATAACTTTAAAATGTTCTTTGATTGTTAAACTTTTCGTGGTTGAAATTGCCAAAGGCTTAAGTTGTTAAATCTGAAAGAAAAAGAAAAAATCATTAGACGCTTAAACTTAATTCACATTTAAAATCGGTCCAAGTTATTGGAACAGC
The DNA here is from genome assembly GCA_964036315.1 of Acanthosepion esculentum. Lineage (NCBI taxonomy): Eukaryota > Metazoa > Mollusca > Cephalopoda > Sepiida > Sepiidae > Acanthosepion > Acanthosepion esculentum. The sequence continues at coordinate 52,092,970 of OZ038508.1, read as the reverse complement.
CTTTATAACGCTCAAGAATTAAGAACGACAATATACGTTTAGAAAACCGGAAGTAATAATGGTTACAGTTGAAAGAAAAGATATATAGATAGATGCCACGCCTTCAAATCCTGAAAAAAGTGAAAATAAATAGAAATAGTCTGAATATGAATCCTGAGTCACGAGTTTATCTCCTTGTGCACATGCGCATATATTTACTGATTTTTTTTTTTAAAGTTTGTCCGACGTGCTTCATTTTAAGAGCGTCCAGAGAGGATCAAATGAACTATCTGGAGAGCTGGAGAGAACTGTAATACCAACCACTGTCCTGTCAAAGTGTATTCGAGTTACATTTGTTGGGCGTCTACCGCAGATGAATGGGAAGCTAGCTACTCTCACGAGTTATATTAGTGAATTCGAGACTTACTAGTTACCCGCAGATCACATCCTGTGTTCTCGCCAATCATAATGAACGATTGAAGTCTCAATGAAACTCCATTGTTTTGAAGTCTTTTGTTACTGAAGTTTACTTCAAGTGGAACTTATACACATGATCCATTGCTAATGATACTGGAAAAATGGTCGGCTCATTCTGTCGCTCCTGGGAGTACCCGACTCGTTTAGCCATACTTTTTTTTAATCGATTTCACACCAAGCAAAGCAGTAAAGCCACTAAGACACAAAGGGTTACTAGGTGTGGAATTAGGACCAGAAAAATTACTAATGAGCGGGAAGAGAAAAGACTAATCAGGAGGACAAGAGATAACAATTGACATTGCATTTAAATTTTTGAAGATTAAAGTTGGCTCGAAAGTATGGAGCGAAAAGAGAGTTCTACAAGCGAAAAGTGCGAGAAAAGAAACTGCTAGCATAGAATTTATAGTTACATCTAGCCAGCTCAACTGTGAATTGCTGAGATCACGAAGTCAGTCTCGTACTGAGCTTAAATTTTTTAAAAAGTCTCGGTACTATAGAGAAGAGATCATCCGAACAATTAGCATGAACGTATTTATAGAAAAGACACAGGGAGGGAATATTAGGGCGGTGGGAAAATAAATGAAGCTGAGACGCCAGGTCAGGACCGATAATATTGCTGATTCTTCTTTGGATTTTATCAAGGAGCTTAAGGTAACTTTTACAGGGGTCACATTAGACCCAAATTAGATTATTCCTGTCATATCTGGACTGGATCTGCTAAATCCTCACTTTCCAGTTTTGATAGAGTTCAACTTTTACGCAGTCTTGTGAGCGAGGAAAACTTATTCTGTCCCCTTGGAAGAAACTTATTCTGCCCCCTTGGAACTCTCTCCCACAGACGTAACAGGCCTCTCGCTACTCCAACGCTATTTCCATGGCAGATTTTCAGCTGAGCTCTATTCGTTAGTTCCAGTAGTTCAGGCCTGTACAAACAGGACTTACCATGCTATTTCCACGGAGTAGAATCCCCCATATTCCCCCCGTATTCAAATGTAAGGAGAAAAGTTTCCCTCAAACACCCTTTTGTTTCTCCAAGAACTGTTACCTTGTAGAACAAACTCCAGCATGGATGCTTCCCTGAACACAACAATCGTAACATTTTTAAGCCAAGGGCCAATCATTATCTATCCTCCTTATCCTCGTGATTTTTACTTCCTACCATTCCTCTTTCACTCATTGTACATCTCGTTCATTAAAACCATTTTAACCTTCTAACTTAAGCGGCTCACGAGCCTTTCATTGGGTGAATATTGTATTAATATCAGCATAGTATACATATTTTCTAAGGTTATGTTCATTTTTGTACAAAGCGAAAATAACTTTAGAGTTAAATGGAATAAAAGAAGACTCTATAGCGCTAGTTTTCAAAAATGAAAACCTACTTTGAATAATTTCGAGTTTTCTCCCTTGATACGCCATCATTTCATCCAAAAAGCTGGTCTGTATTTGCACATTATGTCGAATAACGTTTTTAAAAAAATACGATCAAGAGAGGGGGTGCTGAAAAGTTCTTGGCCCAAGAAGGGGTATACCTCCCCGACAAAACAACTACTCTCTCCCTCGTCACACCCCAAAAAACAAAACAAAATAGAACAAAAAAACAAAACAAAACAAAAACAAAACAAAACAAAAAAAAAACAAAAACGAAAAAAACAAGGGAAATATATTTCAGGCCTGACGTGTGCGTCTAGCATGAAACAGCCTGTCACCTCTGAGTGATGACTTCAATGTTCATTTTTATATTTGCATACGGACTATCTCCGGTATTGAGCACTTTATCCCATAAATATAGCACACCTTAAAACTATATTTCTTCATATATATATATATATATATATATATATATATATATATATATATATATATATATATATATATATATATATATATGAAATCTCCACAAATATCCTTAAATGCCTATAATTAGTAACAGAAGCCATTGGTTCATACCAACGGCTTTTCATACTCAATACTCATCGGATTCACTCTCTCGTGGTCATGTGTGACGTCATGAGCTGTGGTGCGATTTTCGCTTTCAGCGTCTTATATGCACGTGTTTATCGTTGCTTGGAAATCATCCATGTAAACAAAAACAGACTATCATCAATTTCTTGTTCGTGTATTGCTTAATATATTGTGTAATTGTCATCTTCGATAATGGCTTATGTAAGCCGAAAGCTTAGATTGGATTAAAAAATATGTATCAATATTGTGATTTTCTTTCATTGTTTAATGATAATGTTATTAAACTTATCAGACGATATGAAAAGAACTTACATAAAATATGTAGACAACACTTATCTATATTATTTAATGAAACATGTATGAATATATATATATATATATATATATATATATATATATATATATATATATATATATATATAATCTGATGTTTGGTAATTTGGTCGGATTTTGAGAAGTGGGTCGTGCGAAAACTTTTCAGCAAACTTGAAAACGCACACGCACGCGCGCACGCGCGCACACACGCACGCGCGCACACACGCGCGCACACACGCACACATACAAAATCAGCCCTTCCCTACAAAAAAACAACATATGTATATGTTTGTAAATGTGTGTGGTGTGAGTGAATATGAAAGTCCGTGCGGATCCTGGAAAATTCTCGGACCGACCAAATTCTCAAAATTTGAGTGTTATTTTGCCACAGTAGCCGGAAAGGATTCATTTATTTTGCAACGTGACAATTTTCACTATCCTATTGTCGCTTATCGACCTCTGAAGTCCAAATTAACAAAGTCCAGTTCCACATTCAATGTTGCAAATTCCTCCTTGTATTTAAAAGTGGGGGTTGAGTGTCAGTAACGGTCTCTGATGTCTAAAAATTCCAAAGCGGAAGCAAATGAACAATTTCTAAAAATGCCCGCACAAGGCAAGCCTAATATGCAAACACATTAACCTAAACAATCGTGTGAATTTTATGACCCCCCAGTTCTGGAAAGGACATGATCGGTCTCTTCTCATTTCCCAACCATTGAGTTCGGACGCATTTGGTAGCCGTCTCAATGAAAAGGAGATTCGGCCACCCTCATTCAATGTCATGCAGACTTGAGGTTGACCATTCTCTATATCAGCGTTTCTCAGTCATTTATCCTGGGTAACCCTTAAAATAAATTACATGTCTCAAGGAACCAGTGGTCAAAAACAAAATTATATACCATATCTTTCTCATTTTATTTTCATTATAGTTTACGTGCTAAATATCAGTATATATTTTTGAATAACTGGTTTAAGGAAAAATTAATACATTTTGTCAAATTTTTCGGTAATGCTAAATAAAATTCATACTGTTCGTTTATAATACTTCATCAGAATAGTTTTCATTCACACAAAAATATTCTAAACTCAAACGTAAAAAATAAACCTAAGTAACCAATATCCTATACTTATAATATAAATGTAAACAGAACGAAAAACAGATAATTGCTGCATTAGTTTTTATCCTTTACTGGCAATGTTGAAAAGACATATGGTAAATCAAGACAAAATGTCCTGTGAACCAATAAATAGGCTAAGAAAATGAATCAATAACCAAGAATATATTGAGTGTTTAGTAATATTACGTATATGAAATTAAATAAAAAGTCAAAAGTGCATTACCTTATCTCACTTGTTCTCGCAGAACCCTTGGGGACCTTTTGTGAAACCTTAGGGTTCCGGGGAACCCCGGTTGAGAAACGCTTCTCTATACCCTCGCATCATGTATCTACATGCGTCAGTAAACATTGGCCATTCATTTTCTAATCAAGTCTTCGTTTTGTTTACTGCGGCACAAAGTCAAATACTAATCCTCCATAGCATAACATACTTAGTAAGCTTGAGTAAATGGATGGTGAAGCTAGTTCTCGGGGGGCCCCAAATAATAAATATTATTAAGAGCTATAAAGGACAGGAAATTATGGAGACTGCCAACGTCCTGAAGGGACACGATACATAGAAAAAGATAAAAAGGAAGAAATTTCTAGGCTACATAATAAGGAAAGAGGGCTTAGAAAATTTGATACTCACAGGACAGATTAACGTGAGACAGAGAAAAACAACGCATAACCTAACTAGCGAGTTTGAATAAATGGATGGAGGAGCAAGGTTTAGGAGAGATAACAAAAAGACAATCTTATTATTATTTAAACTCCGTGAACTTTGTATTTTGTGTGCTTGCCGGAAGTCATACATAGAGAGTGGGGAAAAGAAAGACGTAAATTTATTATCGTTTAGGAAGTGGGGGATGGAGCCGATTTTTGAGAAAGTGTAAAACACATGAAATCCGGTCCCAAACAGGATATGCACAGCTGTCATCAAGGCCCACGCCACTCTCGCTTGTGAAATTCACGGCCTCATGCTAAAAGCGACACAGCTGACAAACTTCAAAGAGACCGCTTCAGACTACGACCACACCGTCCACAGTAAGAAACAAATTCTATCTCTTGTATCTTCTTTACTATGAACCACGCACACGTTGACTTGTCCACACACACATATAACAACATTTCATTGTTTCTCACATACTATACAAAGAGAATTTGTATTTTATTTCAGAATTTTATTAACCCAAACAAAAAGACATTAATTTCCAATTTATGACCAATTGCTTGTTATATTAATGTTCATTTGTTGAAATTACGTTGTCTTTTCTACTGAATTCTATTCTTTCAATGAAAATTGTTTGATTACTCTAAACGGCCGAATTACGCGTAGTCCCGCAACAACATTTTATGTTATTGTATCGAATCCGAACACTCCGATTTTTGACATTCCAAGCTCTTATTGTTCAACAAACTTTCTTCAAACAGACAATTTTTTTAATGTTGAAAGCAACTTCAATAACTGCAAATAAATGTATTTTTAATATATCTCTACTTTCACAAACTCTTCATGAAACTAAATGTAAAGAGTAAACGTAACAAGGTTTACCCAACGGGTCACTGGTGGTCTAGTATTAAAAGCTACGATAGATAAGTAATTTTAGAAAATCATGATCACATACGTTCTGAAAGGACACGGCACATAGAAGTGTTCCTGTGTGTATTTTTTTAAAATTATTTTCTCAATGTTAGAAATTTCTCCTACGGTTTCTAAACCAAATACGGAAGTTGACTGATGACACAATTAAGAACTAGTAAGAGTAAATTTTAAATAATATATTCCTAACGCGCAAAAACTATCCCGGGCAGTTTTTCATTCACTTATGTTATAGAGAAAAAAAAGGGGTTCAGTGACAAGGGAGGTAACCAAAATAACTGCTGTTATTGAGTAGTGTCCCTTACCATCGAATACTTTATGAAGTCTGTGTGCTACTTCGTTCCTTAATTAATTGGTTAGTTAGTGAATTATTAGTTAATTATTTAGTTAGCGACACACTGCCAATATCGTATGAAATATAGACTATTCCATTTTGATCGCGAAGAAAGATGGAAAAGATATATCAATGACTCTGTTTGGTTTCAGTGAAAGAAAGAATGAAGGAAAGAAAGAAAGAAAAAAGAGGAGCCGATAACACTTTCAAGTGTTTAACGTCTGCTTCAGTGAAACAGAAATACCTTGTTCT
>OZ038508.1:52029448-52084448 GCA_964036315.1 Acanthosepion esculentum | reverse complement strand
CCTTACATTTGCTTTGATAAAGTTCATCAGACAACAAATCACGTCGGCTAAGTTTCTCTGTCTCTGTCTCTCTCTCTAATTATATATATATATATATATATATATATATATATATATATATATATATATATATATATATATATATATATATATATATATATATATATATATATATGCACCTGCCTCTACATATTTACTTTTAGATTTCAGAATAAGTTGTTTTATATAATCGGTAATTTCATCAAAGACAATCCAAATCTTGATCAATCGTATCTCACTGCTAGCTGATTAAGCTCCAAGGGGTGGGATGTATATCTACACATGCGCTGTAAAGTCCTTTCGGATATTCAAAATCCGTTTTTATGACTGACTACGTAAATTTCCAACTGTATTAGGGAAAGTCTGAAAAGTGTCGTTACTCATTATTTAGCTCTTTATTGACTGTGGATGCAATCTTTTATTAAAAGATTTGTTGAAATCGTCAACTTTCTTTTGATAATAAATGCTGACTGAATATAAAATGGTCATTCAATTTTTTTCATTCTTCATGTTTAACTTGGGAAATGGTAATGGTTCTAGTAATATTAACCGTTTCCTTACAAGGAAATATTCGGCGTTTCTTGACCTAGCAAATAGTGCTTCTTTCGGTTGAAATTTATAAAAATCATTCTATTTTTCAGGAAAATAGGTTTCTCAAGTTCAATATTGATGGCGATTTCCTTCCTAACTTTTTGTTTGAAGTAGTATGGAATGTCAACATCTTATGTCATTATTTTCTCTTTGTGTTATCTATTTTATTTATTGCTGTTGTTGAAATTACCCAAGTAGTGTGGGTCCTATTATTTGCTAGATTTCTTTGTGATTGTTTAGTACCAACCCGAAAAGTTCGAAGAAGGTGTGGTTCTCTCTAAGACCCACATGTTTCATTTGCTCGAAGGAATTTTTAACCAGTGACCTAAGAAAGCGGTTGTATACAGTTGATGGTTTAGATATTTCAGAACGAATTTGGTGTCATGCATGACATCCACATGAAAGTCTCGATCTGACGAGGCTATTTAAGGACATAACTCGAGTTTTTAGTTTAATGTTTTGGTTTTGCAGCATCATGCGGCGGTAGGCGAAAGTTCCCCTAGCGCAGCCTATTCTGTGTTCAATTTCCTTTCTCCGTGGACTGAAGCTTGTGATATTGATACATTAGATGCAAGCATGTGTTTGGAATGGATTGAGAAGCTTTTAAAAGGAGATTTTGAATTAAGGTTTTTTTCATCTTTAAAAAAACGCCCTGGAGATCTCAAGGCTTGACGTTTGACGAACTCATGGCACATTTGGAAGAGGTTATTGTAAGTAAAACGCAGACGCCTATGCGTGGGGTAATGCTTAATGGACCTAATCTGATTGAATTATCAGTGAGTTTCATCCTCACTGAGTGTCCTGTATAAAATATTGTAAATCAACCAATCAACTACAACTCTGACTAAACAATAGCGTGTCTCATTAAGAATGAGACATAGATTAGCGACAATCTTTTGTGCTGGATTACAGTCATTCTTTGTCTTTGGATTAGTCTTGTACAGGGCTATAATTCTGGTGTGCTTCTTAATTATGAGATTAATAGTTAAAATCTTTAAAATTAATAAGCCATTCCTTGCCCCAGTTAACAACAGCATGTACGTCATTTTTAGATCAGCTGTCAGTTTGACCTTATCGAACCGTTCAGACTTACTCTTAAAGCAGAAGTAAATAGTTGTGTCATCAGCATAGATACCGAATAGAGAACTGATACCATTAGTAAGGTCATTGATGAAAATTAGGAACAGCGTAGGTCCTGGGAAACGCGTGCATTAATGTAAAAAGATATAGAGGAGTGGTCGTTCAAGACAACTTTCATTTCACGATTTGAAAAGGAAGACTGGATCAATTCAAAAATAGGTCAAGAAATACCGTAACCTTTCAACTTGTGAAGAAAACAAGTATGCCAAACCCTGCCAAATGTCTTCGAGATATCCAAAGCAATAGCCAGGGTTTCGCCATTCTTATCTAAAGTTTGATAGACTCTTCAGCAATAATCGTTATTACATCAGAAGTATGTGCTAGATTATAATTGTTCTCTGTCAGACACATTAAATATTGTCTTAATTTGACACAAGGCCATAATTCGACTGTGCCTCCATAAGAAAGAGATCAATAGATACGCAATCATTTGTAGTATTAAATGTGGCTCTATGCTAAATTTGTTTTAGTATGGCAAAATAACATGTATAAACGAATCAAAGGAGGGTGTGTCTATTTATCACCCTCTACTCGGAAGTTTAACTGAAAAATAAAGGAAGCTGTTTTCGGGACATCTGGAACCATTTGTAAGGAATGCATTGAAAACATCAAAGCACCTTCAACGAGAAAGATACATATGAAATATTGAAAATTTAAAGAGAACCAAAAGAGTTCATTTCTCAAACTTTTTATAGAAAAGAAAAGTAACTTTGTATGCATTTCTGGGTGTATGAAATTAGTCATTTTATTTCCCCTCTTCGAAATTAGTACCACCCGACGGCGCCAGGTTAAATTCAGATGTTAAATATCGAAATACAGATAACCGAATACATACCATGGGAAGATATTTACTAAGCGTTGCTTGTTTTTGACTCACCGTGTCACCCAGTGAGGATCAAACTCATGAATCAGATTTTTTTTTGTTTTTTAATCATCTCACCCCGAGCAAGGCAATAAAGCCACTAAGACGCAAGAGGTTACTGAGTGTTAGAGAGTACGAGGAAATATACTATTAAGAAGAGACGACAATAAAAGAACAAGAATAAAAAAGACAGTAGATAACGATTGACATTGCAATTAAATTTTTGAAGATCAATGTTGACAAGGAAATAAGAAGCCGGAAGAGAGTTCCACAAGCCGGAAGTGTTATAGAAGAAACTGTTAGAATAGAACTTACGGTTGCATGTAGACATTTTAACTGCAAAACGATGACATATTGCCGCCAATCTAGTACTGCGCTTAAATTCATAAAGTCTCGGTGGTATAGAGAAAAGTAATATTTATTTTGATAATATAAAAATATAGCTCAAGGCCAAAAGGTTGGGCTAGGGAAAGGTTGCCCTTCTCCGTCCAGTCTTACGTATTCATGTATTTCGTCCTTTCCTGGCAAATGAGCCATAATCAGCTATTATATAGTTCACAGTATCATACATTTCACAACGCTGTCGGCATTTACTCACTGTGGAGTTCGCTGTCTTTTCCGTTTTCCACACTGCCTGCATTTACTCATTATGTGGTCCTCTGTCTCATCTCAGACAATTTATGTTGTATCCTTTCTTTTATCTTTCTTTTGCTCTATCTTTCCTTAAAAAAAGATATTTAGTGCATCGCAAGTTTTACGTCTTTCCCTCCCTACCTAAGTTTCAATCTTTTATACAGTCTCTTGACATCCAGTCATCAAGTCTGTCTCCATGTTTTTCTTCATTACTTCCCCAAACTCTTTCTCTATATATATATGTATATATATTGTTATTTTTTCCTTTCACCTGGTTTTCTTTTCGGCTTACTCTAGTTTTCTTACCACCCTTTTCATCCCTTCGGTTCTTCTTTCTCCTCTTCCTCTCTATTCTCAATTCCTTTTCGCTTAAAATGATTATGTCGATCACGAAGCGAATTGTTTATGGCCATTTTGTGTCCCCTAGGCTAATGAAATTATGCCCACACCCCTCAGAGAGAGCCACCCTCTAACTGGCCCACTCAGGTCTTGAATATTTTTTAATCGTGATGTATTTTAGCGACATTAACATCGCTTGAAGTAAGCTCATTGTAAATTTCTTAAAAAATCTAGAATAGTTATCTTTTGTTTGTCTATAAAAATATTCTTTAATTCTACCACTATTTCACTATTCTTTTTTTTTTTTATTTTTTTTTTTTAAGCGTATCACCCCAAGCAAGGCTGGTGGCCACTATCACGCATGGGGTTACAGAAGGGTTGGAGGAAGAGCAGATAGGAGTGGTAAAGGAAGGGATGTGGAGAAGAGAAGGACGGAGGGTCGATCAAGGCAAGGGGGTTACAGAAGATTTAGAGCGAGAGCAGATAGGAATGAAAGATGAAAGGAAGCGGAGAAGGGAAGTGGATAGATCAAGGCAACTGGAGATGACGATTGACGCTACACTTAAACCGTTGGAGATTGTATTTGTCAGGGAAACAGTAATAGGGAAGGGAGTTCCATAGGCGAGATGTGCGAGACACGAAGCTATTGGAGTAGAAGAGACGTCTACATCTAACAGTTTCAACGGTGAAGGGGTGGGAACGAGATGCCAGCCTCGTAGGACGTTTAAATTCACGAGGCTTAGGGACAAGCGAAAGCAACTCCTCGGAGCAATTACCGTGGAAGTACTTGTAGAAAAGGCAGAGCGATGCAACATCGCGTCTGTGAGAGAGCAACTGCAGACGAGATGACAGATCAGGGCCAATCACATTGCATATCCGTCGCTGGATCTTATCAAGAACCCTGAGGCAACACGCAGGGGCCCCAGACCATAAATGGCAGCAATACTCCATGCAAGGGCGAATGGTAGATTTATAGACTTGGAGGATCGATTCCGGGGAGAAGAATTTCCTGGCTCGGCACAGGGTATTCATTGCAAATCAAATAAATACATATTTCAACATAACCGAAGTAAAAAATCAGACTTTTATAACTAGCATTATAACAATAAATCAATCAAAATAAATCATCTAAATTTATCATATCAATATCATTTCAGTTTCTGAAACTAGTTAGAAGTTATAACATCTAAAAAATTAAACAACTGCCTTATAAAAATATTTCTAAGATTTAAACATTCTGAACTAAAATCAACCATACCATACACAGTGTAACCCGGATATAAGAGAGTTGCCGGGACCGGATAATAAGTATCTTATATCCGGGTTTCTCATATATCCGGGTTTGGTCTATTATATATACATTAACACAGGATCTAATTTGGGACCAGAGAAAATATCTCTTATATCCGGGTTTCTCTTATATCCGGGTTTGGTCTATTATATATACATTAACACAGGCTCTAATTTGGGACCAGAGAAAATCTCTCTTATATCCGTGTTTCTCTTATATCCGAGTTTCTCTTATATCCGGGTTACACTGCATATACTTGAAACACATCAGTTATAAGCCATGCGTGATATACGCTGAGGCAATCATGTATCTTTCGATACATGACTGACAGTGCATATTTTTTTTCCGCAGTAGGTTGTTGCCATTTCTTTCTGCGGTAGACCAGTTGACATCCAAGACTATAGAACCCTATCTGTTCTGCTATTTACCCATATGTGTGTGTGGAGGGGGGAAGAAGAGTGTTCATACCTTTCCCAAGGGTAATAGCACGTAAATGAATGTAATGAATTCGACTGAATTTTGAACTTGGCTCTCCGATTCCTCAATGTGAGTCATACACAAGCTAAAACATTCTCTTCCTTGCTTTGCTTCCTGCAAAGTCAAATAAATATGAGTGCGTCTTATTGATATTGTTACAATGCTCGTATAAGCTCGTCGTTCTGGTTAATAATATTGCAAGGAAAACACCGGAACACAAGATTAGCGAAGAAAGGGTTTAATCACATTGATTAAGAATACAGTAGTAGCAAATACTGCAGTTAGTGCGGTAAGGTTTGCGACCCGTTTTACGACTCCTGTTCCTATGAGCGGACGTTTCACTCATAGTGAATGGATGAGTCTTTGTTCAACCAGTAGTGTAGAGAAGGTCGCTCGAGTTTCTACACAACAGATATCGTTTCAGTTTATGAGACGATTTAGAAGTCATAACATCTAGAAAATTAAGATTATTGCTTTATAAAATCTTGCAGCATATACTAGCCTAAAGGTGTTACAGAATGCGAAGTCCAGGGCCAGAATGGTTAGCGATTGGCCGGAGTGCCTCGTGAGCGTGGTATTCTGACAGTGATGGATTGCCTTTGTCCGGGTTTTTGATATAAGTCGAAAACGGCGCGAATTCAACAGAGGGTCGCAAGAATACTGAAGCGTCGATACGCCTTCCACACCCAGGTTGCGAGACCGACTAAGACCACCCGCCGAGGGACGCTGAGCCAACGTGCGATATGCGTTCCTGTGACGTAATTCCTCTTAAAATCTACGCTGCCACCACTCACTCCGAATAAAACAAATAAGAAAAAGATATGTTCCTTTTAGTTGATACCGTTTTATGTAGTAGCGTGGGACCCAGAGACGACACAGAGGATAACCTGTCCCTGATTATATTAAGTAGAAATGTACAACATATATGATTATAGACTTGAATGATTATATTATCCATACATTTCCATGAACACAAAAAATATCTGGTGTTTATCGCTTAAGACTGAATTAAAACAAGTTTTCCTAAATCTCCAGCTTCTTCCTCAGTATCCTTGTAGACCATTCCTACATTCTTACCTCGATTTGTGGGTGAGGAATTATTCTCCACTTTGCAATCTCTTTCCCTCAGACGAAACGTTGCTAACCTCTCGGTATTCTATCGCTATTTCCATGGCAAATGTTCAGACACGCTACATTACTTAGTTTCACCAGTTCAGACCTTCACAGCTAGGACACGTACACACGATCGACCCATCCTCATTCCTTTGGTAAGAAGGAAGTTTCACTCAGACAGACTCTTTCCCAGAACTTTAAAACAGACTCCCGAGAGGGTGCTTCCGCGATCACGCTAATCTTAATATTTTCAAATCAAGAGTTAACCGTTATCTATTCTACATATCCTCATAATATGCATTCCTTACTTTTTCCTCTTACGCTCTTACAACAATCTCTACATTGAGTGACTCTGGGGCCTTGTAAAGAGAGATACCACTAGTGTCGTAGTTCGTATAATCTCAATCCTTCCTTGGATTCTGAACTCATCCACCCTTTATTGATCCGTCTTGCCTTCAATACGGTAGAACAGAGGAAAACAGCGAGTAAGCTACTTGACCAGCTCGTGTAAATGGCGGGCAGAACAGGGATTAGGAAGTATATTGAAAAGGATAGGAAAACATGGAGGGCCATGATCACCCACGAAGAAGAAAACTCTAGATCAGAGTGTTTTGGATACTGTTTCAAATGTACCGCAAATATTCCATGTTCCATATTATTCTCGACTACAGGGTAAAAAGTCCTGGTATTTTTTCCATTTTCTCGTTCTCCATCTTATTCTCTGGTTTGGTGGTACAATTACGGCCATGATATGGCAGGTTACGATTATTAGATCCATTCGTCATGTGTGGATGGAGAGGTCGGTTTGGGCGTCTTGTCTGGATGAAGTGTTTGGTCTGAGTGAGCTGTCTGGGTGAACTGTCTGGGTGAAGTGTTTGGTCTGGGTGAATTGTGTGGATGAAGTGTTTGGTCTGGGTGAACTGTCTGGATGAAGTATTTGGTCTGGGTGAAATGTGTGGATGAAGTGTTTGGTCTGGGTGAATTGTGTGGATGAAGTATTTGGTCTGGGTGAATTGTCTGGATGGAGCATTCGGTTTGGGTGTCTTGTCGAGATGTAGTTCTCAATCTGGTTGTTTTGTCTGGATGGAGTTGTCGGTCTGGGTGACTTGTCTGTATGGAGTTGTCGGTCTGGGTGACTTGTCTGTATGGAGTTGTCGGTCTGGTTGTCTTGTCTGAATGGAGTTGTCGGTCTGGGTGACTTGTCTGTATGGAGTTGTCGGTCTGGGTGACTTGTCTGTATGGAGTTGTCGGTCTGGGTGACTTGTCTGTATGGAGTTGTCGGTTTGGGTGTCGTTATTGTGTGGGTTCAGATAGTAATTATTCTATTATCATTTAATTCATTAATTAGTACTTGATGCAGAAAGCAAAATAAACCTGTCTTTATATATCTTTTCATTTTTCATAGTTTTTTTCTTGTTTAATATTTTTCTATAGTATGCTAATATATTTGGAATGGAATATGAGAGACATATGCGTAAAAGTTTAATTAATGAACCAACTTTAAATGCAACTATCCGAAAAATAGTATCGTAGCTTTGACAAATGAATGAATGTAATTAATGTTTTAGTTTAGCGAAATACAGAGAGGGAAATGAATTGAAATTTGCAAAAGGCAATTGGGTGAAATGACTGTCGTCTAAAATATTGAAGTGTTTTCAACCTCATCAAAAATCCGGAGTATCTAACCACATGATAACATAAAGCCGAAAGTGACTGTTTGCTTACGTCTTTAATGATTCACCTTGGGATATTTAAGGTCAGATTTCTTTTTTAGATCAACTGTAATTTTATAGTCTTAAGCTTAACGTCTGTATTCAGATGGTGTGACTGTATGATACACTACTTGATTATCCAAGACATGGTCTAGTGGATAAAAGCGTTGGTTAAAACACTTCTAGTTCTTCCTAAGACTGGTGTTGTGTCAAGTTGATTGTGTGTTCTGGCAGTGCGGAAAATCAGCAAAAGAAACGGACAAACGAAGGTAAATAAGAGTATTAACTGAGATGAGAGCAATCTATTCAAGTACAATAACCTGAAGAAGGTCGGTGGATACAACGACTATAATATGACTATAACAACTAAGCTAGTAGTCTGAATAGTAAGGTACAGTGTAACCCGGATATAAGAGAGTTGTCGGGACCGGAGAAGAAGTCTCTTATATCCGGGTTACACGGTATATAATATTAGAATAATTAGCGATAGCGTTTTGAAGGTAGGTTTATGATTACGCTATGCTGAAAGACACCGTTTCTGTCAAATTAAAGAAAATTAATCAGCAATGAATCTGGTCAGTTTTTAGACGGGTGACCAGGTACGTTAAGCAAACAGGGGGTGGTTGCTAGATTAATCAGAGCTTTGTAAATAACCGCATTTATAAAGGCAGAAAACTAACGAAGTCACAGTGATAAAGACTCTGTATTCAAATAATACTGCGTGTACTTAGATGATGAAAAAGAAGCAGTTTTTTCATCTTTAATTCGAGTTGTCGGGCGGGCGATCCGGTTGTGGTAAAGAAGAAGAAAAAACAATGACCAATTGACGTAAGTACCTTTAAACTGAATATCTTTTCAAAAGCATGCACAGTATTTGTTGCTAAGGGAGAAAAAAGACTGAAATGATAAAAAAAAAAAAAATAAATAAAATCGACATGACTGTTGAGGGAAGCCATATTGCCGGTGATTTATGGTATCGCTGGCATTTATCGCTGGCATTTATCGTCGGTACTGAGTGGGCGAAGAGAGCTTAAGGAAAAAGAAAAAGAATGAAGATGAAAAAAGTAAGTGTAGCATTGCAGCTTAGACCAGACACCAGGTTCGTTCTCAGTGTGCAGCTTCTTCCATTCAAACGCTTGTAGCTTAATACATGGAAAATATCTATTTGCCCAGATCGTCGCCCACGAAATAAAACCATGAGACGAAATTGTAGCAATCGGCAAATTTTTATTCCGTTGTAACTTTCTCGTAAGCTCCGGCTACAGGTGAGCGCGGAAGAGTGAAGCGAGGTGACGGGGTCGAACGGTTTAATGTGTGTGTACCTTCCTTTTTCGTATGGCGGCAGAGCGGTACTCTGTCTTAAGCTGCTATGAACCATCGTGTTACAGATAACCAACTTTCTTTGTCCTATCAGCTTTCATCTAAAAAAGTAATTCATCAAGTTCGCTCCACTCCGCTAACCTATTTTGTCAGGGTCTTTTGACATGATTCTTGTGAGGTCCGCTTCACTCAGCTGACCTTCTTTGTCAAGAAGATTTCCTTTAACAAGATATCAGCTGAAAACTGACGAGAAAGAGAGTGAAACATGAAGCAAGAAGAGATACAAAGAAGAAAGGAGTGAGAAGGTGAGAAGAGAGAGGTAGAAACAAAAAGAGTGTTATAAAAAAAGCAAACGAAGAAAATAAGGATAGGAAGGAAAAAGGGTGAGAAGCTAGAAAATTGATTGATTGATTCGTTTTTTTTACAGCTTATCAACCCTTTGCAGGTTATTTAAAGCTAGATTTTTTGTTTGTAAGGATTTATTTCGAGATAATAATGATTTAGTGATACAAGCCTTACTAATTAAACCATAGCTGGGGAGGAGGGAAAGAAGAGGTGGATTCATACCTTTCCCAAGAGTATTTGCGTGTAAGTGAATATAATGAACCCAACTGAAATTGGAACTCGGCTCTCCGATTGATAATACCAAACCATTATCCATTACGCTACCCGCACACCCAAGCTTACAGCAATTCCCAAAGCGGTCACCTGCCTAGGAACAGGCCAGGCTCGATGTTGCTTAACTTCAGTGATAATGTTTCAACGGGATGTGGACGTAAGCAGAAAGCAGAAAATAATGATTATGAAGGGTATGAAGTGAGAAAAAAAACGCAAGCGCGCGCGTGCGCGAGAGAGAGTATAGGATACAAATCCTATAACATTCCAACAAAATACTGAAAACACAAAGTAGAAATGCACACCCGCAAAAATCGGATCAAAACGATTACAACATTTTTTCGCAATAAGGTGTGAAATTAATTTTCTGAAAAATGAAAGGAGGCAATTTCCTAAACTGAAAAAAAAAGTAAAGAGGAGGTGTGAAAAAGAAGTCAGCCATAAATAGAGAGACTCAAATCAATCAGAGTCAGAAGTGCGCAGATATCAAAGAGGACATAGGACTGACAGTCAAGTCCATCACTGACTCAACCCGATACTAAGAGCAGAAAGTGGGGTAGGAAAGCAGAACAACAACAACAACAAATTTACAACTGACTCCAAAAACAATTCCACCCGATAAGTACATTTTCCTCTTATCTTTTATTTCTCATTCACACTCTTTTTCGACTTAAATTGATCGCCCCTTTTTCCTTTTCACCAACTCGGCGGATACAACAAAAACAAGAAACAGACATTACTACTCTGTTGACAGACAGTGAACACATAATTTTTTATTCAAATCACATTTACTTAAATGAACTAAAAAGCATTAATCTTTTATGCAAACAAGTGACATAAATATACAGATTTGTTTATTCTGCATGAATGTCATTAAATGTACGATATTCTATTTTTCTACAAACATTCCTTATCGTGTTGTCTTTTCTTGAAATTTGCGTTGTATTTTGTGGACAGTGTATCCCGCATTAAATTCTCCTTTTAATACGGGTATGCTGTACCCCACAAGAGAGAGAGAGAGAGAGAGAGAGAGAGAGAGAGAGAGAGAGAGAGAGAGAGAGAGAGCATTAAAGAAACAAAATAAGAAAAATAAATAAAAAAAGAAGAAATCTATTTAAAGAAGGGGGAGAACCAGGAAAAAAACATTAAATATCTTTGTTAGATATCGTAAATTCTAGCACTTTTTAAATTTTTATTTATTTATGTACCTTTTCAAGTTAAACGTTCGAAATATGTAATCGACGTTAAAAGTTCTAAAAATGTAATCAGTTTTCGTATCTCAGCCGGTGAAGGTCCTTTGTTGGACGTAGACCTTCTCCAGATCACGGGAGGAATGGACCATTACCTATCGGGCTAGCCCAATGCGTATTGGAAGGGGTGAATGTGACACGCTTGTGGGTGATCATGTCTCTTTTCGATTCCTGATCCCCCCAAGGGTATTTGCCCGTAAGTGAATGTAACGAACCAGACTGGAATTTGAACTCGGCTCTCCGACTTCTCATTCCCAGACGTCAACCTTCGCACCATCTACGCGTTCATGCTTACAACACCTGATATTTCCAAAACGGTATCCCATCTAGGTACGGATCAGACTCGACGTTGTTTAACTGACGAGAACCGGTGTTTCAATGGGATACAGCTGTAAGTTCAAAACTGATTGAAACAGCTAGAAATTAAGAAGGACTATAAAAATTTTTTTTCGGTATTTTGAAAATCCATAAACCTTTTTGCCGGTTAAACGGAACCAAATGAGCCAAATTTACCCAAGATCCCATTTTCACCAATTATATGAACTGTGGGAAGGAGGACCTTTTATTTATTTTGTTTTATTATTTAATTTCATTTAATTTTTACAGTTTTTACAGGAATTCAGTTACATTTTTTCAGACTTACCGAATTACAATGTTTGATAAGCATATAAGAAATATATTTTTTCCCGCAAAAAGTGATTTTAAAATAACCCACAGGTCTTAAATGAGAAGATGTAGCATTACATAGCTGTTTTGATTTTATCTTATGAACTATAGTAGAAGAACTATTAGACAAAATAGTAAAGGAAAGTGCGAAGAAAGGACTAACCATCAATTGCAAGAAGACATAATATATTGTCGTTAGTAAGATGAAATGATGACAAGAAGTGGAAAGATTATATTGAATAAATTGCTAGGTCTGCTGCTAGGAAAGTTGGCTCACCGTGTCAGGCTAGACACTTTTTATCTTCATTTCTAAATCTACAATTCGTCCATGCATTGGATATTGCTTTCAAATCTGGTTCTGGTGCTTCTGCTACATATCTAGACATTCTTGATAAAATTCAAGAATCTGCAATGTTATTGGTCCTGATCTGGCATCTCGACTTAAGTCACTTTCCCACCGCCGCAATCTTCCTTGTGGCTTTTCTATAAATATATTCATGGTAATCGTTCTGATGAGCTTTCCTCTTTGGTACCTCGACTTTACGAATTTAAACGCAGTACTAGATTGGCTGATAGGTCTTATCGTTTTACAGTTGAAATGGCTAGTTGTAACCGTTAGCTGTTTCTTTTCTCGCACATCTCGCTTGTGGCATTCTCTTACGACTTTTTAATTTTCGGTCAACTTTGATCTTCAAAAGTTTAAGTGTAATGTCAATCGTTATCTTCTGTCTTCTTAGTTCCTGTTCTTTTATTGTTCTCTCTCCTTAACAATGTTTTCTTTTTCTCATATTCTCCCACATCCAGTAACCTTTTGTCTCTTAGTGGCTTTATCGCCTTGCTTTTGATGGAATGATTAAAAAAAGAGGAACATATTGAAAGCAAGATGAGCAGACGGAAACAGTGAGTAATAATAAATTCGTGTAAGTGGATAACAAACATTACTTCAAGCTATGAAAGATAGGGACTTGTAGAGAACTCATGATTGTTTATGTCCTGAAGGGACACAACTCACAGAAAGAAGTATCAATATTAAAATTATTTTTTTACTGTTTTCCTGTTCGTATCTTATTTTTCCTTTTATGCAGTAGTTACATATTTTTATAATGCTAGATAGTAATATTAAAAGTTTCTTTATAAGGAGTCATTGACCGAACATCCAGTTGGTTGAAATTTATACAATCTTTCTATTAAAAGAATTTTTCAAGAAAATAAATTTCTCAAGTACAGTAGCTGTTACCGCTCTTACCAGTAATGATAGAAATTTCCTTCGTTGCTTTTTGTTGGTAGTGGTGTGGAACGTCAGTATCTTGATTATTTAATTATTCTCTCTTTGGTTTATATGTGCTATTCACTTTACTTGTTGAAGCTGTTGAAATTCCTTCAGTGATGCAATTTCTTTTTTCTGGTACAGTTTCGTTGTTTGTGATTCTGTAGCGCCAGTCCACGAGGTTTGAAAAAGAAAGGTTCTCGCACTTCACTTGCTCGAAGCCATTTTTAATCATCCATCTGAGAAAGCGTTTGTATGCAGTTTAAATATTTCTGAACGGGTTTGGCGCCATGAATAACACCGAGAAATTTTCGATCTGGGACTGGTAAATATTCATTTTTTTTTCTTAATGATTCCTGTTAAAATTGGAAGGTCATATGTACCTGTGGATGTTATGTGAATTTAATGAGTTCGACCCACTCTGAATCTCCTTAATATTTAATAAGAGGATTAATATTTCATACATTTTAACCGGCCATTTTCAAATTACGATCAATGGCCGGAAATGTCAGTTGATATTTCGTTGTTTGTCGCAATGGATTTAAAGCAGATCTGCCATTAAGTGGCCCCCTCTCTCTCTCACTGATATATATATATATATATATATATATATATATATATATATATATATATATATATATATATATATATATAGAGAGAGAGAGAGAGAGAGAGAGAGTCTGTCAAAAAATGTATACACACTTCAGGAAAGGAAAAATTTGTATAGATATTGTAACACTAAATTTATTCAGACATCACGAGATTAATACAAGTAAACAAGAAAAATGGTGGCCTTTAGTTTACAGACATTTATTAGTACGGCGAACTACTTGTTGGGCCACGTGTCCAGTGGGATTGCTGCACCTGCATTTTCAATTTCTTATGTGCTGCCAATGTAGTCGTCTTTCTGTGATGAACAACATCCTTTCAGGCTTGTTGATGCTACAGCCACGGGGGTAATGCCATCTATCGAGAAAATGCCAAAGTAAACAGTGTTATCGGATTTGATAAAACTAGGAACGGCAAGTTTTTCCTTTCCTGAAGTGTGTATACATTTTGTGGCGGACTCTGTATGCATATATGTTTTGAACAATAAAAAATATTAAAAAATTAAAATTTTCAGACACACTGGGTTGTATATTAATATTCCTGGACTAGTTTCGGCCAGTATGGCCATCATCAGGAGAGAAAAAATCTGCTTGTTAGTAGCAGTGAACTACAGGAATGAATGACTTGATGAAGAAAATGAACTTTATCTGTAGTTTTCATTTATTTAAAAAATTTTTTTTGATGTTTTATCATAAATTTTGGTCAGTTCTCGTGTTGTTCAAACGGCCACTTTTAAGATATTTTTTAAGCTAGAGGCTGGATAGATTCATGCTACTCTGAATTCCCTTGATCATTTTGACAGTTTTATTGGTTTCTAGAAGAGGGATGTGTCTGTGTTAAGCGCGTGTTATCATTTAGTTCTTCTGGAAGTGAGTGAGTATGATGTGTGTAAGTGTGTATATTAGTATGGGTGTATGTATAAGTGTGAGGCCTCAACACCTCCGCAAGCATGTCTGTCTTGTAAGGGTGAGAAATGTGGGTAGGGCCTGATTTGAGGGGTTATATATTAATTCTATCTATGTCATTAAATTTGTGATTAAGCTCGTCTGGATGGAGTGTTTTAAGGCGCAGAATCCATTTATCTTCATGGTCTTCTAAAATTTTCCTAATGTTATCTGTTCTGAACTTTTCTATTTTCTCAATTATAGTGAATGTGGCATGGCTTTTAAAATCGTGTTTATATATATATATATATATATATATATATATATATAACCAAGTATAGGATTGGTGTATACAGAATAAATTCCAATAACCAAAAACACGATTCTTAAAAGAGCGCTCAATACAGAGTAGAGCAAATCTAATTTATTCGAAAATTATAACATAAATATGTTATAAAATCACTACAAAAATAGCCATTTTTTTCAACACTTCTGGTGTCTTATCAAGTGATAGTGTTGAATGTAGAATAAAAATCAAAAAAGTTTTTATGTTATAATTTTCGAATAAATTGTATATATATATATATATTAAAGAGAAAAGAGAAGCAACAAATGTTTTTTGTTAAAATGTGTATTTTTTAATTATTTAAAAAAAAAAATATATTATACTTTATTTTCCATATTTTTTGCTACACGTGTTTCAGGTCTTGTGACCATCATCGGGCGAAGAATGTTTATTTCCAAATATTATTTAAAGGAATTTTTTCTTTATTTTCCTATGTTTAACCTTTATCTTTTGTGTGTGGCAATAATCCAAATTCTTCGTGGATTGGTGGAGAAAATGTTCCTATGATTAAAGGGTAATACAACAATTAGGATTGGTCAGAGAAAGGTGTAAGGAAGGAAAAATATGGAAAATAATGTATAATATATATTTTTAAAAATTTAATAAATAAATTAAAAAATCTACATAATAACCAAAACATTTTTGCGGCTTCTCGTTTCTCTTTAAAATATACACATTTCTCTTGTTGGAACAACTTTAATCTCTCCCTTATATATATATATATATATATATATATATATATATATATATATATATATATATATATATATATATGGCCAGGAAAAGTCACATATCATAGGTGTTAATTAATTAATCAAGTTTAAAATGTCAAATTTATTTTGATATTTTCTTATTTTGAAGAAACAATTTTGACGAAGTAAGATGGAACTTAAAGAAAGAATAAAATATGAATGCAGTTAAATGACAGAGGAAACTTTCAGACTTATTAATGAATCATGCAGGTACAGATTTGAAATGTGCTTTGAAAAAAACAGAAATACGTTTTAAACAGAACATATAACAATTAAATAACTAGTAAAAATA
The DNA here is from genome assembly GCA_964036315.1 of Acanthosepion esculentum. NCBI lineage: Eukaryota > Metazoa > Mollusca > Cephalopoda > Sepiida > Sepiidae > Acanthosepion > Acanthosepion esculentum. Next base: position 52,068,250 of record OZ038508.1, on the reverse strand, counting down.
TTTTCATGTGTAATTGTAAATTTAATAAATGATTCCCATGATGCGGTACTTTTGCTTCACCCTATATATATATATATATATATATATATATATATATATATATATATATATATATATATATATATATATATATATATATATATATATATATATATATATAGTGGTACTCGCTTGGAAAAACCTTGGGTATTTCGGCTTGTAATAGAACAAATCAGTACCCAGGGAAAAATGAGGAATAATAAAAGAAAGAACTAAGAACATGAAATTGAGGCGAAAACAATCGTTCAGAGTTCAAGCTCAGAGACTAAAGAAATAAACCTCCAAAATGTTTTACCCTGACGATCCGTTTAGGTTAAACCTAGGTAGGTTTGCCTGGCTCTTTAGATTTATATATATATATATATATATATATATATATATATATATATATATATATGTAGTAGACAAAATGACTAAAAAGAGATAAGAGGAAAAACTATTCTTAACCGATTCAAGATTTTTTTTTTTAAATGAATATTGTTTAGATTCTGATTAGATTGTTATGGTATGAGATGCAGAAACAATTCGGCTAAGAATAGTTTTTTTTCCCTTTATATATATATATACAGGAAGAAGAAAGGCTCTTTTGCCCTTTTAAACTTTTCTTACAGCGTTGTTAATAGAAGGAAGAAAAGAACGAACAAAAAAAATCGTGATTCTATAAGGGTTATTTTTATCTTTAAATTTATTTTTATTTTGTACTTTTCCTATCTGAAGTATCTTTTTTCTTTTCTGCGTCGTACACCTGGTTTATACAGCATTTGCTGATTGAATTCCATTTCGAGGCCGCGATATGTAATCTGAAGACATTGGTAAGGTTAAATGTTGTTGTTGCTTCCGAGAATATCTTTTGTACACACCCACGGCTTTTTGGTCTGGAACAGGTTTGCCTTTCCGTAAACGCATGCGCACGAAGACATACGATTGTGTATGAGCATATTTTCGTTCAGATGTGGTTGCATATATATATATATATATATATATATATATATATATATATATATATATATATTAAAGAGTGGATCAAGAAGTTCGTATACTAGTAATGTTATGAGATGAGTTTCATTTTATAATGTTTAATCAACGTGAAAATTAATCGTTAAATTAATGTAGAATCGTTGGTTTAAGCGCATTATCAGATAATTGTGGAAATATATTTGTGGTGTAAAATATATACTTTCTTTATCATTAAGCTGAAGTCTTATTGATGCGCTCACGTGCACACACACATATACATACATACATACATACATACATATATATATATATATATATATATATATATATATATATATATATATATATATATGTGTCATTCACAGACAGAACTGTTTCGCTGTATCACAGCTCCTCAGTGCGACTAGACATCCGAATACTTCAAGCCCGGATCGAAACGCAACCGATCAGTCAGAGTTTCTACTACTGAGCTATCTTCATTCGACAGAGAGAAACAACTAAATCTAGCGTATTGTTTTTACGAATGTAAATAAATGCCAATCAGCCGGAGTGCTCCAATTCATTTTACTGAAGAGCTTTGCATTAACGCAGGTGACTGTTGTTTATAGAATTACCTTATCACTCAACAGTGCTCAATTGAAATATATTTTCAAGAATATATATATGAGTGTGTGTGTGTACGTGATGTAATTTTGTAGTCTGTCGTGTAATTAACTGTGAAGAAGTGTTTTCTCGGTAATGGAATAAACTCCAGTACCAGTGTATCTACATTTGGTGAATAACGGTGAATAGCCGTTTCCTTATAAGGAAACATTCTGCATTCATTGACCTAGTATCTTGTACTACTGTCTCTTGAAATTTCTAAAATCTTTCTCTTAAAACAAGTTTTCAGAAAAATAAGCTTCTCATGTCCGGTAGCTGTTATCACTCTTTCTAGTATTGAAATAAAATTCAAATAAAAATTTAGGAAGAAAACCGCCATCAATACTGGAAAGAGCGATACAAACTACTAGACTTGAGAAACCTATTTTCCTGAAAAATTGTTTTAAGAGAAAGATTTTATGAATTTCAACCGACAGCAAACTGGCTGCTCGGTCAATGAACGGTGAATGTTTCCTTATAGGGAAACAGCTAATATTACTGTCATAATGCAAGATCTCAGGCTGAAAACGAAATCTTGCAAAAAAAGATAAGTTGAAAAAAAAAAAGAGGAATTTTAATGTCTTCAGAATCATCAAAATTTGAGTTATCAACTCTTGAGAAGAAAATATATACAAAAAATTTATCTTCATTGAGTACTGAAATATTTTTGTTACTTTTATTTCTTTTTTTTTACATCTGCTTTGCCGCGTGAGTCAGATATATTTCTTAGTGGAAGAGAGTTACGTGCCATCTGACATTTTATGGATTTACCGTGTATTGTATAATATTGCCGATTAAAAAACAGTAATTTTACAACAGTCCAATTCTACGTCATAGTTAATGATTATCTTATTTTCTTTTTATACCAATTTTTTTGTTGTTTTTTTCTTTATAAGAAAGGCAAGGAAAACATGAAAAACTAAAAAAAAAAGGAATTTTAATTTCATTTTTAAAATAAAGTGCCGATTTCCCGGTGAATATTTTCGGATGTATTTAGACATAAATTGTTTATTTGGAACCTGTCTGCTACAGATAACCAGATCCCATTCTGTACGAAAGGCTTCTTTATTGAGATCGCTACCTATTTTGCAATGGAAACACTGGTCATAGTGCGAAAACAGAAAAACAGCCACTTGATAGTAAAGTCTATGACAGACTGACATCGCTCTTTTCCTTGTTCAGAGTCTGTTTCATTCTATGCTATACGTTATTTTATTTATATTACATTAATGTTATCACCTAGATGTATGCAATGACAAAAGTACGCAGGTGTAGGCTTTAAGAAAGATTTATTCAACTGTGAATACAAGGTTCACGTATAGTGTCCTTTTATAGTCCCAGTAAACAGAAATAGCTCTCTCAAAGAGGAGAGTAACAAAACAAGCGGATACCACTCTTGATTATTCATAACAATGTATTTCTGAATTCCTTCCAGTTTTTCGCCTTCTACTTTTATGAACGTTTCAATTGGACAATATTTTTATTTTATTTCTGTTCATTTTGAAATCTACAATCTACGTTGTGACGCTACCTTATTTAGCATTTCTTGTAATTCATCCGATGATTCAGATGTTAGTAAAATGTCATCAACAAATTCCGTTCCGGTTCATTTTCCGAAAGAGATTTTTAAGGCCAGTTGTAAATAAATAGTTTATCTAAAATTTCACTCATTTCCCAACCTTTATTCTACTTTTGTCCTTGAGTAGTTGAATTATTGCATTATTGTCATATATATTTTCATTAATTCTTATATATTAATACTCTGTCCTCGTAGTGAGCTAAAGACTGCTGCATGTTCTACCGATTTAAATAACTTTTCATCGTCAACCAAAGCTAAATAAAGTGGTTTGTTAATTTTTTTTTATTCATCTAATTTTTATAGGTAAATTATTGTTGAGTATCCACTCCCAAAACCTTTCTGTTTGCATAACTGGTTTTCATCTAGTGTATTTGTAAGTATTTGTAAATAATTGATATACGAGGTATGTCTGAAAAGTAACGGGACTGGTGTCACAAATAATTTAAATTCTAAAATAACAAATTACATGGATTCCCCTTCAATGTAACCCCCTTTCATTCTTCTTGTCACGCTTCTATTCACTGCGGGAAGGATTCTTCTTGGATGCTCCTCGGCCCCTTTGTTGCGGCTCTCTTAATGGCCTCATGCCTTCAAAACGGGTCCCCTTGATGATCCCTTTGAGCTTGGGGAAAAGAAAAAAGTCACACGGAGCCAGATCAAGTAAATAGGGACGTTGTTCCAGCACGGCGATGTTTACTTCTCGGCCAGGAACTGCCGGATGCTCATTGGCATCGTGAGCAGGTGCATTGTTGTGTTGAAGCAGTCGCGATTTTTCCTGTCACAAGTCTTGTCTTTTCTCGCATACTGAGTGCAACAAACGCCGCAGAATCTCTTTGTAGACTTGCTGATTGATCGTCTGACCCTGTGGCAGCAAATCAATGTGGACGATGCCCATAGACCACACACCACACCCAGTCCCCGTTACTTTTCCGAAGGACCTCGTATGTTTGATAATAAATGTGATAAGGCGATGTTTACCAAGGTCCTTTTCCATAAAGTTAGATTGCTATATGCTTACTTAAGTTTTGAGGTATTTTTCTGTATGCACTGAGCTGTTGGTTTTAACTTTTAATATTTACAACTAGATTTTTCATTAGTTATAATATTGACTCTCTGTTTCTACTTCCGTTTCATTCCTGTTATCTTTGCAGCTCGAATGCGAGCAGCATTCTAAAATTCATCTTTTCCAATTGATTACTGCCAATAGAAAACCTCCTCTTCAGAATATTCCACAAGATTTCAATTCGGACAAGATCAAGTAAGCAAAGCGGTCAAAAAATGTGCTGATGGAAAACATTTTGTATCTGTCTATATTTCTGAGATGAGGTATTATGTATACTATTTACATTATTCGGACTATTGTCCTCATCTTCATTGCCATATTTATCACAACGCCCAGGCTTCTTCAGGTGATTGGAATGTCTTTATTTCGCTCGCTGGGGTAGACTGTTCTAGTTCCACGTGCCATGTTTAATGGATGTCAGTTATCAGTTATCTCCTGGTAATTCACCTCTCCAAGTTCTCCCCTGCCTTAACCAGGTATTGAACTCACAACTCTTTGGGTCCTGTCATTGGATCTAAGCAACGCCTTTATCCACTGTGCCATGTGTCCTTAAGTTCGACATTTCAACCACCTGAAGAAGGCCGGAGCGTACACCGGCCGAAACGTTGTGATAAATATGGCAACAAAGATGAGGACAATAGCCCGAATAATGTAAATAGTGAAAACCATTTTATTCAGATATTCATCAGTTTTATTCGGTGAATGTGACGAAGTATCTTTCTGAATGTATTCGGTTTCATTTTAAAACACGAGCCTACTTGTGCCTTCATTAAAAATCACCAATATCTTAACACCACCTACAACACAATCTGGGCCTATCATCTCCCCATCTATAATCCTACCCGAAAACATCACACCACCTCTACTTTGCTGATTGAGTAGTTACATCGAATGTGCTCCACACGTCTAGCACATAAAGAATGGTAGGGTATTCAGAAGTGAAAAGAACAGTTGAAAAATCGATCTTCTGTTTCTATTCAGACACGTTCTTGGTTTATTTATCAATGAGTTGTGTTTATTAGGTGAGACTGCAGGTTTTTAGTGATGTTTAAATCATGTCAGCTGTATGCTCAATGGATGCAAATAGAGTGCACAGAAGTTAACCAGATTTTCAGGGAACCTATTTCGTGTCACGCGCGCACGATCTAGGGTTGCGTTACTTTGTCAAAACAACCAACCACCACCTGGAAACAAGGTAAGCATAAAAGAATGCAGATAATCTGCATGCGATGCGTTTATATCTTGTCTGGAAAGTTAGGATCCAGCTTCGCTGAAAATTTTTTTGTAATGGCCGATAAGAATGCAAGACCAATATATTTCATACATAAAAATAATTGCAACATGAGCACTGGTAAAAAAAATGGTTGCTGAAGACATTAAGTTTATAAGTCCCAGAATGTCGTTAAGGACACAGTGGATAAAGGCAATGACAAGACCCAAAGAGTTGTGAGTTCAGTACCTGGCTAAGGCAGTGGAGAACTTGGAGAGGTGAATAAACAGGAGATAACTGATAACTGACATCCATTAGACATGACACGTGGAACTAGAGCAGTCTACTCCAGCGAGTTCGACATTCCAACCACCTGAGGAAGGCCGGAGCGTACAACGGCCGAAACGTGTGATAAATATGGCGACAATGATGAGGACAATAGTCTGAATAATATAAATAGTGTATATAATACCTCATCTCAGAAATATAGACAGATACTGTAAAAATAATTGCGTATTACCTTCTGGACGCTGTCATATTAACGTCAGCCAATCAAAGGGTATGTGGTTTCGGGACTGTTTTCATACGTTCGATTTTCTCACAAGGAGATGAAGGAGTCTGCTAGTCGAACTTTTATATCACTTCTTTTCATCCGGTTATCTTATGCATGGATTTCTTATGTGTAGTCTTCCTAAGTTCAGCGCTTACGGCCACATCACGTTGAAACACCGGTTTCCATACGATCACAGAAGTTAAGCAACGTCGAGCCTGCTCAGTACCTAGATGGGTCATCATTTAGAAATACCAGGTGGTATAAGCTTCGATGTGCGTGTGGTGTAATGGATAATGGCTCGGAATTGTAAATTGGAGAGCCAAGTTTCAATTCCAGTTAGGTTCGTTATATTCACTCACGCAAAATTTACCATTAGGAAAGATATGGATCCACCCAGCTATGGGTTAATTAGTAAGTAATTATGGTAACAATTTTTTTTCCAAAAATGTATTGCTGGTAATATTTTTTTTACATATGTATTGCTGGTAATAATGTTTTTATTAAAAATGCATATCTGGTATTTTTTCCCAAAAATGTATTGCTGGTAATAATTTTTTCAAAAAATGTATTGCTGGTAATATTTTTTTTTCAAAAATGCATATCTGGTATTTTTTTTCAAAAAATGTATTTCTGGTAATAATTTTTTCCAAAAATGTATTGCTGGTAATATTTTTTTTTTATAAATGTATTGCTGGTAATAATTTGTTTAAAAAATGTATTGCTGGTAATAATTATTTCCAAAAATGTACTATTGGTAATAATTTTGTCCAAAAATGTATTGCACGTAATGATATTTTCCAAAAATGTATTGCTGCTATTAAAACCTATTTTTATACTTTCATAGTGTGTTGACCCCAGTTTGGGGGTTAACTATTTGCCACTAGCTGGGACCATAACAGTTGGTACCACCCTTGGTCATGGTGGACCTGGGAACACCAACAATTATGAGTTGGTTCCAAGCTCCTCAAAACCTCCTGATCAGAGACCTTGATGCCGGATGTAGTTTATCGTCATATCCAGGACGTGGGTGTAGTTTAACGTTATACCCAGGGCACCTCATTGGGTGGGTGGGGGATTTCTTACTCCTGTGCAAAGGTACAGTCGATATATTCTGATAGCCCCAGCCGACAGGGCGAGCAACTTGTGGCTTTTAGGATACCTTCTAGGTCAACACCAAGGCACCTAATTCTTTAGGCGTTCTGAAGTGACAACGAGTATAAAGCTTATTTGGTTTCTCTTACGATGAAACCGGGATATATTGGGGTCACCACAGCTCAACTCTCCTTAGATCAAAGATTTCTAATGGACATTAAATTCGATTCGGCACGGGAAGTGGGATCGGCGTGTATCGTTCAAATTCTCGCCAATGCGCTTTCGCACGAATAGCTTTGGAGATGTATGAATCCGTCTCTTCTCCTTTCTCCCATCCAATTGTGGGTTAAAAGAAAGGTAAACTGGGTTTTCTAGCCTTGGTTGGTAACCAAGCTTGGAGAATGACAACTTTGGATTCACTACTTCTTTACCTATTACATCATAAGATACGTCATTCGATTGAGTCTATTTCAACAAATAAAATAAAATTAACCATTGTACCGCTTTAATATTTTTGCACTTCATTTTAGTTTTCAAACCACTGCTCCATGGTATGGCATCCAACAGAAATACATATGATGATTTGCAATTTAATCTTAGTGTATATGTTCTATAATTTTGTTTAGTGAGTCAGTATAATTCCAAGTGTTCTTTAAATTGTTAATCTTTCTTTCTTTACTAGATTATATAGATGAGGAGGGTTGTAGAATTCTAATGAAATAGAGGTGCCGATGAGTGAATGTTGGACAATCTCCTCACAGATGGAGAAGAGATTTGAAGCAGCAGAAACATGGTCCTAGAGAGGATACTGAGAATACCATGGACTAAACATGTGAGCAATGAGGAAGTTTCAGAGAAGATGGAAAGAAAATGAACACTTGTACTTAACATCAGAAAGAGACAGTTGAAATTTCGAGGACACATGGTGAGGAATGAGAGCTTGGAAAATTTGATACGCACAGGACAGATTGAAGTTAAGAGAAACAAAACAGAAAGGCGTCTAACCAAACCTAACGAGTTCGTGTAGGTGGTTGGCAGAACAGGGATTAGAAGAGATAGCAAAAAGACAGAGTTTAGCAAAAGCTACAAAGTTAGGAAACTGTGGAGAGCCATGACCGCCCACGTCCTGAAGAAAAATAATACAGAGAAGAAGCGAGTCCTCACTATAGACACAGACACAGACACAATAGAACTTCCATGTGGTGAAATAGTAAGTTTGTCTCGTCAAATTAATTACAACTGAGTAGTGATTTCGATCATTAGTGAGTGCTGAATATTTGCGGCCTTGTACCACATATAAGCTACACTTAGATACAGGACTATAGACACACACACACGCGCACACAAGAGCATATTGTGTATTTCCCTCCGATTCCTCAACTAATTATGAGACCAAAGTTGTGGTTGATAACGTCTGTTTCAGGGAAATGAAAAAAAGTTGTCAATTTCAAATGTTTTCATTTGTACCCACTTCTTAAAATAACGACCAGCATTCATATTTATGATTGTTATTGCAATATTTTGTTAATACTGTCGTAGAACTAGGCCATGAGCTTATTCAGTCATTAACTCAGTTAAGAATTAAGATTCATTAGAAGATTTAAATAGGAAATCAGTGAAAATTTTCACGGGACTTTCTAATTATAATAAATGTAATAATTACAAAAATAAAAATGAATTAAATCAATTTTAGAACCACTATCGTAATACTGTATAACTAATTTTGCACACATATATATTATATATATATATAAATATATAATATATATATATATATATATATTATATATATATATATATTATATCCCTCATAAATCTATATATATATATTATATCCCTCATAAATCCAGTAACCGAAAACATCTCGATGTGAGAGAAGCACTCTGCATAAAACATTTATATTAATCCCACTTTATTTAACAACGGACGTAATGTGCTAAAGGATTTTTTAAAATTAGCAGGATACCAACTCGGATTCTAGTCACGTTCCTTTCGCGGGGCTCGGAATAAACGCTACTACCATTCAATAAGCATCAAATAACTACATCTTAAAAGACAATCGTGAAAAGAAGTTAACAACAATAAACAACAAGCCCCTTTGAAAATGACTAAAGGAGAGACCGAAAAAGCTTGGGACAATAGACATTATGAACACATTTTATACTCCCTTGCCCGCTCCAAAAGGGAAAATAGATAAGAATATTAGAAACCTCAATAAAAATTCATCAAAATTTCCTTGTTGGTCATATTCAACAAACCATGTTTGAAAGAAAGGTTACTGCATATCTATCTATCTCTCTCTCTCTCTCTCTCTCTCTCTCTCTCTCTCTCTCTCTCTATATATATATATATATATATATATATATATATATATATATATATATATATATATATATTATAGAAAATGGAAGACTGCAAACCTTGTCGTCAGCAACCGAAATAACCCCACCAAATCTAAACTAGCGGTGACCAATATAGTGTATCAATTTCAATGCTCAGTACAAGACTGTGTTACTTGTCAAAAATCAATTACCTATATCAGACACACCACTACCTCCTTAAGTAGACGTCTTACATGACACCTTTCGAAGCAGAGTGCAATTAATAAACATTTATTAACTCATAATTTACAAGAACCTTTAAGAAAAATTCTAGTCAATAATACAAAGATTATTTTCAAATTACATAGTCGTAGACAACTCATCATTAGGGAAACATTGCTGATTAAATACCATTTCTCCTCTATCAATCTTACACTATTTAGAAGTGGAAGGTTTTCTAAAAATAGAAGTGATACCCAGGTCAACCGGCCGCGTAGTGCACGTAACCACACAAAAAAAGCATATCACCTAATAGCATGTACTCCACACAGCTAAACTATGTAAAAGTCAACAGAGAAATTCTCCATCTCAAAGCAACATCCTTGATAATGGCTATAGAACTATCCGAAAGCGCTCGGAACAATTATAACTATGGACAGCTTCTATATTCTTTAACTCCTGAAAAACGGAAAAATGTTAAAATGCTGGAAAAACTCAATAAAAGATTAATTAAATCTTCTTTGTCGGCCGTTTTCAGTGAAAGATATCTGAAAGAAAGGTTGCTAACTAAATACATACGCGCGTGCGTGTGTGTGTGCGCGCACACACACACACACACACACACATAAAATATCGCACATTGAATACTGGTGTTAATAAAATAGTGCTCTATGTAAAATACAGAGCTATAAATTACATATTAATAATAAATATACATTTTTCCTCACCGGTAGCACGACTCTGAGTTTCATGCACATAGCAATCATTAGGTGCTGAGTTAAGAGTCGAGCTACTGGTGAGGAAAAATGTATATTTATTATTAATATTAATATATATATATATATATATATATATATATATATATATATATATATATATATATATATATATATATATATATATAGAGAGAGAGAGAGAGAGAGAGAGAGAGAGAGAGAGAGACTTCAGAAAGCCATGGTAATATTTTATATTTCGCGAGACCGATAAAATTCGATTTCGCTTCGTCAGACCTTGCGGTTTCAAAATATATATATATATATATATATATATATATATATATATATATATATATATATATATATATATATATATATATATAAGAGAGCAAACGCGCCTTAGTTTAGTTGCGTTTTGTTCCAAGTCTGAGACATCCAGAAAGCTTTGAACTCACCAGTTCAAAATAATAATGTAAATATAAACACTTCCTCCTACGCACTCCGAAAAATCTTCCCACCCCGTCCACATTTACCAAATGCCTGCACCCTCAATTTTCTTTCTGCTGTAGCAGAACTTCATAACCATTTTATGGCGATTCCAGAAAGCGAAGCTACCTCTCTGAAGTCGCTCTTTTATTTTCTTCCAAATGTGTCCCGAGTCCATCTTTGTCATTGTAGAAAGCGGGCGATAAGAGCGACGATATGTCGAAATTAATTTTATCTTTATTTTTGTGGATTATTTTCACGAGCCAAATCTCAGGTAAGATGATTTTTTTTTTAACAAGAAACATTTAAAGTTTATAAAGATATTTTTTTCTCTCTGAAGCAAGATAGCTTTTATTTTAATCTGTTACTATTTCTGCGTTGAATGAAAAGGACTTAATTTTCGCGTATGATTAAAACTACAAGATGTAGAAGTTATCAAATAAACCCTATTCTTTCTTTAATTTCATAATGAAACTTTAAGTTGGATTTAGTTATGTAATTGCTGGAGTCAAATGCGTGAAAATATAACGCTGTTGGTTTCATTACTAACAATTAAATATTGTATAAATTTTTATTTATCATTTTACGTAATTAAAGGAAATTTCAAAATTGACTATAAGTAAAAAAAAATTACCGAAAATATGGAACTACCTAATACCAGTCAGTTTGAATATACTTAGTATCATTTTTATTAAAAATGGTAGCTAAGTGTTGGATAGTACTTTTATTTCTTTAAAAGTTAACTAATGTACAAAAGTAAACCCGCTTGTGCATGTACAAAAACAGAAGACAGTTGACCAACGTTATGAAAAGTATTTTCACCTTTCGCAATAGTAATTAAATATTATTGTAAATATTTTTTTTTGTTTTTATCCAATACAAAAAAAAATATCACACGAATTTTAAAGTTAAAAATTATTATTAAATGTTAAATTTAATATGCGCGGGTTCATTTTTGTACAGTAGTACTATTTTTTTTTTCTTTTTGGCCGTTAAATTAAACATTGAGAAATGAAATAACATTCTGTCGGTATTTCAACACCTTCTGCACCGCCTTTATTTCATAGACACAGTTTTTTTTTAACCACTTACAACTTGATTAACAAGGGGACAAATATTTCTTCCCTCCAACTCTGCTTTCCGATTTTTTTTTTTTTACGCCATTTTTGTCCTATCTTATTGCATTGAGTGATTCCTGATGGTTATGAAGCAGGCTCATTATTACTGTTTTTATTTTATTTTATTTTTTTTACTTCAACTAATTTTAATTATCCCAATATGGCGAAAAAGAAAATGTGCTTCTGTTAAAATAAAGAAACTTCTGTATAATCTGACATCTTACATTTTGTTATTTTAGTCATAAAATCTATAAAATTTATTTCTTTAGCTACCCTTTCCAATTTAACCATTTCTGTTAAGAGAAACACTATTTGAACTTCCCTCAGATTTGTTCGCGTGCGAGCTCTGCTTTGAAAAATAAAAGGGGAGCATTCTTGATCCGTTCACCAGTGGTGGGGGAATAAATTTTCAGATCCTTCAACTAATGCATTTATAGGTCCCGGATGCATCGTGCCAAATACTGAACGGTCTCCTTTACTTTACCTAGCCTCATATTCTGAGCTAGGATAACAATGTACAATGAATATGCCCATAATTACATTGTTTTAAAATCCCTTTATGAGGATAAAAATTGGCATATAGAGGAAATAAATTTGTGCATGTTTGACTTTTCTGTGCTATGCCCGTTCAGGAAGTGGGCAATTATGGCTCTCCATAACTTCCTGTTTTTTTGTAGCTCTTAGTAAGTTTTGATATATGTTTAGAGTCTTTTTCTTATCTTATGACCAATCCTATCCCGGAGGTAAGTTCAGCTCTCTCTCATGTATTTTTTTGTTTTTTGCCTTTCAGTATAAAATTTAAGCAATTTTCAAAATCCTGCATCTTATTTCTTGCTATAAATAAACGTTATATCTGGTGAATAGATATATTTGAGTAGATATTTTTTGGATTTAAATATTTTTCCATTAAAATTGCAATACAGGTTCGATTTCTGTCAAGTGGTACACTTTCTATCTCTAGGCTGGTAAACATTAATTTCCCTGTTTGCAAAACAGGGAAGTCAATTTAAACAAGTGCACCCACAATATATAACATTTGTACTAATAAGATTACGAATGAACTGAGTGATTGCTGGAAGGTCCGTCTACGAAACTCTGGAGGCGGCATGCTGACGGTAACACCAATCAGCTAAGTGACAAACTTTATATTAGTATTTTATATATATATATATATGCAAAAGTAGGTATACAGTATTACGATAGTGGTTCTAAAATTGATTTAATTCATTTTTATGTTTGTAATTTTTACATTTATTATAATTAGAAAAACCCGTGAAAATTTTCACTGATTTCCTATTTAAATTTTCTGATGAATCTTAATTCTTAACTGAGTTAATGACTGAATAAGCTCATGGCCTAGTTCTACGACAGTATTAACAAAATATTGCAATAACAATCATAAATATGAATGCTGGTCGTTATTTTAAGAAGTGGGTACAAATGAAAACATTTGAAATTGACAACTTTTTTCATTTCCCTGAAACAGACGTTAAACACTTCTACCTTCCCTTCTTTATTTCTTTCATTTTCTCACCGAAACCAAATAGTGTCTTCTTTCTCCTCTTTCCGTTAAACAGTTTTTATCTTTCCTTATTTTTCTTTCTAGCCGAATCTCCTGTCTTATGGACACTTTTCTTTAATAATTTGAAAATAATTCAGCAGACGATGTTATTTAATGTACGGTAATTGGACTTTTGGCGATTGCCTGCTTGGCTTCCGTCGATTGATACTGTTCGTCTGAAAAATGGTGCATTTATCACGGTCTTTTGGCTGAGATCATAGTGTAGTATCTGTTCGCAGATTACTCACTGAATGATCGCCTATGGGGCCGGGATTCCTTCTCCGGTACAGGCCGGCGGCAGGGATTCGTCCCTGCGCTGGTAGTATCGTGGCTACGTCTGACCAGCTCTGACCAGCTTGGACAAGCTATGACCAGCTAAGACCAGCCAAGACCAGCTATGACTAGCCAAAGCACTGCGACCCGGGTGAAAACTCTGGTCCATTCCCCCTCCCTTCCCACGTTAAACTCCGACCTTGTGTCACAACCTGGCCCTGTGGGAGGTCAAGTAAATCCCGTGTAGTATCTGTTCTTATCTGCTTAATCTGATTCGCTCCACTTCTATCTTCCCTTCTTTTCATTTTCTCACTGAAACCAAGTAATGTCTTTTTCAGTGTGAACATGAGGGATTGATATGTTTATATAATCGATACAATACGTTTTGTTTTTCATTAATTTTATACCTACTATTATATATATATATAAAATATATATATATATATATATATATATATAAAATATATATATATATATATATATAAAATATATATATATATATAAAATATATATATATATATATAAAATATATATATATATATATATATATATATAAAATATATATATATATAAAATATATATATATATATATATAAAATATATATATATATATATATATAAAATATATATATATATATATAAAATATATATATATATATATAAAATATATATATATATATATATATATATATAAAATATATATATATATATATAAAATATATATATATATATATAAAATATATATATATAAAATATATATATATAAAATATATATATATAAAATATATATATATAAAATATATATATATATATATATAAAATATATATATATATATATAAAATATATATATATATATATAAAATATATATATATATATATAAAATATATATATATATATATAAAATATATATATATATATATATAAAATATATATATATATATATATATATATAAAATATATATATATATATATATATATATATATATATATATATATATATATATATATATATAATATATATATATATATATATATATAATATATATATATATATATATATATATATAATTAGTAAATTCAGTATTCGAAAACGGACACTGAACTCGCCGCTACATAGTCCCCAGAATTTTATCGGTGTAAAATACACAAAAATATCTACGTCATCATTACCAATCGGCCTGTTGATGTAAGCCTACTCATACCAACCATATTTTCTGGAATATTTTTACTGTTCCAGTCAGTTTTATAGCGGCTACTGGAGGTAACTTATGGCCTTTTTATAGAGACCTAGTTGGAGCACTTTGACGTGGTGTTATGGTTAGCAAGCTTGCTAGATCTATTACGACTGAATAGGGAGTTCGATCCTTACTGGGTGCTCCATACTTTCGGCTCTGTGCCACATCTAAGCTACGCTTAGAAAATCATTTGGGCACCTAGGCGTGGTGTAATGGTTAGCAAGCTTGTGAATTGAGAAGTGAGTTAGATCCTCACAGGTGTCCCATAATTTCGGCCTTGTGTCACATCTAAGCTACGCTTAGAAAATCGATATAGAGACCTGGTTGCCCTTGAACCAGTATCGTTAAATTGTTCGCCTATTTTAAAGCGTGATACTTGTAGCTTTCTATGTAAAACTCTAACTCTCTGCACAGTAATGATCTACGAAATTAGATTGGTAACACTACCACACAGTAGAAGGCCTTGTACCGTAAAAAAGAATGTCGGTTGTATTTTGAGGTTGTGTTTGGTATATTTTCGTAATGAATAACCTAAGATGATTTTTTTTTTGTTAGTTAATCGATACAATTAACAGTTTGTCGCATGTAAGAGATAATCTACTATTAAAAAAAAGTATTAATCATTAAACGAAAAAAAATACAAAGAAAGTTAGTACTAAATAAGTAATGCAGGGGCTGTCTGATTTCCCTACTTATTAATGAGATATTCTATTCTTATGGCAGCGAGGCACGTTTGCTTATTGGCATCAAATAAGGCTTTTTAATGACAAGATCAGGCTGCGTGACCGATAGTCAAATTAATACAAAATACTAATATGCTAGTAAAGAAAAGAAAAATGATTAAAGTATGCATCGGAATTTCTGCCTAAGAGCGGCGTACTATCTGTTCTCTTGAGATTCACCTTGTACAAGGCCCAGGCGACACTTGATGTAGAGGGTTACATTAAGAGGAAATTATACAGATAGAAAGGGAAGCTAACGGTTAACACTAGACTTGAACAGGTTAATATTGTAGTGATGGAGGAAACATTCTATTGGGACGTGATTCCACAGAGCTATGGTTCGCAGGAAGCTGTTTGAGTGAAACTTACTTCTCATCGATGGAATCCGGAGGGTGTGTGGGTGGTTTGCTACAATGTAAGTAACATGGCAGGTTCTAGCCGTGAAGATTAGTACTAGCGGAACAAAAGAATTTAGTTCGTCCGAGCACTTTCCGTGGTGGTAGCGATAGAGCAGCGAGAGGTTCGCCACATCCCGCATGAGAGAGAGAGTGGTGGGAAGGTGGAAAATAATTCGTCACCCAAAACGACACTGAGACTGTTTTGAACTCTATCGAGACTGGACAGTGAAGACTGATCAGCTCCTGTCCAAATATGACAACAGTACTCTATTCTCGGCCTGATCTGGTTCTTGTAAAGGTAGAAGATGGCATGATGAGTCCACTACTTACTGTAGTGGTACAGGGAGATGACAATCTTTCCTGCATCTTAAGCGCGCGAATGGCTATATACATAACTATATTTGTGTGCGTATCATTTTCATGTCGCTATATATGACAATATAATCGCGATATTAAGTTTATGAGAGGAAAAAAAAGGAAAGCAAATCAGTGTTACGGAAACAATATTAGAGTTGTAAATAATTTCAGTTTTTGCTTTTAAATTTTCATTCTTCAAAATATAAAGTAAAACTATATTTTATTAATTTATACACTCACCATTATTTGCAATGCCGTGTGGCCACTTTTCAGTCAGATCTTCGATACCTTTTCAGTAAAATTCCGCAGGTTTTGATGTGAAAGTTCTCAACGAACTCTTTAATCTGGCTCATCCTTTGAAAATGTTTTTTCGCCGAAAAAACCTTTAGTAGCGATATTAAAGGTTAATCGGTTGATGCCAGTGTAATGACAAAAGTACGCAGGCGTTGGCTTTAAGAAAGCTTTATTCAACTGATTATACAAGGTTCGCGTATAGTGTCATTTTATAGTCCCAGTAAACAGAAATAGATCTCTCAAAGAGACGAGTAACAAAACAAGGGGAGACCATTCTTGATTATTCATAACAGCCAGATCAAGAGAATATGGCGGGTAGGGTAGTACAGACCCACCGAGTTCCAAATTGAGTTACTTGTGCAGTAAGTGACCTTGCGTTGTCATGAGGGAGAACATAATTTTTATTTTCATGGAGGGGAACATAAATTTTGTTTTGGGGGAGGACAGTGCGACCTTCGATGAAACTTCTATGGACACGTTGCAGCTACTGGACGTATAAATATGCATTTAGACTTTCATTTAGTTTTAAGAACTCTAAATACACAATACGCCGACGATTCCACAACACGCACCGCATTACCTTTCTTCCATGGAGCTCAGCTGTTGGGTCGGTTGTGGGGATTATCCTTATCAATGCATTTGCGTTGAAAGCTTGTATGCAACGCATTTTTCTTCAGCCGTTAGGATATATTTAAGGAACGGTTAGACGGAATGATACATACGTCATTACAGTCAGTTATAAAAAAAACGAATTACTTGCGTTTCAATGTAGTAGATTACACTTAACTGTATATTTGTTCGACTTGGTTTTTACGCGTAGTTTAAAATAGAAGCATTTTTTATAGAACTGTATTTTTATCTAATCAAGTTTGTTTTTTTCTTATTTGCAGCGGAATGTATGCATTCAGGTGACCTGTACTTGGTAAGTGAAATATTTGGTATCTTTTTTTTTTTTTTTACGTATTATTTTCTTTTTTGATTTACTTACAAAATTCTGACTTTATGCAATTAACTTTTCGCAGATTTGAAAGAATTAAAATTCTTTTAAAATCAGAAAAGCTAATAAACTTTTATCTATTAAAAAAAATAACACCCAGTTTCAAATATGAAAGTTTTATTTCTCTGTAAAATCTTTCAAATCATTTGTAATTAAATGAGTTTACTCATTAAATGGGGAACAAAAAACAAAACAAAATAACCCCCCCCCCAAAAAAAACCCCACTTTAATCATCATTATTTAACATTTTGTTTAAATAGTACTGAACTGTTACGCAATATCAGTCCTCCTATATGGCAGTCAATACTGGACGGTCTCCTCACAGATGAAGAGACTTCAAACAACAGAAGTGTGGTTCTACAGAAGGAAGCAGAGGATACCATGGACTGAACATTTGAGCAACGGGGAAGTTCTAGAAACAAATGGCATCAAAAAGAACATTTATACTTACCATCAAAAAGAGAAATTTGAAATTTCTAAGGCACATAATGAGAAGGGCGGGGCTGGAATATTTGATGCGCATAGGACTGGAATCAAGAGGGACAGATGAAGACAACGCATATCCTACCTAATGATCTTGAAATGGGAAAAAGGTTTAGGAGAGATAACAAAGACAAAATTTATTAAGAGCTACAATGGGCAGGAAATTGTGGAGTGCCATGATGGCTTACGTCTTGGAGGGGCTTGGCACGGAAAATTTCACCAGTTACTCATTGCCAGTCATTCTACAACCGTTCGTAAACAACTCAGATTGGAAAGAAAGTCTCAATGAAAGCTTATGCTGTAACTAATATCCGTCTTTCTGGGAACCCTATTTTTGCATGACAGTTGCATGAATGTTAGAACAAGAAAACCTTTGTACTGCAGAAGCTCCACTCGAACCCTATCGTTTTCATTCCTTATTTTCCTTGATCGCCAAATTTGCTATCACTCTTTGTTTACATACACGAATAGCATTAGAAGTTATCATCATCGTCATCATCATCAATTCCATGTGTGGTCGAACGAGAACTCGAAAGCCGGAGAGGTATCCATTCATGCATAATGTCTTGGGAAAGAAGACCTGACGGAGCCCATTCCCCTCTAGCCCAAACCATAGCCAATGTCCACCAACTTAAGGCTCACCTTGGTTGTAGGAACGTGGCCATTGATTCCATATCATGTGGGGGCCCACTGTCCTGCCCATAACTTCAATCTAGGAAGACTTCGGCACTGGCTACTGCATACAGAGCTATGGAGCCTATTGTTCATCCAGCCTTTGATAAGTCTTGTTTTTAATCCTGTTAGGTGCCATCACTTCGCAGAAAAAAACCTGGTGAGGGAACCGGTTTAGTCCCCGATGACCCGACCATGTGGCTAGTAATACTCGGTTATATGTTACCAGTAGTGATCTGATATATATATTATAGTACGTCTAATTTATTAGACAAAATATGGCTAATTAATTACAATTTGTATTTCTTTATTTCAGTTGCTTTTAACGCAACCCGATTTGATACCTAATTTTAATAGCAGTCTAAGATAGTGAAATCCTAGTAAGAAATCACTAATTTAATTACAAATTTAGCATTAAATCTTTGACACTTATATCTCGTCAATGAAACGTTTATTGCTTTTCTGATGTTAAATTTTGGCTTGATGATTTCTCGATTTAAAAAATTTTTTTTAATCGAGTTCACCCCAAGCACGGCAGTAAAGCCACTGAGATGTAAGGGTTACCGGGCGTGGAAGATTTAAAAACAGGAACATTGCTAAGGAACGAGAACAGAGTATTTATAGAAAACGTGAAGGGAGGCAACCGCAACAAATAACTAAAACATTAAACAATGGCGACTAGTTTCGTTTCTACGATGTATCGTGACGTATATTGGTTAAAGATGATGGTAGATTACGTCTTTATTCTGTTCAGAAAGTAAACCTAAGATTGCAGATTTTATGTTTATTTTATTTATAATACCATGTTTCTTCAAGACGGAGACTATCATGGCTTGCCAAAAATTTATTTTCTTTACCTGTGAGTTGTCATGGCTTTTTGAGAAAGATAATGGAGTGGTTTCCCGTTGTCTTTTCTATGATTTGGAATTGTTTTCTTCTTTTAGAATGGTTATCGCTTAAGCCCGGTTTAGTCTGCTATTTAACCCATTGCTGGGGAAGAGATGGATTCGTGCCTTCCTCGGGGAACATTAGTGGGAAGTGAAAGCAATATCAGGTCGGAATTTGAATTTTGTTTTTCTATGTAACTTTCTGTCCCGACACGACACGCACATCTAAGAATGGCGTTAGCATTGAACAGTTTGAGCTAACCGGATCAGCTGTTTTTAATTCAATTAATCTGTACAGTGATGAGACTTCGTAACTCATTGGTACACTATCTGCGTCCATTTTAGATAAATAGAATCTTTTCAGAACTGTCAGTGTAATAGAACAGTTGATTAATCAGCGTCCCGATCTATCTTCGAATATTAAAAAAAAAGTTTCGAATTATTCCCAGGAATATGGTAAGGAGTGTATAGCCATCAGATTTACCTTGTTCCTAAGAGTACATAGCATTACTATATCAGTTACTGTTTTAATTTGCGGACTCTAAAATTATGGCACATTCTCTTACGAATATTAGTGGATTTTCCGCGTCAACATTCGAAATTCTAGGTTTTTATTCTGACACCAGCGAGAAGTAGGTCATATGAGATTACGAAGATTATGTTTCGTTAGTTTTCCAAGTGGGGAGAATATTTTTGGAAAATGAGTAATTCTACATTGCATTTATCCGAGCCCGAATATCCGCTTTCGCTGCGAAGAAACCAGTAACTAGGCTAACCAGTAAATCCGGAGAGAAACTGGTAAGTAATATAGCGACTTACTAAGCGTAGCTTAGATGTGGCACAAGGCCAAATGCGTGGAGCACCCAGTGAGAATTGAACTCGTTACTCAGTCGTAATTGAACCAGCAAGACAACCTTGCTAACAATTACACCACAACGAGGTACCCTAAATGATTTTAAGCGTAGTTTATATGTGGCACAAGGCTGAAAGTGTGGAGCACCCAGTAAAGATCGAACTCCTTAGTTTTTCTAGCGAGACAAGCTTGCTAACTAATACACCACAACGAGGTACCCTAAATGATTTTAAGCGTAGTTTATATGTGGCACAAGGCTGAAAGTGTGGAGCACCCAGTAAAGATCGAACTCCTTAGTTTTTCTAGCGAGACAAGCTTGCTAACTAATACACCACGTCAAAGTGTTCAACCAGTAAATAATATAACTTTAAAAAATTTGTAGTACGTACTGCAAACAGTTGTACGATTGCTAAAATTCTTGAAGAATGCTATTTCGTTCGCTAAATTTGGACTTCTTTTTATTTTTTGAAGGAAGATAAGGATGTGGAGTTTGTTTTTTTTTGTTTTTTTTTTTTTTTTTTTTTTTTTTTTATAGGTCAAGTTTTTTTAAAACTTTTTCTTGGACATTAGCCATTTGGCGCTTATCAGACGGATCATATTTGATATTTACTCAGCTTGGGTCCGTAAGGCAGAAAGCGGAATTACAGCTAGGAAAATTATTAACGCCAATCTTCCAGTTTGGGAGGGTTTTGCTTGCAACGGTAAGAATGACCTACTTAGATCACCTATCAAGCAGAATTTTCTTTTCTTTATTCTTGATATTTACTAAATTTGGTTTGGTACGGCACAATCATGTTGAAAGAAATAAGAATGGCTAGCACACCTAGAAAATCTGCACTTGAAATTCCGGCTATTGTCTGGGCTTGACAACCGACATCTGATCCCGGGAGAAATACACCAGTCTCTCACTTGGAAAACGGTTTTGTTTTATTCTGGATTAGATGAGTCGAACAGAATATCCAATGGTGTGGGGATGGGGGTAGGAGGATTGTATTGCAATAATCCTGATAGCTTTTAAAACCACCATTCAAAACTAGATTTTAACCCTGAATGAAACACAAGACAACATATGGTAAGTGGTGATTTGCCAACATATCTCAATTCACCATCTATTCTGTTCATGGTTCTTTTATAGCCGTATGTATGCAAACATTATTTTTTGCCTATAAAATAACTCCTATTTTAATATATATATAAAAGAGTTTTAGTAAAAGCTACTCTAGAAATCCTGTTATTATCAGAACTTATATCCACATACACACGTATTATGGACCTGCGAAATCCGGTTTCAGTTACATAGAAGAGAAAGAGGGAATTTTTTAATGTTTGTTTGTTTTTCTTGTGTTGTATTTTGCAGTATTTTTCTGTACCTAATTTTATTTAAGTATTTATTTTTGAATTTCTAAGTATATATTTTGGCTTGTAACCACCTTTTTTACTAGCATGAACAATCGCTGACCAAAATTAGGACTGAACAGCTTGTATAGTTTCCACCAAAATAAAGTTCAAATACTTGTTTGAAGAACACCAAAGACGAATATGGATATAGAGAAGCCCAGGAGGAGAAACGAAAAACCAAATCGACTACATAACTATCATCAAGCGATCCTGGAATGCAGTTGTACACTGCAAAACTTATCCAAGTGCCGACTGTGGAAGCGAACCCCCTCCCCCAGTTGTATGTAAATTTAGAACGAAACTACAGAAATTGAAGAGGCTGTACCCAAATTACAATACGACACACTTGAACGGCATGAATTTGAAGGAGATATATATGGACAGTGTGACAAGCAGGTACGAGGGATAAAATGAAATTGGAAACTCGGAAGGACACACTGAAAGAAACTTTAGTAACATCAGCAAACGAAATCATCCCAAAGGAAAATAGATGCAGTAAAACGAATGGAAAACAGGCGAGATTCTCGACATGACGAAAAGGAGACAAAACAATGCCAAGACACAAGATAATGTCGACCACGACACAAAGAAATGAGGAACTAATGCAGACAGACTAAAGAGGAATGACTCAACAAAAAATGTCAGAAATAGAAAGAATTAGTATCACAGATAAATAAATCGACCCTTCGCCCTTGAATGGAGTATTGCTGCCATATATGGTCTGGGGCCCCTGCTGTTTGCCTCAGGGTTCTTGATAAGATCCAGAGACGGATATGCAATGTGATTGGCCCTGATCTGTCATCTCGTCTGCAGTCGCTCTCTCACAGACACGATGTTGCATCGCTCTTCCTTTTTTACAAGTACTTTCACGGTAATTGCTCCGAGGAGTTGCTTTCGCTTGTCCCTGGGCCTCGTGAATTTAAACGTCCTACGAGGCTGGCATCTCGTTCCCACCCCTTCACCGTTGAAACTGTTAGATGTAGACGTCTCTTCTACTCCAATAGCTTCATGTCTCGCCTATGGAACTCCCTTCCTTATTACTGTTTCCCTGACAAATACAATCTCCAACGGTTTAAGTGTAGCGTCAATCGACATCTCCAGTTGCCTTGATCTATCCACTTCCCTTCTCCACATCCTTTCATCTTTCATTCCTATCTGCTCTCGCTCCAAATCTTCTGTAACCCCCTTGCCTTGATCGACCCACTGTCTTTCTCTCTCTCCACATCCTCTCCTTTACCACTCCTATCTGCTCTTCCTCCAACCCTTCTGTAACCCCATGCGTGATAGTGGCCTCCAGCCTTGCTTGGGGTGATACGCTTAAAAAAAAAGATATGCATAAAAAAATAAGAGAATTAATAGGACAAGACATGTTCATTAACAGGATACATAAAATCCAAAGACGGAACGATGATATTAGAGAAAGAACAAAATACTTCAGAGATGGAAGGAATATGTAAGAACTCTTCCACGTAGAAAGAATCGGCGATATTGTCGGACGGAAAATATTAAGAACTGAGCTGGAATCTTTACTGGTCAACTTGAACAGATACAAAGCCGCGGGGCCAGGCGGAGTTGTAATAGAGATCCTGGCAGCCATAGATTTCGGCATAGAAAAGATTACAGAAATAATAAAGTAAATCTACAACAGTGGTGATATACCGGAAGACCTAAGTAGATCTATTTTCATAGCACCGCCCAAGAAACCAGGTGCAAACGAATGTGAACTTCATCGGACAATCAGCCTCATTAGCCATAGAACGAAACTTATCACCCGAATTTTGATGAATAGAGCAGACAGTAGAATCAGGCCGGAGATGGGACAAGAACAGTTCAGGTTCGTTACAGACACTGGAACAAGGAACATGATACTTCAGCTCAGAATGTTATCAGAAAGAGCAATACAAATGCAGGATGTGTATTTGTGTTTTATAGATTACGCAAACGCGTTCGATAAAGTACGCTACAAAGATATGCTAGAACTCTTCGGCAACCATGATCAGTTTGGGAAGGATATTAGGATCAAGAACCTATACTGGCTGCAAACCGCCTGCATACGGATAGAGAATGGGTTCATTAGATATACAAAATAGAAAGAAGTGTAAGACAAGGATGTGTCTTCTCACCGGACTTATTCAGCCTATACAGCGTGGCATTTCTGAGAGAATTAGATGTCCTACCAGAATTCATTATTGGCGACCACAGTCTTAACAACATAAGATATACAGACGACAGTACTGATAGCAGACACTGAAAGAAAACTACAAAAGGTAGTGAAGGAAAGCGAGAAGAAAGGACTAAGCATAACCTGCAAGAAGACAGAATGCATGATTGTTAGTAAAAGGATGAGCTCCAAAATTCAAATTATACATCGGCGATACCAAAATCAAACTAGTACAAAAATGTAGATATCTGGGAAGTGTTGTAACAGAGGATGGAATGTGCAACAACTGATACCTAAAGACGCATTCCAAAAGCTGAGACAAGAACTTCGTTCGAAACAAAGAAAAGAGTACTGAGCTGTAATATGATATCTGTCCTCTGAAATGGCAGCGAATGCTGCGCAATCTCGTCAAAGATGAAGAGACTTGGAGCAACAGAAATGTGGTTCTACAGAAGGATGCTAGAGAAAATGGAAACCAAAAGGAAACTTACTTATTAGGAAGAGACAGATGAAATTTCTGAATCACATAACGAGGAAGGAGGACCTGAAACATCTAATACTCACAGGAAAAATCAAGGGACAGAGGGGGGAAATGGGGTATAGCATACTTGATGAGCTTAAGTAAACGGATGGCGGAACAGGGTCTAGGAGAAATAACGAATATACAAAATTTATTAAGAGCTACAAAGCTCAGGAAATTATGGAGAGCCATGATCGCCTACGTCCCGAGGGGACACTGCACGTAAAGAACAACTGGTCATCAGGCAAAATATTGTCAGTTGTGTATGGGGGAGGGATAGAGAAGAGATAACTGGAACTAATAATAGAGGAAGAAAGACTTAAATTCTACTTCAACTCTATACTTCTAATATCTCGGTATAAATTACAGAATTTAGACAATTTCCTTCTTTTTCATTTGCAGTAGCTCCCTTGCGTCTTGGTGTCGTTATCGCCTTGCTTGGGGTGAATTGATTATAAAAAAATATGCGGAACAATGGTCAAAAGCAAATTGTATATGCCAAACAAACCATGATTTGGTCTCTCTAAGTTTTCTGCTTAATAAGGGCAGAAAAAACATATGTTGTATTTGGTACAAATATTTTACTACAGTTGGTTATAATTGATTTTTTTTCTTATTTTTTTGATAATCTCTTGTGCGTAATTTATAAATTAAGCTTCATATATGGAAAGAACACACACCATAAATATGGCTCCGTACCATCCGCTGGGTGTCTTGGAACTTCTCTTGTGGATATTGGTAATATTATCCGTTTCCTTGTATGGAAAAATTCAGTATTCATTGACCGAGCAGCCAGTACTACTGTCTGTTGAAGTTTCTAAACTCATCCTCTTGAAACTATTTTTCAGGAAAATAAGTTTCTGAAGTTCAGTATTGATTGGGATTTCCTTCCTAACCTTTTATCTGAAGTAGTGTGGAATGTCAACATCTTGAGTGTCATTATTTTCTCTTTGTGTTACACGTGCTATTCGTATTCGTTTTAGTTGTTTTCCCCCAAAACTGTTTATTTTGTTTTTTTAAGGGGCTTCTTAGTCAAGTTGAAAATTTTTCACCACCGTCGTTTGTTGTATATACGCATAATTATTTTTATTAGTATTTTATATTATTTCAAGTTTTCGCAATTCTGTCATTTCCACGATCGTTGTTAAACAGTGTGAATCTTGGAAAAAAAGATAGCTTTTGGCGAAATTCGAACTTGTTCTTTGGGGTATTGCCTTACTGATCAGACATCAAACGTTATCAGTAGCCATTCAAAGCTCAGCATATAAATTATTTTTCCGAAATATAAATTCTTAATGTATGTTCGTGGTATTTCTCTAGTTTATTTGAATCAATGTAAGATGAAATTTGGATAACTTGCCACAATTTCTGTAAACAACAGATATAAATACCAAGTATTCGGATAACATTCTTTCTTTCAATTAGATTGGTTTGTCGCTATTTTTCATCTCTGCTTTTTTAAAACATTTTCAAAGGGCTTTCTTTCACTTATTTCGGCCCCTACATTGCTTTAGGGCTTTCTTTCACTTATTTCGGCCAATACATTTTTTTAGGCGAATACCAAGTGCTGTAAGCTTGGATGTTCAGATGGTTTTATGGTCAATGGCTCGGAATTGTTAACCAGAGTGCAGAATTCCAGTTTGAATTGAGTTCGTTATCTCAACTTACGGCAAATATCATTGGGAAGAGTATAAATCTACCTCTTTTCTCCCTCAGATTAGTTAATTAGTATCATTATGTCAAAAGAAATTCTGAAAATTTAAAAATATTTTCTGGCTTTAAATAATCTCCAAAGCGTTGATAGTTGTGGATAACGAATAAGTCATATCTGGTTGCAGTTATTGTAAAAATCTCCACGCATATTTAATTTGGGGCTTTAGATACGTTCTGCGTTGTTTTCTTCTATTCTGCGAGTATCAAATTTTCCAAGACCTCTTTCCTCATTAAGTGCCTTAGAAATTTCAACTATCTCTTCCTTATGTTAAGTATACGTGTCCCTTTTGTTTCCATTTTCTCTAAAACTTCGTCATTGCTCACATAATCGTTCTATGGTATTCACAGCATCTTTCTGTAGAACCACATTTCTGTTGCTTCAAATCTCTTTATCTGTGAGGAGATTGTCTATCATTCACTGCTATATTCTTTCTTTTTATGTGCCATGTCCTTTCAGGACGTAGGCGATCATGACTCTCCACCTCTTCCTATCCCTTGCAGCTCTCAACAAGTCCCTTCCCTCTGTTTCCTCCCTCAGACCACGTTGTCATCCACTAGCTTAAATCCGCCAGGTATGCCACGCGTTGTTTTCCTTTGTCTCTCTTTCCCTCTATTCGACCCGTGAGTATCAGATTCTCTAGGCCTTCTTTTTTCATTGTGTGTCACAGAAACTTCAGCTGCCTGTTCTTGATATTAAGTATAAGCCTCCTCCTTGTTTGCAACCTCTCTAAGATCTAATCGTTGCTCACACACTGGGTCCACGATATCCTTAGCATCCTTTTGTAAAACCACATCTCAGTCGCCTCTTCTTCATCTTTGAGGAAATCGTCCAACATTCGCTGCCTTAAAGAAGGACAGATGCCATGTAACAGTTCAGTATTCTTTATTACCAAAGATATCCTCCTGTCTCGCGGTACTCTGCTTTTGGAATGCTCAGTGTCGCACTTACCGTCCTCTGTGAAGACTGCCATATAGGAGGACTAATATTACGTAACATTTCCGTACTCTTTTCTTTGACATTAGTCGGACTATTGTCCTCATCTTTGTCGCCATATTTGTCACAACGTTTCGGCCGTTGTACGCTCCGGCCTTCTTCAGGTGGTTGGAATTTCGAACCGAACCCTTTATTTCGATCACTGGGGTAGACTGTTCTAGTTCCATGAGCCATGTTTGATGGATGTCAGTTATCAGTTATCTCCTGGTAATTTTCCCTCTGAAAGTTCTCCACTGCCTGAACCGGGTATTGAACTCACACTCTTTGGGTCTGTCACTGGATCTAACCAACGCCTTTATCCACTGTACCATGTGTCCTTGAGGACATCTGGGTATGAATTTGGCTCGTGGAACTAGAACAGTCTACCCCAGTGATCGAAATAAAGGGCCGAAACGTTGTGACAAATATGGCGACAAAGATGAGGACAATAGTCCGACTAATGTAAATACTGTACATAATACCTCATCTCAGAAATATAGACAGACTCTTTTCTTTGATTCTAACGAATGTTTTTTTTTGTTTCTTAATACTTTACTTGTCTTTTGGAAGACATCTTCCGCTCTCCTAATGCGGCTTCGGATTTCGGTTTCGCATTTTCTGTCCGCTGTTAAAACAGTTCCCAGATATTTAAATTGTTGTACTTGTTTGATTTTTCGTATCTCCAATATGTAATTTGCATGTTGTGCTGTTCCTTTTGCTGACAACCATACATTGCGTCTTCTTGCAATTGATTTTAGTCCGAGATTTACCTCCCCGCCACTGAGTCATGTTGTGACACAAGGTCGGTTTTTAACGTCCGGGGCCCGAGTGTTTGCACTCGGGCCGCTGGTCTTAGCTTGTCTAAGCTAGTCATACCACCGCTACGTAACAGATGTCACGCAACGGTGTTGGGTGGGGGAAGAGAAAGCCTCTGCAGCATCCGTCCCGACGGGAAAAAAACACACTTCTCCTCTGCCAATCCCTCTAACAGAATCCGGGAGGAAAGCCCACAATTGATGTTTAGCCCCTTCCTTCACTACCTTCCGTAGGAGTTCTTGTAGTTTCCCTTCTGTGTCTGCTTCACCACCGTCGGCATATCTTACGTTAAGATTGTGGCCGCCAATAATGAATCCTGGTAGGACTTCTAATTCTATCAAAATAATCTCACTGTTTAGGTTGAATAAGTCTGGTGAGAAAACGCATCTTTGTCTTAGACCCTTTCTATTTCTGATAATTTTACTGAACTCGTGTATGTCCTCCTCATATATGTTGAGGTTAACTAGTAATTCCAACAGTTCTTTGTGACGTACTTTATGAAATGCTTTTGCATAATCTATAAAACACTGGTACACATCCTTCTGCATTTGTATTTCTCTTTCTGATATCATTCTGAGCATAATAATAGCATTTCTTGTTCCAGTATCTTAAACGAACCCGCACTGTTCTTGTCCTATTTCCAGTTTGCGAGCTCTTTTCATTAGAATTCGGGTGATATGTTTTGTTATATGGCTCATTAGGTTGATTGACAGATGGAATTCACATTCGTTTGCACCCGGCTTCTTCTATGAAAATGGATCTATTTAGTTCTTCCAGTATATCACCAGTGTTGTATATTTCATTTATTATTTCTGTAATTTTGTCAATGCCGAAATCATCTAAGGCTGCCAGCATCTCTATTACAGTTTCATATGGCGCAGTTGCTTTGTCTCTGTTGATACTAGTTGCTCTAATTTCTGTTAGTGGAAGAAAACCGTAATTTACTAAGTTTACTTCAGTCTGGCACACGGTAAATCAAGTAGTGCTTATATCAGAATTTCAAAGATCAGTTATCAATGTTTACAGTATTTACATTTGGATTAATGTCCTAATCTTTATTATCCCAAGGCTTTGGCCGTTGTGTTCTCCGACTTTCTTCAGATGTCTCTGTCTGAACCCAATTTCTTGGCTGAACTGTACAGATTTAGGCTCGATGAAAACTGAGAGCAAGTTTAAATACGAATCAGACGTGGTGGCGAAGAATAGGAAGAGAAAAAAATCTCATCCCGTAGATTAAATAAAGGGTTAAATTCGAAATTCCCTAACGGTTAGTTGTATCGATAGAAGGATGAAGCACTCAACGACCGAACCCTTGTGTTAATAACAGCAAAGTAAGTTACTAATATAAATAGTCTGTCAAGGGGAGTATAAATTTTTTTTATCTTACTTCATATTGTGAACCATTAAGCTGATTTTTTTATTTTTTTTTATTTTTTTAAGGCAAGCAAGCATTCAATTCTAGGAATGCCAACACAGCAGAATGTTTTTATCTGCCATTTTATGTTCATTTGACGTTGTTTTCTTTTTTTGTATTTTTTTTTTAACTAAACTGAACTTAGTATTCAAGTATTCAACTCGTGAAAAAGGTTGTTTTTTTTTTTTTTTTTAAATTCAGGTTACATTTATGGAAACCCCAATTACACGAACATTACTTTCGTCGTTTTTTGTACTGATATCAAAAATTGAAATGATGATAAATTGAAAGTATTTTTTTTTTTTTTTTAAGCCTTGCTTTGCAGCTTCCTTGATAGGTCGCTGTAACTTAGTCAAATATTGGGCTTTTGCCAAATATTTCATAGATTTCAGGAAGAGATAAAAGTTGTCTGGTACTTCAGGTAAACACGTACTTTTCTCCCCCCTCCCCCGCATAATCGTACGTGTGTCTCGAAAGTATCCAGCCATTTAACGCTATAACTGCTGTATTTTTATAACTTTGCTGGCCCGTTTGCGGGGAAAACAGGAAATTGCTATTTACTGGAAATAAATGACTAGAAAAACATTGACAGCGATTTTGGTTTTGGCCAGATACGCCGCAGTACAGACTAAGCTAAATGACAACCCTCCACAACACAGTATAATACGTCACAAAACAGTTTGTATTGTACGACACCGAGCCCATGCTGGTTTGAAAATGACACGAAACGCTAAAGACCGACATTTGATAGTGTCTTTTCTTTCTTTTTTTTACAGTTAGGTTCACCTTGTACAAGGCCCGTGGGCCACTCGAGGTAGACGGTTACGGGGTAGTTATATGTGGGGGGGGAGGATAACGAGGAAACATCGTCTTGGGAATCTCTTTCACAGAGCAGTGGTTCGCGGGAAAAAGCTGTCCGAGTAGAACTTGCTTCTCACTGATGGAATACAGAGGGAATGTGGGTGGTTTGCTTACTATGTAAGGTTAGACCTGGTGGAACTAAGGAATGTAGTTCGTCCGAGCACTTTCCTTGGAAGTAGCGATAGAGCAGTGAGAGGTTTGTCTCATCTCGCCTGTGAGAGAGATATTGGAGGGTGGAAAATACTTCTCCTCCCACAAGGACTTGGAGACCCTTTGAACTCTATCAAAACTTAAAAGTAAAGACTGGGCAGCTCCCGGCCAAATAGATCAACAGTACTCCATTTTCAGCCAGATCTGGCTCTTATAAAAGTAAAGGATAGTATGAGGAGTCATGTACTTACTGGAGCATTACAAGGAGTCTATCTAATTACCTGCATCTTTAGAAAACTTATTTATACGCTGACAATATAAGGTGTTAATAAAACAAAGCAAAAAACAAACAAAAAAATGAACAGAAACTATAAAAGTTTTCACGAGACGTTAATCTGCTCATACGGTTAATGGGGGTTGGGTGCTACGCAAAAAGGAATATTTCCAGTTTGCATTTCCCATTATAGACATTGTTATATTCATTATATAGTAACACCGTGTGCGTACCTTTGATGGTCGCTCCTTGTCGTGGAGGAGCTTGCTTGGTCTAATGACTCTGAGAGCGATGGCGTTAGCTCCCATCACCTTGGCGGCAAGGTCGAGACTATGACCCAGACTAAGAGCGACCAACCCCAAAGACCCCAGCTGTAGAACAAGCGGATGACGATTACAACAGATCAGCGGATGAAGATGGCTACGTATGACAGACATGCTACAGAAAGCCCCACTCGAAATTCTAACAGTCAGCGGCAGTCCGTTGCAGTTTTATAACTAGATTCTGCATGTCTCATCCGCAGAGAAAGGTAATGAAATCAAGGGCAACTTCCTGGCAAGCTGAACTTCACCTTAAACAAATTCACGCCATTGATTTTTGCTTCACTCTAATCAAATCTTGCAAAGCCAAACAGCTATAGGGAATGGATGACAGGAGTAGGTTTTGGTGAAACTGGACGTTTTCACTCCTGAACCTGCACTTGGTCGGCGAATTTAGTCATCAACGCCATCATAAAAGAAGCGAATAGCAAAGAAGAAATTAAATTCTTGAATACGAGAGAAAGCCGACGAGTAACACCTTTAATACACGATCGTAACAATAAATGAAAGAAACATGAATTGTTCGCAGAGACTTTGTTATACACATATATACATACTTATCATGAATTTGTCCCACACAAAGAAACTATAACATTTGTATACAACAAGCAGAAAGGGGCGAATAGTGATAGGGTCTTACTTGTACTATTTTCTAACGGGGTTGGGTGGGGGTAAGTGGTACGTTTGTGTGTCTTTTATGTAACTGGTGATACCATGTGGTTTTCTCTGTATGTTCTACCACTGTGGGTTTGTCACGGGTGTCTTCTTCGCAACTTACATTGCAACTGGCGTGGGCAGCACGTCTTGACTCTCGGAGTGATAACTAAAAACTCTCTTATATGAGAGAGATTGACTATCATCCGGTTCACACAACTCCCCGGTCTTTTGAACAGAAATAGAGGTTTATCCTTTCTTCCTGGATTATGATTGGATTTCCGGATCCTTCTAAAGTTAATTTCATTCTCTTTCCCTCCCAGTAGCACCCTGCGTCTTAGTGACATTATCGCCTTGTTTCGTACGACTAAAAATTGTGTGTATGTACGTGTGTGTAAATGTAGAATGCTTATTAGAAACCTGGTCATATCAGCAAGACAAAGAATGAGTTGAATTTCCCGATCTTGTTCTTTGTTTAACTTTATAGTGCAAAGAACCGCTTACCGAAAATGAAAAAAAAATGTTCTCATTTTATCTCGTCTCTTGCAGAATGGAAGTTCCTGGCATCCTGATACTTGTTCTTCTTGCACCTGCCAAGACCCAGTAGCCGTCTGTAAAAGAAAACGTTGCACCGTTTCGGCATGTGATCCCCATCAGGTAATTCTAGATGTTCTTCAAAACTTTCTATATCTCCGTTGCCTTTTTCACCTGTATATCGATCCTTGAACTCTTTGACGTTCTTCAGGTATCTTACAATTTCCATGCATCCAAGAGCCTCCAACAAAGCCTTTGGTGGGGGTTAGAAAAAGTGTTCTGATTAGAATAAAGCAACTCCTTCTCCAGGTGTTTCTTATTGTGTGATTTTGCTCTTGGTTGATTAATTATTTTTAAAATAATTTTCAGTGAAGCTCTGTTACGTTGCTCTCTTCGTCTGACGTTTTTAAGCGTTTCATATTTTGAAGTGAAACTGAACAGCCTTTCCTTACACTTACCTCCTTCTTTTACATTTTAATGCATTCATTTCAGATCTGCCCCGATCTTTCGTCAGAAATAAATTAAATAACGTAATTAATAATAACAAAACAAAAGTCATTGAAACAAAGCAAGTTCAGTCGACCAATGATGACAATTCCAGAACAACGTAACTATAAACAATTTTTTCTATCCTCTGCCAGCCGCTATGATGGAGAAAGCATTACCTCGAACCGTCGCCAGTGAGACACGCTGCAAGAGCCACTCCGTTTCGCGAGGCTCATTCCTTAATGCATTCATTTACTTTTTACCTATTAGCTGCGGAATGATAGCCCCCACCCCCGTTTCTATGTCCAGCTTTCATTTTTTCATCTCTCAATATTTTATTGACATGTTTAATTCTTCATTTTTCGATTTTATCCCGTTTGTTTTCATATCCGTATTTTATGCGCATGTTTAGCGGGATAGACGTGTGTTACGTAATTTTTATTACGGTACCTCTGTTGATCCGGCAAAAGGAATAAGCAAGTTTTGGGAAGCAAGAGAACCGGAAAATTCATTCTATACCTGTTCTCGACCTCAACGAGAGTCACCTGAAACGAACAAGTAACGTTTTCTCATCACCGAACATACCATGAATTTTCGTCTGTAGCAATGAACGGGTGAAACTCATAGAAACCATCAATGGGTGACGTTGCTCGAAAAATGGTCTGTTCTCTCCATCACTCCAGTAAGTACCTGAATCCTCTTGCTATCCTCTATCTTTACAAGAGCCAAATCAGGCCGAAAATGGAGCACCATATCTGGGCTGTCCCTGTCTTTTACAGTCTTGATAGTACAAAAAACATCTACGAAGCTTGTGGGTGATGAATTATTTTCCACCCTACAAGCCCTTGCCTACAGACAAAACATTCTCATTGCTCTATCGCTATTTCCATGGAAAATGTTTAGACGAGCTGCATTCATCAATTACACCTGTACTAACGTTTACAGATTGATTTGTTTGTTTAACGGCATATCAACACCTTATGGGACATTTAATGCTGAAATTCGCTTTTCTTGAGAGCTTTGAAGTAATTGGATAATTTTATTATAAATAGGTATTGTTGGTAATTTTTTTTTTTTTTTTAAATAAAAATGTATTGCTGTTTTTTTTATACTTTTTATATATTTTTTTTGTTTGAGGGTTCGCTATTTGCTCATAGCTAGAACCCACCATATTCTATCACCCGGGTCAGAGTGGACCCGAGAACAGCAATTAAGAGGTGGTTCAACGCTCCTCATAAATCTCTAATCTGATCAGAAGCCGTGTTGCAGGATGTAGTTTATCGTCATACCCAGAACTAAACTTTTACAGCTAGGACCGGCTATGTCACGTACCCTGTAGCGAACCACTCTTATTTCCCTTCGTGCCCCATTAGTGAGAAATAAGTTCCACTCGAATATCTTCTTCCCATGAACAGCTACCGTGTGGAATTGATTCTGAAGAGGATGCTTCCCCGACCACTCCAATCTTAACATATTCTATTCTAGGGTTAACCGTCATCTTTCCTTCATATCCTCATAACTTTCACCACTTCTCTATTATTCTTACCGATTACACAACAAACTCCTTCAGTAACTCACTACCTCGAGTGGCTCTTTGGCCTTGTATAGGGTGATAATTAGTCGTTGGTTTGGTTTACGGCATATCAACCTCAATGGGTTATTTAATGCCAACAAAATGTTTTATTGCTGTAATATGTTTTTTCAAATATGTATTGTTAGTAACTTTTTTTTTTTTTTTTGCCTGAAGTGTATTGCTGATATTTTTTTTTACAAAGTATTTCTGGTATTAAGATTTTTTTTTTTTTTTTTTTTTAAATTTTTTTACACTTTCATAGTGTTTTGATCCCCAGTTTGGAGGTTAACTATTTGCCTTTAGGTGGGACCCTAACAGGTGCTACTACCCCGGGTCAGGGTGGACCTGGGGAACACCAGCAATTAAGAGGTGGTTCCACGCTCCCCAAAGCCTCCTGATCAAAGGCCTTGCTGTTGGACGTAGTTTATCGTCTTACCCAGGACGAATCATTAGTCGTAAAATAAAATCTACACGTGTGACATTTATGTAATATTAATTTCAATTTAGTTTTGACTTTTTTCTCGCTTCTTTGTCAAATTTAAAATGTTTTCTCTAGCGTATAATTTGCCATTGTTTAGATATAATTTCTTTTTCTCTTATTTGGTCAATGTATGGTGGAGGCACGGTGGAGTAATGGGTAGCGGCTTGGATTGAGGAATCGGAGAGCCGATTTCGAATTCCAGTCGAATCCATTACATTGACTTACGTTCTAATACCCTCGGGAAAGGTATGAATCCTCTTCTCCACCCAGCTATGGGTAAATAGCAGGACAGACTGTGTTCTATAACCTTGGATAGCAACTGGTCTACTGCGGGAAAAATCTGCCTCGTCAGTCATGTATCGAAAGATACATGATCGCCTAATTGTGTATCACGTATGGCACATAACTGAATGGTAAGAGGGATTATTTTATCTTTTTAATTTCAGGGAAAAAGACTTGTAATGTTGACAGGAAGCTGCTGCCCCGTGTGCAAAGACATGCGCTATTCTTGCCAACAAGATGGACATTTTTTTGAGGTAAGAAAAATATCCTTGTCTATAAGACAATTATTCTATTATAGAAACCATTATAAGCGGATCAAATTAGATATGAGGTGGCTGTCGTATTATGTAGTAGTCGAGAAGACCGGTCCAGTATTTTATAGGGTCAAGGATCCGTTAACTAGCTCTGTAGTTAAGGCCCATGCTGAACACCTTAGGGCAGCGAATATTCAGGAATGGATAATTCCAACTGATAACGGGCCACTACGTAGGGCAGTTTTAGGAGCCCCGTTACTCTCCGACGAATCTGAAAACTACTCGGGTAACGAAGGAAACAAGCATCTAAAAAAAACAAACGGAGTCGCCAACAAGACGATTCGGAAAATAAGTCAGATATTCCAATAATGGAACGTCATATTGTGACGCGTCAAAGGCAGTACCGGGGAGAGAATTCTCGAGGTCCGGCGTTCAGATTATTCTGAGGCCCACCGCTGGGAGTCCCCGGTCGGAAAAGGAGATGCTGAGACAAACAAACTTGATCTAGCGTGTCTTACAAGACTGACTGTAAGCTTGTCTGTCTGGTAGGGTTGTGATATGTTAAATATTGTTTTTCTATTAAAGTCTTTATTTGTATTTTTTTTGTGACAAATATTTATGCATGCCATTCTAAAAATACGATACTTGACATTCCCAAAACCTCGTAAGGTCCGCCCTCTCTTTCGGTATCAAGCACCGACTGTCACACAGCCTTGAACTTGCGGATACAGTTGTAAATTGTCGCGTGGGAAGGTCAGGCATCTCAATTAGTTTCTTGCAATTGATGAACTGATAAATATCCGAAGGACGTTTGCAACCGGGAGACGAAGTTGTGCATTTAAAGAAGTTATTTCATGATGCAATTTCGAACTGTATTGGAATGGATCTCATTGAGAATATTCCGAAGCCAACTGAACTGTTGAACATGGTCAATGCGTTGGGTTTGTCGGGAATTTTTCCTAATATTTTCGTTTCTCTCTGAATCTTCTGCGCCATTCCTGCCACAGTTGCATCTGTAGAGCGCTCTTTTAACGAATAAGAACTATCAACGCACAACACTGCTTCACGACCGCCTTACCAACTTTGCAACCTTTGCGATCGAGTGTGATTTGGCACGAGAATTAGATTTTGAGGAAGTCATCGCACATTTTGCTTCAATGAAAGTTCGTAATTTTGCTCTTTACTTTTTGTAAAGAAGACCCCTTCCCCCTAAAACCCTAAAGATATTTTCTTGAAGCCCCTCGGGTTTCGAGGCCCGGCACATTTGTGCCGGCTTCCCCCCCGCTCGCCGCCACTGGTCAAAGGAGAGCAGAAGAAAATGATACGAACCAAAGTAATAATAGAAATAGCTTCTCAGGTTCAAATAGTAATGAGTTTATGTGCGACTAAAATGGAGCAGGATTTTGATAGGTATCAGGGTGACAACACAACGGATGAGAATTCTGACGAGGGCCATATTCTTCTTCTTTTTATATGCCGTGTCCCCTCAGGACGTAGATCATGGCTCTCCATTTTCTCCTGTTCCTTATGGCTCTCAATAAGCTTTGATTTTTTTTTTGTTATTTCTCCTAGACCCTGTTCTGCCATCCACTTGCTTAATCCTGTTAAGTATGTCACGCATTGCTTTCCCTTGTCGCTCTTTCTCTCTATCCGCCCTGTGAATAGTAGTAGTGATAGTAGTAGTAGTAATCGCGATAGTAGGTATACGCTCAGAACGAGGCTGAAGAAGAGGAGACGATCCCCCATAGATACAGATGTATGATAATCGCCGTGACCCCGATTCAGCCGCCTTTTCACTCCGCGGTATTTAGAGAAAAGGAAGAAAATGGTGAACATAGATAAAAATCTAGAAGAAAAGATGAGAACTGGGCAACTAGTGTTGGAAGGTTACGTGTAATATAGACGAAAAGAGTAGGAAAAAGAAAAATATAAGACTTAATTAACGCGCTCACAGAAATTTTATTAACCATTTGAACCCTTCTGCCTGAGCTCCTGGTTCAAAATTCGCAACTAATTGGTATGTAATGTTTCACCGTAGATATAAAAATAGTTACAAGTGTTTGCCCACCGTTCAACCGGTAGCTTAGCATTTAGTCATTTTTCTCTACCACTTTTCAATCGGTGGCTGGGCATTGTCATTTTTCTCTACCACCGGTAAAGTGGTGGTCATGTCTCAAAGGGTTAAACGAAACTACATTCTACCATTTAAGCATAATTGAGCTAATTTGTTTTAAGGGATAAAAGCAAGTTTGGTGTGGACAGCGGACAATCCCAACCAGATCTCGAACGCACACATGAACCGTGAACCAAAGACATATACAAAGAAATTCTTGTCAAAAAAGAGAGGAAAAAATTGTCAATGAACAACTCGAGAAATCGCACATGCATAAGTTGCGGCACAAGAAATCCTAATTTCATTTGAGTAGTAGTAGTAGTAGATCTTCTTCTTATTATTATTGTTATTCTTCTTATTAGTATTCTTCCAATTCTTCTTATTAGTATTCTTCCAATTCTTCTTATTAGTATTCTTCCAATTCTTCTTATTAGTATTCTTCCAATTCTTCTTATTAGTATTCTTCTAATTCTTATTCTTCTTCTTCTTCTTATTATTATTATTTTTCTTATTCTTCTTCGTCGTCGTTCCCGCAATCGCTGAGTAAGCTTCATTTTTTCCTATTTCTCTTTATCAGTATTTCATTACCTTTTATTTACTTGGCAGAACAATGCTGTGTGGAGTGTCACTCCTTGCACGACGTGTCATTGCAAATGGGGTCACATAGACTGCAGTAGCAGGAAATGTCCCACAGTACG
This sequence comes from Acanthosepion esculentum, assembly GCA_964036315.1. NCBI lineage: Eukaryota > Metazoa > Mollusca > Cephalopoda > Sepiida > Sepiidae > Acanthosepion > Acanthosepion esculentum. The sequence goes on along the minus strand of OZ038508.1, from coordinate 52,029,846 downwards.
CTGTTTGCCAGAGGAGACGCTGAACCAATTTCCAGAAGAGTGCTGCCCCAAATGCGTGCAAACCAGAAGTAAGTTTAACCCCTTACTAGAACTATTGATCTGCGCGTACCTTTAAGGTGATAAGTTTCGCGGACCAGCTGGAATTTGTTTTGGGGGTGAGGATCTTTCATGTCGAGGTGAAAAAATAGTGAAAACGAAGAAACCTAATTAAAATAAAAATTGGAGTTTTGTAATGCCTTGATGTTTGCAGGAATGGCCGACTGGACCGGACTGTTTCTGAACGACCAATTACTTAAGTATTGTGTAATATCCCACACCATAAAGACATCTAGTTTGCTCTTGTTTGAGCGACAAATGCTTAAAATAATTATTTGCCCTTGGAGTATTGTCCTCATCTT
>OZ038508.1:51969448-52024448 GCA_964036315.1 Acanthosepion esculentum | reverse complement strand
TTAATATTTGCTAGGTATATAAAGCATTAAAGTGAATGAAATTCCGTTTAATATGGAAATATTGGTTTCTGCTTATTTTTTCTCTCTCTAGTGTGTTTGTGTGAAGCATATATTTTTGTTTCTGGTATTTTATTTTAAAAACCTGTATGAATGAGCAATTTGCCAAAGAACTTATGACATACCAAATAAGATTTCTCTAAGTATCTATATAAATAAAAAAAACTCAAAACGTAACAATAGGAAAAATTAAAAAAATGTTCAGGTTAATTTAACAATCTGTTCTTTGAAAACATTACATGGCTTTGAAAGACCCCTATATCAAATTTGTATAAGGTGTCAAGCTATTTGCTCATGAAAAGTATTCAACTTTTATGATTATAGTGTAGACTGCGTTCCTCACTTTCACCTGTATTTTTGCCAAATTTGCTTCTTGTCGACGAGATAACAAAGAATAAAAGTTATTTCTGAAAATAGCTCATGAAAACGATAGCCTCGGTCTCGACAACGAACGGAAAGCAGAAGTCGGAATAAGAAACTAAAATTTAATTCGTTGAGCTGATCTGGATTTTTACCAAATCTTTTGTTACATCCATTTACTTCGCCTTTTTATCTTTCAAAATAGTTTCTTTCACTTTTATCTTTGTGTATTTCTGTAAAAAATTGCGTTGGTTTGCTCGTTCCTTCTTTTTTTTTCTCTATCCTATTTTCTAGCTTAGCCTTTCCATTTTTTTTATCTTTTCTCACTCTTCCAGTTCTTTCTCCAGTTATTTTCTACCTGTTCTTTATTGACCTTTTCGTGATTTTTTTTTCTCTTTTCGTATTCTTTTCTTATCTACTTTTTGATCTTTTTACTTTTACTCCGACTTCCGCTACTGCTTTTTTTCTGTTTAATTTCTGACTTCTTTATGGCGTATTCTTTTATTTTTGTATAGTTTTCTTTACATTTTCTTCCTTGTTTTATTTATTTCTTTGTACTTTTTGTGTTCTTTTTTTTTATCACGCTTAGTATTAGGTCGGGACAAAAATTCTAACCTTTTTTAATGACGTTCAAAGATAATCTTTTAGACGTTTTTTTGCATAGATTCATTCAACCAGATATATGCCATTTTGTTTCGTCATCTTTCGCCATCCTTGAAGTAGCTTCACGATTTCATACTTTCAGAACATGGCATCTTTCAGGGTAGGGGAACTGTTCTAAGCAGTTTTCACAGGCTTTCCATTAAAAGATGATTTGTTTAACGTGATATCAACCTCAATGGGTTATTTAATGCCGACAAAAATTTTATTGCTTTTTTTTCGTTTTTTCAAAAATGTATAGCTGGTAAATATTTTTTTTTTATTCAAAAATGTATAGCTGGTAATAATTTATTGCTGATAATAATTTTTATTAAAAGATTTATTGCTAGTAATAATTTTTTTCTGGTATTAAAACTTATTTTTACACTTTCATTGTGTTTTGACCCCAGTTTGGGCGTTAACTATTTAGCCATAGCTGGGACCTTAACAGGGTGGACTTGAGAACACCAGTAATTAAGAGGTGGTTCCACGCTCCTTAAAACCTCCTGATCAGATCTTGTTGTCTGACGTAGTTTATTGTCTTACCCAGGACGCGGATGTGGTTTGTCATACCCAGGACGTTCCATTAAAAGAATTTTGTAGGGATTGAAATCGGTGGTAATATGAAGGTGTATGATATGGTAAGTTTAGTGGGACATACCAACCAAAACGTATCAATTTCTGTTGATTTTTTTTTTGTCTAATGGACAGTTTTATTGCGTTTGAGTACAAAATCGTAGATGGAAATGTGGCCCATTTTGAATGTTTTCCTTTCAAGCGTGATGTATACAAACGTCGTGGCGATTAACGTATCCAAGTGTTTTCAAATGCCTTACAACGCTCATGTTGGGTATGTGGAGTATCTCTGCGTGTCGTGTAACTGACCAGGATTAGTCTTTAATCAATCTTTCGATTTGGTCATTCTCAATGACTGCAGGCCTGTCGGAATATTCTTCATCTTCCAGATGAAAATTTCTACCTCGCAAAGAACCACCTCAGAGCAGTACTTTCAGTTGTGGCACCATCTCCTTAAACAGTACATGTCTTTTTGCCGTTTTACAACGTTCATTTCATTCCATAAATAAGAGCATCATACCACGAAAAGGCACCTCGTTTTCCTCCATTTTCACTTTTAAAGCAAGAAATAATTTAAAATCCACACCCAAATTGTATAGAAAGTCGCGTTGACCTGTAACCTTTTCCGAATGTTTTAAATTCCTGTTATGCGCGAAACGAAATTTTAAAAAGTTATTTTATTTAAATAGCTAGCCAACTCCAATATACAGTGGCCCAAGAAAATTTTTTAGCCAGGAGAAATAAACTACATCCAATTTCAAAATTTAATTACGTAATCCCTACTCAACATAAATAAACAGTATTTCGAACTAGTATAGAGTAGGTCCTCCATTTGCTAGTTTCGGTGCTTGTATTGTTATCCTATTTGCCCTCGTTGAAATTAACCCATTTCCTTATTTCCGAGAACTTTCATTGCAAAATATAAGTGAACTATCGTTCATAGATTAGAGTAACTTGACACTAACACGGTATTGTCTTAAAAAAATGTTGTTACACAAGCCAAAACTGCTGTAATCAAGGGTGGCTAAAAACTTATAGCCCACTGTATAAAATGTAATTGTATTTAAATTGAGCCCATCATGATTTTGTAAATAACAATAAATAAAACTTAAATAAACAAATATTAATAAAAATACATAAGTTAGAATACTTCACCAGATTAACTATTTGCATAGGTTGATGTTTTAAATCGGTGGTTTTTAATCTTGAGCCAGAGAAACTAGCCCCTCATAGACAGTGACAAGCAGATACTCACAGTTGTATTGCTTTTTCACAGCACTTGTACGTGCATTTCTCTATGCTGTACCCTTAGGCACATTGAGCGCACATAACTTTTTAGCTAGCCACGCTTGATAGAAATTGTGGTCAGTTAATCTTCACCAGTATATAAGAAAATAACCGAACCGTGGAAAATGAGAATTATCACTTGCTTTTATGGAGTGGCAAAAGATGGCGGTCGTGCAGAGAATATTGACACCTGTTTAAATGGTAAACATGGACCCAACAGCGAGTCTAGAAACGCCTAGTGTTTGGTACTGTCAGTAGTAACTGGGTGCGTTTTCTTTCAAGCAGTGGCACGATGCATTTTCTTTTCTTTTTTTTTTCAATGGGAAACAATGGGACAACAGCTGTATAGCGAATATAAATGTTAATTTTTATCTGATCCTCACGGACCGCCTGAAGCTTATCCTTGTACTCTAGGAGGTTGATGGTACTCAGGTTAAGAATCCCTGTTTCACATGAATGGCCGGTCCTGGGTATGACGATAAACTACATCCGCATCCAAGGTAAGACGATAAACTACGTCCAACATCAAGGCCTCTGACCAGGAGGCTTTGAGGAGCGTGGGACCTCCTTAATTGCTGGTGTTCCCAGGTCCACTCTGACCCGGGGTAGTAGCACCTGTTAGGGTCCCAGCTATGGGCATATAGTTAACCCCGATAAACTACGTCCAACATCAAGGCCTCTGACCAGGAGGCTTTGAGGAGCGTGGGACCTCCTTAATTGCTGGTGTTCCCAGGTCCACTCTGACCCGGGGTAGTAGCACCTGTTAGGGTCCCAGCTATGGGCATATAGTTAACCCCGAAAATGAGGTAAAAAGCATTATAAAAGTGTAAAAATAGGTTTTAATACTAGAAATACTTTGTAAAAAATATTTACCAGAAATGAATTTTTGAAGAAAAGAAAGTGTTACCAGCTATACGTTTTTGAGGAAAAAAATATTAACAGAAAAAAAAAAGTTGTAGGCATTAAATGACCCATTGAGGTTGATATGCCGTAAAACAAAACCAACCAAACCATGAATGGCTTCAAGGGTTGTGTAGATCGTTGGATCGGATAATATACATTTCTAAAGTTAAAATTTAATTTGATAACAAGTCTGGTAGGTTCGGTAAAGTTAAATTGGAAGCTGATCTCGAAAATGACATGCAATCTGTTGTTAATTTGGACAAGAAATGGCTTGTTAATTGTAATGCCACCAAGACTAATCTGTTATCTTTTAGTTTTCTTTTCTTAAAATCACGTGTTCAAATGCTACCTATTAAAAAACGCTACAAACTTTTGTTCCAATTCCATACATGAAAAGTTTTACTTTCTTTTCTAGGTTGATTTTTTTTTTTTTTTTTTTTTTACTTTTAAAAATTTTAATTTTTTTTAGATCTATCGTTATCTTGCCTTTTCCCCCATTTTCGTTTTATGGCTTGCAGCCATATCACAGTTCTCGTCCGATCACCCAAGTTAAGCAATGTTAAAACTGATCAATACCTAGATGGGTGACCGCTAGGACTTACCAGGTGCTGTAAGCGTGGATGTGTGGGTGGTATAACGGATAAAGGCACTGAATGTGAAATCTGAGAGCAGTTCGAATTCCAGTCTGGTTCTGTATATTCACTTACGTGCAAATACTCTGGGGGGGGAGGTATGGATCCACCTCTTATCCTCCCAGCTATGGGTTAAATAGTAAGACTTTTATCAGAAAATCATTACCTCCCAAAAAATTCTTACAATCCAAAAATGTTTTGGTTTTAAATAACCTGAAACGTGTTGATAAGCCATAAAAAACAAATCCGTCGATTTTCTGTACCGAATTTTCTTCATTTCTTTTTGTTTTAGTCATTTTTTTTTCTTTGTTGAATTTTAAATACTCCATTGTTTATTCTTTTTTTTTTCTTTTCTTTTCCTTGACATTTTATTTCCAAATTTTTCATTCATACTTACTTTCATTTTTCTTAATTTTATAAACTTCGCGCCATGTCAGTTTTCTCTTCTCATTAGCTTCCTCCTTATTGTTTCTTTCCTTTTCTATTTCTGAATTTCCAAATGTTTCGATGTTTATATCATTTTCCTTTTTTCCTTTTTTTTTTTCTTTTTTTTACTGACATTGCCATTTCTTTCAAAGTTATGATCCATTCAAAAAAAGTGTGAAAACAATGAAAAATGATGGCACGTCTTTATTTTCGCACCTTTATACTTTTGTTGAGGTAACGTCGTCCTCGGCACCAGCTCGCATCCGAGCACCGGGATCGTAATCCTTTCTTTCCTCTTTAATTCCTTTCTTTCTTTCTTTCCTCTTTAATTGCTTTCTTTCTTTCCTCTTTAATTGCTTTCTTTCTTTCTTTCCTCTTTAATTCCTTTCTTTCTTTCTTTCCTCTTTAATTCCTTTCTTTCTTTCTTTCCTCTTTAATTCCTTTCTTTCTTTCTTTCCTCTTTAATTCCTTTCTTTCTTTCCTCTTTAATTCCTTTCTTTCCTCTTTAATTCCTTTCTTTGCTCTTTAATTCCTTTCTTTCTTTGCTCTTTAATTCCTTTCTTTGCTCTTTAATTCCTTTCTTTCTTTGCTCTTTAATTCCTTTCTTTCTTTGCTCTTTAATTCCTTTCTTTCTTTGCTCTTTAATTCCTTTCTTTCTTTGCTCTTTAATTCCTTTCTTTCTTTGCTCTTTAATTCCTTTCTTTCTTTGCTCTTTAATTCCTTTCTTTGCTCTTTAATTCCTTTCTTTCCTCTTTAATTCCTTTCACTACTCTTCAGGAGTAGGCCCAGCCTAATCCTGAAGTGTCGTGAGCAGGAGGTAGAAGAGTGTGGGTGGTGGACGCGGCTGTGCGAATCAGCCCCTCCTGACATCACGTCGCAGATCCTCTTTATGTTGACGGTTGGACTAGAAAGTCTCCCCCCCCGGCATGGTTCTACGCCAGGAAGGCCGATTTGCAGCAGCGGTTTCCTCGGTCTCAGGGTCGATGCTGGGCTGTGTCAGGGATGTCCCCAACTGTTGCTTGAAGCGTCGTTTTGGTCCCCCGGATAGCCTTTTGCAGGATGATACGTCGGGGTCGAGTGGGTCACATTCTGGACACGTGACCCGCCCAGCAGAGACAAGAAAGGGTCTGACGTGGCCATTCACGTGAATTTGATTTTGGTGGACAACTCTGCGCGACGGAGAAGCCCATACACTTGGCCAGAATCGCCTCTCTTGCGACTCAAAGGGGATTGACACGGGCGATATCTGGCAAACCTGGTTGCATCGGGCTCTCGGATGCTTGGTCCCTCAAGGTCCGCCATGATTACGTCAGCCCCACTAGCGCTGCTTTCTTCCGCATGTGGAGGACATTTCATAAAAATATATTTTGCTGACTGCACAAAAAATAAATTGAACGAACACAAAGGAAGTGAATGAAGGTGTGTACTTTGTCTACGTAGCTGTGTGTAAATTTTCTATGAAATATTGTGGGAGTCTTGCATTTCAAAAAAGATTTTTATCTCTTGTTTTTCTATCTGTCTATATCCCTGAGATAATGTTTTATGATTACTTACATTATTTACATTATTCGGACTGTTATTCTCACCTTCATTGTCATATTCACAACATTTCAGCTGTTTTACGCTCCGGCATTCTTCAGGTGATTGGAAAAATCAGGCGTATCCGACCGCATATGGAGGGAAAAGGGAGATCACCGCTCCCTGTGGGATGAGGTTGAAATAATAGACAGAGAGAATCACTGGAAAATACGAAAACTTAAGGAATCAACACATATGCTACGCCACAATAATCTCCTGAGCTGAGAAATTAGTACAATATGGGAACCAGTAATAAGGAGTGCTAGAGAAAAGCAATGAATAACAAATTGCAGTATGAGCACTGGTAAAAAATGGTTACTGAGATATAAGGTTTATAAGTCCCAGAAATTCACACACAGATGTCCTCAATGACACATGGCGCAGTGGATAAAGGCGTTGGTTACATCTAGTGACTAGACCCAAGGAGTTGAGTTCAATACAAGCACCAAAACGTGGAGAGTTGAGTTAAAGGGAAATAACTGAGACAACCGGAAGAGGCATGCCACTTGGAACGAAATAATTGGTTAGGTTCGAAATTCCAGTCACCCGAAGAAGGTCGAAAACGTTGTAAATATGGCAATGAAGATGAGGATAACAGACCGAATAATTTAAATGTCTCGTTTTTCTTTTTTTTATCATTTCACACCAAGCTAAGCGAAAATGCCACTAGTATGCAGAGAGTTGTTGTATTTTTTTTTAAGATTGTAGTTATCAGGGAACCAATAAACAGAAGGTTGTTCCACAGGTGGAAAGTACGAGAAAAGAAACTTTTGGAGTAGAAGTGGCGGTTGAATTTAGCTATTTCAACAGTAAAAGGGTGGGACTTGATGCCAATCCAGTAGCATATATTCGGGGCAAAAATCTCGTCAGAGCAGTTGCTATGAAAATATTTGCAGAAAAGACAGGGAAACCACGTTACATCGGTAGGAAAATGACTGAAGTCGAGATACCAGGTTAGGATCGATAACATTACAGATCCTGCTTTGAATTTTGTCAAGAATCTCGAGTTGTTTGATTATATATATATATATATATATATGCACTTTTGTGCAGCTAAGTTAGTTTAGAGTATTGTGCATTCTGTACAATGCGACATTCGCTGGAGATTAAAGATTCCCTAGAGGTGAACGAGACACGTTTACTCTGAAGAAGGGAAGGAAAAGGATCAACTTTCTGCGCCCTCATATACTACTTTGGCAACGCCATCTAGCGGTCATTAGCAGAAGTTCTTTGGCAGATAATTCAGGTAATCCCACGCTCTTGTCTATTTACTGATTTTGTTTCTCATTGTTTTTGTTTATATACGTTTAACTTGTGGTTATAAACTTTCTAACGAAAAACAAGTTCCCCACAGTTTATTCTCTCACTTATTTTAAATGGGAAATTTTATAATATTTCCTAATCTGACCTTTTAATTGTTCCCAGCAACCAATTCAAATTTTTAATATCAATGACCGGTAACTCTTTTAATGAATTGTAAATACATTTTTATTCAACCCAGAATATTGAGTATATTTATATATTTATAACTTATTTTTCTATTATATTTATAACTTTATTTTACTTTCCAGGGTCATATTGAGTTACTTGACGGCGAATGTTGCCCGCAATGTTCTGCGTTTACTTGCAAACAAGGAGGTCAAACATTTCAAGTAAGCAACTACATTTGAACTATAATGAAACACAATTCAAGAGAAAATTGTGACATAAAACATGGAATTCCTCTTTTGCATTTTACGCTGTCTTCTAAGAATTGGGAGCAATTTTTTCCCGTCCTACTTTTTCGATCTCTCTCTCTCTCTCTCTCTTTCCGCTCTCTCTCTCTCTCTTTCCGATCTCTGATTTCCGATCTCTTATTTATTTTTATATATTTATTTTCCAGGAAGGCGACAATTGGCAGAAAACTCCATGTGAAGTGTGTAGCTGTATCGCTGCCGAATGGATTTGCATTCAAAATCAGTGCAACAATAACTTGTCCTGTCCGAGTGTAAGTATTGTATTTTTAAATGACGAAACGAAAAACATCGCTGGTGGAATAGATTTTTCAAGTTTTACAATTTGGAATAATTGTTATTAACAGTTCTTGCGTTTTTTTGTTGTTGTTGTTGTTGTTAAACGTAACTGTTGAATATATTATACTGGATAGAAATCTACAAATGAATTAACTGTATAAAGGGGAGTGAATGCGGAGCAACCTCCTCAAAAATGAAAAGCCTTGACGCAACAGAAATGTGGTTCTACAGAGGGATTCTGAGGATACCACGGACCGAACATGTGAGCAACGAGGAAGTTTTAAAATGGAAACTTATTAGGAAGTGGCAGTTGGAATTTCTATGTCAGATAATGAGGAAAAAGGGTTTGGAAAATCTGATACTCATAGGACAGATTAAGGGTAAGAGAAACCAACGCATCACATATTTAGTGAGTTTGAATAAATGGGTGGTGGAGCAGGGTTTAGGAGAAACTGAAGAGCCATGATCGCCTACGTCCTGTGGCGACTCGGTACATAAAAAGTATAAAGGGCATTGATTTACAGCCATTTAATATGCAATGCTAAGAGAACGCCATGAATAGACTACATCTAATTTGCCCAGATGAAAAGAATCATCCCGGGCCACATCAAGGTCTGTATTATTATTTATCAGCATGCAATTTCACTAATGTGCTTTGATTGTAATAGGCTGTAGCAATGGCGTTCGGATAAAACGAAACTACTATTCCCGCACTGTCGTATTTAGCTGCGTGACAACTTGCTAACTATACTTGAATCCCAGCCTAGCTTAGAATGCTAATGTCATCCTCCAAGCTGATCCGAACTAATCGTATGAGAGGTATTTTTAAACCACTTGCATTCGGCTTTAATTTCATATATGTAAATATTCATAAAATGCAGCCTCCAAGCTTATCGCTGGTTGAACGATAAAATTAAATCTCTGATCTGAGTGTCGGCCATCTGTTGCAGGACGGTGCTAATTCTATATAGCCTTTTCCCAGGGCAAATTGTGTACGAGCGATGAATTGCGGCTCCACGAGGACTTTCCGTTATTATGCTGAAACCTTTGTTAGCGGAACTCGATTCATGTCTCTCTCGATATGTGTATATATATATATATATATATATATATAATTTCGTGGTTAGATGTGACCACTCATCAGAACAGAGTTAAACTACTGATATTTCTCGATTAAAAAAAAATCGAGAAATATCAGCAGTTTAAATTTGTTCTGACGAGTGGCCACATCTATGTAACCACGAAACTTCGAAGTAAACATAAGTGAAAAAACTTTTTCATATTAATTCTATTTTCGATATTCAGCACTCTACCACAAACCCTGCTTGCCTTAAATGCCTCCTTAACAACAAACCACTGCAATTTTGGCTTACAAAACAGTCTTTCAAATTAACACTATATATATATATATATATATATATATTTAGGCAGCAATCCTTCTTTCATGCACATTTCATTGAATACGACAGACAGGGTGATTTGATTTAGTTTTTTTTTATACAACTTCTCTAATTCTGCGATCTAATATTTTTTTCTTTTCAGATAATAAATTATAATAAAAATGTCCGAATGTTCTTTTTTTCCGAGCGCTTTCGGCTATACATTTAGCCATTTTCAAGGATGAAATATTTAACTGTTAAATAAGAAATAGTTTTTTGCATGTATGTATTTATATAATGTTTTTATTTTCCAAAACACGGTCAAGATATTGTGTCCATGCACATAGTTGATATTATTAAGTGTTTTTTTTGTTTTTATTAATAAGTCTTCCATTATTTTTAGCCTTTTTTTGCACGTAGATGATGCTATTATATCTGTGTTGTCAACAAATATGTTACGAATAGTGTCCGGTAGGTCTCCATGAATATTTAAATGAGATCTAATTGAGCTATGGTCAGAAAGGTGTAGAGTGAGTCTTCGTGCCAAACACGTTATAATGTGGCCTATATAATTATTTACGAATTTTGATTGGTCAGGAATACAATTCCTTAATGGGCATTTAAATTCGTAAATAATATTTGCCCTATTTAATTTTGTTCTAAGAGGTGAACTATTATTTTCAATTTCGATTTTCAATAAACAATGCAAATTCAAAAGATTTTATCTCATAATTTGCGCCCAGCACTATCAAGTTATAGACACTTATCTATTTTTTGATTTTATTATGATCTATCAAATCTATTTCATTGAGTAGCCGCCTTTGTAATTTTTTACAATTAAAAAAAAATTTTTACTTACAGAATACAGTAAAAACGCATTTTGCTTGTGATGGTTCATAATTAGAATTCTGGTTTGAATATATTTTCCGTTAAATGTATCTAATACAAAAGATCAACTTATTTGGATTTATTCTTGAAATAGTAAAATTCAAAAGTCAGTTAGTAAACAAAAATCTACGGAAATTAGGTATTTCAGACGATTTTAAAACTAAATGCTCAAAAATTGGTAAAGGCTATGAGCCTGAATTTTGGTATCAGTACTTAGCACATCAAACTCCAGCTTTCACACTGAGTGAAATATTTATATTTAAAAAAACGTGAAAAATCAACCTGTCCTACTGTCCATCTGAGGAATGAATTTCAAAGCACAAGAAAATCTCACAGGAAAAAAAAAAAGCTTTTGAAAAGATAACTAAAACTTAGTAATTGTGTTTTTGGAATGTTTTTCTACTGTACCACGCTAAAATAATTATAATAAGAAATTTTTCTTTGACTTTTCCAGAGAATTCACTTTGGTCGAAATTAGATATCCCCTCTTATCTTTGAATTGTAACTGCTCCAGTGAAAATTTTCTCTAGAGATTTCTGCCTGAGAAAAAAGGAAAAAATATCCTAAGATTACAGCATCTGCTTTCCGCCATTTTTATAACCGTTTTCACTGTTATTCTCTTCAGCAAGGCGTACGTAATGGTTCTCCAGCAATATTTATTTCAATGGAGGTAAAGTAACACAATCTCTTCACGACACTATCACTCATTTTATCATGATGATCATTGCGATGGCAACAACAACGCTGTCTGTCATATGACTGTGATTTAATGTTGGGAATATACTTGCCATTTGGTTATGTCCTTTTTTTATCATTCATACCAATCTTGATACGCATGTAAATTTAAGAAACCTGTGAAGAAAGTTGGAATTACGACCATATTACGTTGTAACATCAGTTGTCGTCCGATCACCGGTTAAGCAACTCTGGTCCGTATCTAGATGGGTGATCTCTTGGGAATACTAGCAGGTGCTTCTATCTTCCTGAATCCTCTTCTTTTATTGTCCTTTCCTCACTACTCCTCAATAAAGTCTTCTCATACTCTTTCACTCTCTGTACTGCCTTGCGTCTTGGTGGCATTATCGCCTTGCTTGGGTTTAAACTATTAAAAAGAAAGAATAACAGACTGGAATGTGAAATCGGAGTTCCAATTCTAGTCGGGTTCGTTATTCACTTACACGCTCTTTGGAAAGGTGTGACTGCACCTCTTCTCTCTCTGCCCCCACCAGCTATGGGTTAATTAGTAGGACTTGTATAAGTAAATCATTATTATCTCAAAAAAAATTCTTACAATCTAAAAATATTTTCTGGCTTTTTAAATAAGCTGCAAAAATTTAGTAAGTCGTTTCCTCCCAAACCCCACCAAAAAAAAAAAAACCCCAACTCTATCAATTAATCTGTCTTTGATTTGAATCCGTTTCATTTTTAAGAAAGATCATTTGATATAAAGTGTCCGCTGACCACAAGCACTGTCCTTTGTATTCTTATCAACTTCTGCAATCTAGACGGTTTCTTTCCTAACTCAGATTACCGCATCTTTCTCATGTCCTTTGGGACTGTTCCTTGTGTTCTAGTAGTGACTGGCACAACTGTGTTCCAAAGTTTATTTCCAGTTTTCTGAAAGAACTTTTTTTTTTTTTTTCAGATTTTCACTTTCTTGAAAAAATTCAATGGAACATTAACATTTGACAGATCTTTTTGCCTTTAGATGACGAAATCTGGCCTCCTGCTAAGGATTAGCTGAACTGTTAGAATTCTTACATCCCTCCCCCAAAATTCACATTTTCTATCCTTTAAGGCAGCACGGTAACAGGTTTTATTTTTACTCACTGAATTTTCTCATTAGTATTAACTAGTGTTTTTCAAGTTAATTGATAGCAATTTTCTTCAACGTGCGAATTTAAGCGCAGTACTAGATTGGCTGTTAAGTCTCATTAATTTATTGTTGAAATTACTACATGTAACCGTAATTACTATTTTATTAGTTTCTTCTCATACTTTTCGCTTGTGGAACTATCCCCCGGTTTCTTGCTTTCTGTAGTCTTCAAATGTTTAAATGCAACGTCAAATGTCATCTGTTTCTTTGAAACCTGTTCTTTTATTGTCCTTTACTCTCTCTAACGTTTTCTCAGTTTCTTTCATATTCAGTACCCCGTGTTTCATAGTGACTTTATCGCCTTGCTTGGAGTGAAATCATTTAAAAAAAAAAAAGAAGCAAAAATTCAACAGATGAATCTCTATTCTATTAGCATTTAAGTATTCTATAATATATATTTTAATTATAACTGAACAAATTTTAGATTTGATTGGTGTTTGTTTTAGATATATCGATCTTTTCTTATTTATGTTCCGTGTCCACTCAGGACGTAGATGATCAAGGCTCTCGATATTTTCTGTCCCTTTAAATAAATTCTGTCTTTTTATTTTTAAATCTTCTTCCGCCATTCATTTTCTCTATCTCGTTAAGTATGTTATGCATTGTTTTCCTCTTGCCCTCAATTCTGTCCCGTAACAGATTTTCCAAGCCCTCCTTCCTCATTCTGTGCCTCAGGAATGTCAATTATCTCATATTTTTTTCGCGACTGCTGAATTAATAAAAAAGATGGGTGTCTATTGCCGTCCGTCAAGAGACAAATTTGAGAATAGGAAAAATTTCTCGATATCTTGATTTTTTTCTTTCCTCCATTTTCTTTCCTCCATTTTCTTTCCTCCATTTTCTTTCCTCCATTTTCTTTCCTCCATTTTCTTTCCTCCATTTTCTTTCCTCCATTTTCTTTCCTCCATTTTCTTTCCTCCATTTTCTTTCCTCCATTTTCTTTCCTCCATTTTCTTTCCTCCATTTTCTTTCCTCCATTTTCTTTATTTCTTTTCCTTTTGCTTTATTCCTTCTTTTTTTCTTTCTTTGCTGCACTTCAAACCTGCCATTGCTTTTATTCTTTTTCATTTCTTGATTCTTTTTCTTCAGATTTTCTTTCAAATTTTTCATTCATACTGTTTGTTCTTTTATTCTTCTTGAAATTTATAAACTTAACATCATTTCGATTTTTTAAATATTTAAAAAATAAAAAATCTTTTCATTAACTTCCTCTTTACTTTTGTTTTTCTTTCTGTTCCTGATCCTCCAAATTTTTTCTTTAATTGCTATTCTTGAGGAAAAAGAAAGCACTTCCGGACTGTTTCAATAACGAGCTAATAATGATGGGCACAGGTGGTGTAAACCAATGTGATTTCACATTGGCACACCTTTTTTTTTTTTTTTTTTTTTCGTTCGATACCAGATAATTTCCAGTTTCCATGATCATTGTGATATGTATATTTTTCAGTGCGCCCACGACACTGACGAGTGTGACACAAGGTCTGTTTATACGCATTGTAATATGGTTGTCAGTTATGTGCCATGCGCAATACACGCTTAGGCGATCATGTATTTTTCGATATATGACTGACGAGGCACATTTTTTTCTCACGGTAGATTGCCAATTCTTTCTGCGGTAGACCAGTTGCCATCCAAGGCTATAGAACCCGGTCTATCCTGCTATTTACCCATAGCTGAGGGAAGAAGAAGCGGATCCATACCTTTTCCAAGTGTATTAACACGTAGGAGGCTCGGATTGAGGAATCGAAGGGCTGAGTTTGAATTCCAGTCGAATACATTACATTCACTTACGTGCTAATAAAGGGTGTTCATACCTTGGGAAAGGTATGAATCCTTTTCTTCTCCCCCCCCCCCAGCTATGGATAAATAGCAGGACAGACTGGGTCCTATAGCCTTGGATGGTAATTGGTCTACCGCAGAAAGAAATGGCAACCTACTGCGGGAAAAAATCTGCCTCGTCACTCGTATATCGAAAGATACATGATCGCGTTAGCGTGTACCACGCACTTAACTGACTATGTTGTACTTTTATTTTCTTTTGTATTGAGCAGCTGTCACGAAACGTATTTTAAATATAAAAAATAGTTGTTTTTACTAATATTAATGACGCCTTTACATCATATTAATGAAATAATAATGACTAGTTACTAATATTACGTCTTACGAGAATTTCTCACCATTAAATTGCAGCTGTTAGACTACCTCTAAACGAAAAGGAGTGATTGCCTTTGTTTTTTATATGCTTATGTTTCCTGTTATATTTGGATGTGCGGCTGGTGCAATGAGGAGCGTCTCGGAATGAGAAGTAGGTAAGTAGTTAGCTATATTCACTTTCGCACAAATACTCTTGGGAAAGACGAAATCATCTTCTTCCCGCCTGCTGTGGGTTAAATAGTAGGACAGACTCGGCTCTCTAACCGTATCTGGCAACCAGTCTAGGAGAATGAAAAAAAAGCTATGTATTCAAAAAACTATATAGTTGCTCTGACAAAGCACACACTATGTGGCTAACATAAGGATAATAGTTTACAATGAGTCTATAATCGACGAGATTATATAAATATTTTTTTGTATATTTTGTATATATTTTTTTTTTTCGCATATCCTTGTGATGATTACTTTCTATTTTTTTATTTTTAGGGTCAGGTTCCATGGACATTAACGGGGGAGTGTTGTCCCGAGTGTGTAGAACCATCAGGTAAAGGTAAGCAAAGCATTAAGAAACCACACACACACACATATATATATATATATATATATATATACACACACACACCCCAGGTGTAAGAGCAAAAATGTCCAATTGTTAAATTAAGATTCGAACCGTTGTATCTTAGAAATGATTAAAGATATTTTACCGGAATTCTTCCAGGTTTTTATAACACTATTGAACTACAGTTAGCAATAAGAATGTATAATTACTCTCCAAGCTTAACAGAATGATCGTGATGAAATCGATCATAAAAGAAAATGACATGTTCATCATAGCTCACGAAGGATTGAAATAAAGTTGTGTGTGTGTGTGTGTGTGTATATATATTTTTTTTTTCCGGATCATTTTCCAACTTATTCAAGATGATCTTCGCCCTCTTTAACCTAACTTTCTGTCATGGTGTAACAAGGTGCCTCACAGGTTTCACAAACAATTTAATTTTCCAGTCTTTTTTTTTTCCCCTGCTTTTTTGACTGTCACAACTGAAACTCCGCTCTCACGTGCCAAACGTCTTATGGTTAAGTTAGATCTTTTCTAATTGATATCTTTAGTTCTAAGTCGAAACGATGATTCAGCTTGCTGTTGTGACCTCCTGATCCCGTTTTCCTCTCTACTGTTCCCTCTTTTTCAAACTTATTTACTGTTCTCTGAAGATGGAAGTCAGAGTAGGAATGATGGTACTGTTACTGAAAGCCTGAATGATCTTTTTCTTCGCAGCATTGCTCATTTGGGAAGACATTGGAACTGACACAAAATAATTTTAACTTGTTCTCCTTTTAGCTGAATAACTGAAAGAGTTTTCTTAGGGAAAATAGTGTAAAGATGGCTAAACGTCTTACCTGAAAACAAGAAACTCAGTTTAGTAGTTTTTTTTAAAGATATTAAACATTTTGTGGGATGGATAATTTTGCTGTTACACCCTCTCTATGTATGTATATATATATATATATATATATATATATATATATATATATATATAGCTCGGGGCGAAGAAGAGGATCCATACTTTTTTCCACGTAAGTGCTAATGGACTCGACTGGAATTCGAACTTGGTTCTCAGATTCCTCGATCTGAGCCGCTATCCATTACTCCACCGTTACATCTAGTAATTTCAACTGTAAAATGATGTGACTTAGCTGCCAATCCACTACTGCGCTTAACTTCGTTAAGTAGGAGTCCCAAAGATAAAAGTTCATCAGAACAATTACCGTGAATATATTTATAGAAAAGGCGTATACAAGGTATATTACGGCGGTGGGAAAGTGACTGAAGCCGGGATGCCAGGTCAGGACATAACATTCTAGATTCTTCCTTTCCAAAAAGTTTTACGTAGCCGATGCTGCAATTGTATACGAATAGGAGCAAATGACTGTGCAAACAGCTGAGGTGCTTCCAACTGTTTTATCTTGTAAATGCAAAATTTACGCTCTTTGTGCAGAAAAATGAGAATTTCTCGTTTTGGAGAAATAGTCTGCATAATTTACAAAAAAGAAAAAAAGATGGCGGTAAGCATAACAGAAAATGTACAACAAAACATCTCAGATCTTAAAAAAAACATTTACAGCTGCAAAGCCAAATAAGTGCAAATTTAGTTGGCATCATGCTGGTGTTAAATAGACGTCCATTGAAACAGACGAAGCTGAAAGCTGAGAGAAAGAAACTGTTAAACTAATGGGCAAATAATTAAGTAGCCTCGATGTTATGAATACATTGGAATTTACTCGAAAGAAATAAGGTAAGTGACTGAATTATTCAAGGAGAATAATTTTTATTTTTATTTTTATTTTTCTCGTCTGTGAATAGGTAATTATTTTCTTTGTTGAAATTAGAAGTTCTACTACTGTAAAAAAATTGAACCTATAAAATTAAAGGAAGAAAAATAGGAAGGTGTCGTGTCCATAAAGAAATAAAAAAGGATAATGTCACTGTGTCGTATCCATAATAAATAAATAAATCAATTATAGTGTCAAAATAATTATAATTATAACAATTATAATTATCATTAGTTCACTCATCCTAAACCAATGAGAATCGACCCCACTTTTCTCCTCTACAAACACAAACGTTATATTCTTACTATCGGACAAGCAGTTCACACAGACACGTCGTCAACACGTACATCAACTAAAATTTCGCCACCTTTTCCTTTTTCAGGCCATAATAATAACATTTATGTTTTAGCACTCAACAAAAATTCGAGGTAAGAAAACCCCAGACATTTATTGCATTTTTCCAACTAAATTATCTGGCCACTCATTACACACGTCTATAAAAAACATACGAAAAAAATTGTCTACACTTATTCTTTATCTTGTTCTGACGGATTCCGATCCATATTTGATTTACGTTTGACCCCAAACCCACAATTTTAGTATTACTGTTTCTCGTGTCTCCAAAACCACAATACAATCGTTTTGTTGTTCTGCTGAAAGGCAAGTCGGTTTATTGATCGCAAAAACGCTTTGACTCAGTCCTTTAATTTTCTGCAGGATTTTTTCTGCTTCGACTCCTCAAAAAGTTGGTCAAGCGTTTTGTCCCAATAAAATTTTCGGTTCTTTGAGCGCTGTAATTCTCGGAAGGGGGCCCTCATCACCTTAGCTTGCGAGAATGCATAAGATACCTGATTCACCAGGACCTGATGCTCGTGATACTTGTGGACATAGGAAAGCGAAGAATGGCCTCAATCATTTTCTTCGTTGGTTTTACACCATCGGTCGTTATTAAGAAACCGCCAAATTCTACCTCATTCTCTGCAAAATGGAATTTGTCAGGGTTAAACAGAATCTCGTTCTTCCCACAGTGGTTTAGGATATTGCATTGTGTGCCAGAACGAGGACTCTATAGAATCGTCCCAAATGGGACCATCGTCTATACAACGAGCTTTTCGAACCATGTCCACTGTAATATTGTCGAACCGACGGGTATATCAGTCTCCAGATGCGTGAAATCCTTGCGGAGCACTAAGATACCTATACCGGCCCCATTAACTGATAAATAGGGTCGCATCTTGTGTGGTTGGGGCAAGCGGTAAGCTGTGATACCAGTTCCATGCACCCGTAACTGTTTTCCTTGTCTGAGCCGGAACGATGGAGACCCGATTAAATGGGAACAGGGTGTGATAGGTTTCCCTCAGGGAGGCAGCGTTCAATTCTTGTAAGTTCAACGTGCATCTGATGGAGCAGTCTTTTTGGGTGCGACAACCATCCTTGAGCATCAGGTTGTAGGAGTGCCTTCTGGCACTAGTTCAATTATGCCCAGTGTGATGTCTCGATCGAGGTCTTGTTTCACTCTTTTTTTCCAATGGTGAAGAACAGGGATCGGTGTGTGGACCGCTGATGGCGTCGCATCATGGACGAAGGTAATGTACAATGGCTTTCCTGTCATGGTCTGTAAGGGTTGGTGTGGGCATGTATTAAATGCGCTGGACTTGAAATGGTCACGCATCCATCGTTCCAGGAGGTGCCTGTTGGTTTCCGTCAGAAGGATCGTGATGGTACCAGGCATCGATGGAATGGGTATTCTGTGTGGGCACGTGCACAGGGCATTTTCCTTTGTGCCCTTCAACGAGTTCAGCAGTGATGCCTGGGTTGGGAAATCAGGTGTCAACAGATGTAGGTCCTCAGTGCAAATTCCTTTAAGCAAAAACCAGACGTGTTGTTTGATACATACACTACCTGTCGTGTCTCCCTCGAGTCAATTCTTATATGCATGAACAACACGGCCTTTATATGAAGTTGGTTGTCTGTGATGCCACGTATTCGATGACTAGTTGGAACGAGGCAGCTGAGCATTTTTAATATCTCTGGTCCACTTGAACAAGTTTGAGCTCCTATATCGGTGAACGCGAGGATGCGATGACTACCGTGGATAATTGGACCAGTCTGGGTGCGTCCAAATGAAGCGTGGGCTTGATGCATTATTAGTTTCTTCTATTGTCAGTTATGGCAGTGGATCTGGGGCACCTCCTTCAAATCGCTTTCCATTCCACGAAATATAAGGCACAGCACCTTGCGGTGTCAAACCAGTTTTACGGCCCGTTTTGATCTGCCAGCAGCGCGCGTGGCTGCGGAGTGGGGAGGAACTTTCAGATTGGTGTCTGAGAAAGTGAATGAATCACACACTGCCTCGCACCTTGTTGATCTGTTCTCTCTTTTTTTTTCTTTACTTTCTCTCTTTTTTTTCTTTACTTTCTCTCTTTTTTTTCTTTCCTTTCTCTCTTTTTTTTCTTTCCTTTCTCTCTTTTTTTTCTTTCCTTTCTCTCTTTTTTTTCTTTCCTTTCTCTCTTTTTTTTCTTTCCTTTCTCTCTTTTTTTTCTTTCCTTTCTCTCTTTTTTTCTTTCCTTTCTCTCTTTTTTTCTTTCCTTTCTCTCTTTTTTTCTTTCCTTTCTCTCTTTTTTTCTTTCCTTTCTCTCTTTTTTTTCTTTCTCTCTTTTTTTCTTTCCTTTCTCTCTTTTTTTTCTTTCCTTTCTCTCTTTTTTTTCTTTCCTTTCTCTCTTTTTTTTCTTTCCTTTCTCTCTTTTTTTTCTTTCCTTTCTCTCTTTTTTTTTCTTTCCTTTCTCTCTTTTTTTTCTTTCCTTTCTCTCTTTTTTTTCTTTCCTTTCTCTCTTTTTTTTCTTTCCTTTCTCTCTTTTTTTTCTTTCCTTTCTCTCTTTTTTTTCTTTCCTTTCTCTCTTTTTTTTCTTTCCTTTCTCTCTTTTTTTTCTTTCCTTTCTCTCTTTTTTTTCTTTCCTTTCTCTCTTTTTTTTTATCTCTTTCGTGTTAGGGGTTCCGTCCCTCCGAAGAACGATAGTTTCTCTTTGTAACTCTATAATTTGTTGCATGAATTGAGCAATTAAATCGAGGGTTCCGCTTGGAACAGATGCCAGGTCTTATTTTAAGATAGTTGCACGTATTCACCAGAATCCTGTTCACAGCGCCATGTAAAAATACTACAACGGCGTAGTAATTATCGTACCAACAAGATACAAATACCAAAAATTCACTTGGCCTCTCGCCACTCAGCTGTTTATATAACACTGGGTGAGGTAATTTGACTACCCGAGGAAGTCCCCTATTATCTAATGAGACCTTTTATTTCTATTCTACACACCCAAGACAGTATATCTGAGATTTACCTTAACCCCCCGACTGGGTCTGGTTGTGACACAAGGTTGGCTTTTAACGTGGGGACACGAGTGTTTCCACTCGGGCCGCTGGTCTTAGCCGGTCATACCACTGTTATGTAACAAATGTCTTGCAACATTGTAGGGAACGCAAGGGAAGAGAGAATGCCTCCAGTACTGAACAGATACTACAACCACAGCATCCATTCCACCGTGAAAAAATCCTTCTCTTCCTCCAACAATCCCTCCATAAGGAAAGCCATTTTCAGTCAATATTCCTATGTAGAAACAAAATATTAACAAAACATTGTCATCGAAATAATTGAATAGTTGTTTCCCAACAAGAATACATGAAATCATTTCAGTGCATGGAAACAATCAGAAAAACACAATTACTAAAAAAAGAAAAAAAATTACTTTGGCACAAAATAACTTAATAAATGTTAAGATGTCCTAAAACTCAACAAAGCAAATTTTTCTTAATATTTTTTTTTTTTTTAGGACAATGCGATAAGATTTCCCCGACAAGATCAAACGGAGAAATCTGGCAAAATAAAGGTTGCGAATTTTGCCAGTGTAACAGAGGCAGGGTTCAATGTCAACACGCTTTGTGCCCACAGATTTCATGCCAGGAGGTAAGTGCGTGTTTGTCAAAACATATTTTTCGATGCTCAATGATTCTGATCTAAGACTTGTGCGGAGGGTATTGAAGATTTTAAAAGTACGAAACCTGATAGTTATAACTAACGACAGTAAAGTTAAAGAAAAATTTTGTTGATCGGAAGTAATCTTCATAGACATTAATCTTTTATAAGCATTATACACTCCTTTAAATATTTCTTCAATAAAATGCATACAGTTCGTTTTCTCGTTACATATTACTTGCAAAATAAATACTTTTTAGGATCTGTTTTAGTTTCTTTAAAATATTAATGAAATATATTTTTGTACAGATTGTCATGGAAGTTACGAAGACAGTTGAAAATTCAAGAATATTTCTCTCATTAAAAAAAACTATTTAAAATGCTTTTTTCTCAGCTGATCTTTCTTTCTTCTGTATTTTTCCGTTTTAAATTAAACCATAAGAATTTGGAATAAATTGCTCTGAACGAGACTCTTGGGAGCCCCCCCCTCTTTCAGGAATGGCGCTACTAAGTCTTTCATGAATAGTAGGGATTCTCATCTGAACGCTTCTCTCACCCTGCTTTTCTTCCAACTCTATTATGTACTGTATCCTTGTGGGATACCTCGTAGTTATGAGAGTACGGTTGGTTGTCTTCGTTTAGCGGCATATCGACATCTCTTTGGGTTATTTAATGCCGAAATCTAAATATTTTGTAAAAAAAAAAAATGGGGGGGGGGAGATAACAATGGTTTAGTAATACAAGTTTTACTAATTAACCCCTTAGCTACGGGAATTGAAACAATTTTCCATTACATCACCCGCACATCTAAGCTTACAGCACCTAGTATTCCCAAACTGACCAGGCTCGACGTCGCTTAACTTCGGTGATCGTACGGGAACCGGTGTGTCAACATGATGTGGCTGCACATTTCTGCAAATGGTTTTTCACAAAATCAATTTATTTTTATTTTTTTATTTTTAGCTTCTTGGTTGAGCCGAGAGATTTTCAGCACAGTCTCCGTTCTAATACATTTCAGTTATTTTAAAATTATATATTTATTTTAAAATTATGAATAATTTTATTAGTTTTCCTACATTCATTTTGTCACATTTTTTCCCATTATATCCAGTTTTCCTCTTTCATATAGTCCGTTTATTAAGTATTTTACGTGGGATCTGAGATAAAGGTTTTGCTTAGCAAATTATTAAACAATGAGTTTTCCTGAGTATGCAAACCGTGACCATGAGCAGAATCAGTTTGTATTTCAGATTTTGAGGCGTTTCCCGGGATTTTATTAATGCGTGTATCAGTAAATGTTTTAATAGTTTCCAATGCTCTGGAACTGTGGCTTGCAATTTCTATTGTCCGGTTGTTATATTTTAAAGTTTGCCAAATTCTTTTGATGTTTTTTTTTTATTATTTGACAAGATGGCCATGTTTTTCAGATTGCGCTTATGGTTTTTGAAATCTTTTAATATATTTTGTCTGTTGTCTTTTATCGGATGATCTGTATGTATGGTGAAGTCCCAGGGAACTGTAACATATTCAACTTTTAGAATCAGTAGTGGTTAGTGTTTTTTTATCATTTGTTACGGGATGCTTGGTGGGTTTAGGTAGAAAACATGTCGCTTAGTATTATTTTTATCCCGCAACAATTATTGCGGACTCAATGTGAGTCTAGGTAAAAAAAAATTGTAACACGAAACAAACATCTAATTGCATGTATTAAAAAAAGAACTAAATTTACAATAAAAGACGAAAATATTTAAAGACTAATTACATAAAAAGCATTTAAACTGGAGAATGTTCGATTTTTGTGTGAAATTTATGTAGACCTTCGTGATAGCCAAGTGTGTAAAAGAGTACAAAGAGTCAAGGGAGAAAGAAAAATGCACGCAGACGACACCTTAATACCAGAGTTGATTTGTTTGTTTGTTTGTTTGGGATTTTATGGCATATCAACCACTATGGGTTATTTAATGCCAGATCCAGTATTTACTAGATATATCAAAAGCGTATAGTTTGCAACATCATTGTTTCAAAAACGTATAGTTGGCAACATCATTGTTTCAAAAAAATGTATCCCTGGCAACATCATTGTTTCAAAAAAATGTATCCCTGGCAACATCATTGTTTCAAAAAAATGTATCCCTGGCAACATCATTGTTTCAAAAACGTATAGCTGGCAACATCATTGTTTCAAAAACGTATAGCTGGCAACATCATTGTTTCCCATCACATTTTAGGGGTAAGGTGTTAGTATATTTAGTGTAGGGTTTGGGAGGGAAAGTTAATTCTAAGTTGTAGTTGTTTTGGGATGGGTTAGATGTGATGGGGCATGACATGACCAGCCGATTGATCGGATCGACGGCCTTTTGGTTGGATGTAGTTTATCGTCTTACCCAAGACTCGGATGCAGTTTAACGTCATACCCAGGACGGACCAGAGTTGAAAAGTTGTAAAAAGAAACTAGGGAGATAAATGATCGCCTTTATATAGGCTTGAGAAGTGCCCCTCTAAAGACGGTCTCTTAGCAAAATCAAGTACGATTACACACATTTTTCAGCACAAATCCCCACCTTATTATATTTACTTTTGGTGCATTGATGTTGGTTGATGCTAAGAAGTTTATTTGAAGTCGTCTCTTGTGACTTAAGAAAATAAACCGGACATTTGCTCTTTTCATTGACAAGATGTATCGGATGATTTTTCGAAGTGTTCTTGCAACTCCGAGAAGGTATTTTTTTTTAATATCGCCATTTCCATATCATAATCCAGCCATATTTGGACAGGAGCTGCCCAGACCTCACTTTCCGGTCTTGATAGCCGTCAAAAACGTCTCCAAGTCCTTGTGGGGGTGGAAGAATTATTTCCACACACCAACCTCTCTCTTACAGGTGAGATGTGGCGAGTCTCTCACTGCTCTATCGCTACTACCATGGAAAGTGCTCGGACGAACTGCATCTCCTG
Source organism: Acanthosepion esculentum (assembly GCA_964036315.1). Taxonomy (NCBI): domain Eukaryota; kingdom Metazoa; phylum Mollusca; class Cephalopoda; order Sepiida; family Sepiidae; genus Acanthosepion; species Acanthosepion esculentum. Next base: position 52,000,425 of record OZ038508.1, on the reverse strand, counting down.
GTTCAACCAGGTATGACCTTCATGGCTAGGACCTGCCATGCCACTTATATAGTAACAAACCACCCTCATTTTCTCCGTATTCCATAGGCGAGAAGTAAGTTCCATTCGAACAGCTTCTTCCTGCAAAGTACTGCCCTATGGAACAGACTCCTTAGAAGATGTTTCCCTGATCACTACAATCTTAACCTGTTCAAGTTTAGAGTAAACCGTTATCTTCCCCTCTTATCCATATAAGCTACCCTTTATCGTAAACCTCTACCTCGAGTTGACCCCGGGCATTGTACGAGGTGAACCTTACTGTAAAAAAAAAGTATCTGTAAGCTTTATTCAATGTCTTTTGTACACTCTCCGCGGTACTCCAAGAATCTATGTAATTACTTTCTTTGATCGTCTCTCACACATTTTCCAAATTTAAGTTGTTGTAGTTGTCTGTTTTCTTTTCTATGCTTTCAATTTTTATGGAAAATGACAACGGCTTCTGTCTGGTAGCAAGTCCACTTTCATTTTGTCCAGCAGGACTGAATCTGGTTTACTGCGCCCTAAAGTTGTCAATGTCTCTATTGAGATATCCAATAGAATTTTCTAATAAGAATAATAATAATTCGAGCAATAATTGAGCTTGTCTTTTGGGAACACTGCTGGAAAAATTGGCGAAGATTAAATGGCATCAGACTATTTGTAATGTCGAAAACTTCAGCTGAGTAGCTCCCAAAATAAAGATGGTGCCTGAGGGAGGGATGGCAAAATTACGGAATTGTGTTCTGCATGGATAATAAATGAAGAATTATTTGTAAATTAGTTTGACATGGACAACGCTTTATCAATTTGGTCACGGAGACTAAAACAGCAGGTGAAATTATAATTTGCTCGTACAACTGTATTAATTGGTGGTCAAATTAATAAAGCATCGTTCACATTTGACGGGCTTCCAAAGATATAAGATGCGACTTCGGATTTCGTCAGAGGATATCTCTTTATTTCCAGTCCTCGATGCTTACTTAACGATTTGGGGTGGGGTGGGGGGAGCAACCGAAATAAAACGAAAGATAAACTGGCATGAAATTATGGAAACATTTTTTTTCTAAGAACGGGTGAAACATCAAAATTGTCCAAATCGTGTAACAGCAATGGGATAATTGTCCATCCCACGAAATTATTTGCGAAAAACCCACTAAACTATTTGGGTTTCTTTTTTCCAGGTTTTCACATAAGACGTTTAACCATCATGACAACATTTGTCGTAAGAATGTCAGAAAAAATCCTTTGAGTTATTCAGCTATAAAGAGAACAGCTTAAAATCATTCTGTGTCAAAGCCATTATGTCTTTCCAATTGAGCAATGGTGAGACGAAAAAGATCCTTCAGATCTTCAGTAATGGTACCAACATTCATACTCTGGTTTTCAAGAACCATCAAGAGAACGGTGAATAAGTTTTAAAAAAGAGGGAACATTGGAGAGGAAAACTGGATCAGGAGGTTACAACAGCAAGAAAGATCATTATTTGAACTTGCAGCTAAATACATTCTTATTGTTCACAGTAGCGTCCAATAATGTTATAAAAAACTTTGGCGAATTCCAGTAAGATATCTTTAATCATTTCTAAGATACAACAGTTCAAAGCTTAATCTAACAATTAAACAAGTTTGCAGTTACACCCTCAAATTTACAGATCTGTTTTTTTTCTCTTTTTCAGCCTTTTGTCAAAGTCTATAAAGAAGGCCAGTGCTGCTCGGAATGCATTCTACCACTGGATTGTGAATTCAATGAGAGAAAGTATAAGGTAATCTATATTGTTCTAGAAAGAACTGCTCCTCTACCCTTCACACTGTCTGCGTATGCCTTAGCGTGTGCATATGTAATGTATTAGATGGAATCACATGTGGCAGTTAAAAATACATTTCGAGTATATTAACATGTATTATCATTTAATTATAAAATAACCTACAATGATTATTTTCCCACCCTACAACCACTTTCCCCACAGGTGCAACGTCGCAAGCCTATCGTTACACTATCGTTTTTTTCCCATGGAAAATGTTTTGGCAAGCTATATATCCTAATTCCCCCAGTTCATGCCTTAGTTTTTTGCACAACAGTGGCAGTCGCCTCCATGACAACGCAAGGTCACACATAGCAAAAATAACGCAGGAAAGTATTTTGGAATTCGCTTGGTCTTTTCTATTCAAACCATCATATTCACCTGACCTTGCATCAACCGAAGTATTACTTTTATTCGAAAATGCTTTTTAGCGGGGAAAACATTTTTCTAAAGAAAACTAGATTCAAGAGTTCGTCGGACATTTTCTTAACATCAAAGCTTGTAGAATTTTATTCAAATGGTATCGAATAGCTGCCTGATAAGTGACAAATAAAGGTAAATATGCAACAGAAAACATGTAAGTGTACTTTATTTTTTAAAGAACAACTTTAATATAGAAAAACGAGAATTATTTATGACTCAGCCTTAAACATGCATACGTCTGTGTGTGTGTGTGTGAGTGATTTACATGTGCTTGTACTATTTAATGTATGAACATATACAACACACAATTTGACTAAGATTGGAATAATACATTCCCCTTCTCACTTAGTCTGGACAACCTCTAACCTTTTCTTTTCTCTCTGGCAGCAATCCCTGGATAACAGGAAAAGAGTATAATTTGAAATGTGCAACCCTTTGAAGCCATTTTCATGACACCTGTATTTAAACTGAATATATTTGATAATAACTAGTATTTTAAATGGACAAAGAGCTTAGATTTGAATTTGATAATCTTATCAGCGAAGCGACAGGTACCAATCTAATCAAAGATTAATATATATATATATATATATATATATATATATATATATATATAACAAGTCTTCGGCATAAATAGGTTAAATTTCGTGTTTGAAACTGATAAAAAAAGTCTCCTCATATAAACTAAAAGTAATTCTCTGTTTTAAACCATTATGTATTTGAGTCTAGAAACGCCACCACCACTAACACCAGGCTTCTTTCAAAGAGCTCTTTTGCTCGCTATTTGCATACTGGCTCACAAAAGTATTGCGCCCAAACGGTAGTACCCCGTGTGTTTGTACATCGGTTCACTCATAGGTCGGTAGCATTAGAATGAAAAATCCTACATTTCACACAAGGAAATGTTTATTTTTTACTTAATTTCTTTCCTTGTCAATGCAGCTAATCCGGCATTTTCCCATTATCCACTGTTCCGTGTGTCCTTGAGGACACACAGAACAGTGGATAAAGGCGTCAGTTAGATCCAGTGACAGGACCCAAAGAGTGTGAGTTCACTATCTGTTTAAGTCAGTGGAGAACTTGGAGAGGGGAATAAACAGGAGATAACTGATAACTGACATCCATTATACATGGCACATAGAACTAGAACAGTCTACCCAAGTGAGCGAAATAAAGGGTTCAGTTCGACATTCCAAACACCTGAAGAAGGCCGGATCGTACAACGGCCGAAACGTTGTGATAAATATGGCAACAAAGATGAGGACGGGTTACACTGTACATATTATTGTACAGTGTAACCCGGATATAAGAGAGTTGTCGGGACCGGAGAAGAAGTCATTTATATCCGGGTTTCTCTTATATCCAGGTTTGGTCTATTATATATACATTAACACAGGCTTTAATTTGGGACCAGAGAAAATCTCTCTTATATCAGGGTCTCTTATATCCGGGTTACACTGTAGTTCATGAGTAGATATGTTCATGTTTTGTGGCGAATTAGAATCAACTCACAACAAAGAAAAAGTTGTTTAAATAAATATTTTTTTTTATTATTTATTTATTTTGAAAGTTCTTACAGTCCTTGTTCATAATTGCTTAAGATGAAAAGAAATGTGATTTCTTCGCGTGTAGACCCAAGGGAGAAATTGAGGAGGAAAGTGTAAGTCTCACGTAGCTTGGTGATAAAGACGGCTGAATGAGTAAGGGACTTTCTTCTGGAAGGTTGTCGTCTGTTTCTCCTTGCTCTCCTTTTTACGTTTAGAAACTTTGCTTAACTACCCTTCAAAGGGATCACGAAGCATGATTTTTTAAAAATAATTATTGTTGTCTGGAACGTGACCCGTTGGTTGAAAAAATGTTAAATATTTATTTTCAAAGCATTAATTTATTAACCAGAAGAATACGCGATCCCCTCACTCAGAAACCATTTTTTGTTATTTGGTGTTTGACTGTCTTGGTGTTTATTTCCGTCTTCGCTCCACACATGCTTAAACGTAATCTTAACGCCATGCGTGGTGGTTCGACTATTTATATATGCTGATCAATGGCGCATGATGGGTAGTATTACTGATTATTTAAGGTAATCATCAAGAAGAAGAATACTACGCAACATGTTAATGTAACATTCTTTATGTAAGCTAGTACTTAAACTACAAAAATAAGATAACCAGATTCCCCAAAATAATAAACAAATAAATTAAGAACATGTTAAGTAAATTAACAATCTACTAATGCGCGTATAAACATGAATAAATTTAATAATAATCTACAACAAATAATAAATAAATAGAAAATATGTAACCGCCACTTCTACTTCAACAGTTTCTTTTCTCACACTGCTCGCCTGTGGAACTCCCTTCTGTTTACTTGCTTCCCGGAAAATTACTACCTCCAAAAATTAAAATGCACCGTCAATAGCCATCTTCTGTTTTCTTGAATCCCGTTAATCTTTTATCCTTTCCTCGGTCCCTCTATACACAGTCTTAATTAACACTTTCACTCTTTGTACCCCCCCCCACCTGCGTACTAGTGGCATTCCTACCTTACCTGGGGTGAAATGATTAAAAAAGAAAAAAGTAATCAATAATAAATAATGAGTCGACAAATACTATATACTAAAATGAACCGCTTTCTGATCTACAATTATTTCTATTCAATAGCCTTTAGTTTCTTTTTCGATTTGCCGTGTCCTTTCAGGACGTTGGCGATAATGGCTCTCCACAACTTCCTGTCGTTAGGAGATATAGCAAAAAGATAAACTTTAATAATTCCTGTTCTGCCACCTACTTACACAAACTCGTTAGGTAGGTTATGCGCTGCATTCGTCTGTCTTTTATTCAATATGTCCCGTGAGTGTCAAATATTCCAAGCCCTCTTTCCTCATTGTATCTCTTTCTGATGCTATGTATAAGTGTTCTTTTTGTTTCCAGTTTATCTAAAACTTCCCCGTTCACATATTCAGTTACAGATCTGTCTATATTTCTGAGATGAGGTATTATGTACACTATTTACATTGTTCGGACTATCATCCTCATCTTTGTTGCCATATTTATCACAACGTTTCGGCCGTTGTATGCTCCGGCTTTCAGTTGGTTGGAATGTCGAACAGAACCCTTTATTTCGCTCGCTGGGGTAGACTGTTCTAGTTCCATGTGCCATGTTTAATGTATGTCAGTTATCTCCTGTTAATTCCCCTCTCCAAGTTTTCCACCACCATAACCAGATATTGAACTCACACTCTTTGGGTGCTATTACTGGATCTAACCAACGCTTTTATCCACTGTGCAATGTGTCCTTGAGGACATCTGTGTAGGAATTTCTGGGACTTGTAAACCTAATGTAGTTACAGATATATAAAATATTATTTCATATTTAATGACCTTTAGTCTTTGGTACGTCAGCCACATGAATTTAAGCGTACCACTAGATTGGCAACTAGGTCTCACCGTCTTACTGTTGAAATAACTAGATGTATCCGTAACTATTCTAATAGTTCCTTTTATCGCTTCTATTGCGAGTTCTTGCTTTCCTGTCAACTACGATTTTCGAAAGTTTAAAGGCAACATCATTCGTCATCTTCTGTTTTCCTGAATCCTCTTCTTTTTTATTGTCCTTTCTTCTCGTAAACGTTTTCTAATTTTCTTTCACTTTCTCTAACCCCTTGCTTCTCGTGGCATTATTGTCTTGCTTGTGGTTGAAACGATTAAAAAAAATATTTCAGTTTTAGCTGACCCACGATATCTGATGATAACTATGTACGAAACATTTTTTTTTTCTTTATTGATTTGCGCGAAGAATTCATATCAAGTATCTTTTGAGTTTCGAATAAACACGCCGGTATGATTTATTTTTATTTTATTTCCTGCAGAAAATTTAGCTTAAGACTTGCTACAACCACTCCATTTATTAAATATTCGGGAAAATTTATTTTACCCTTGAATTTAGGCTGTGGTCATTCTTGGACAAAGTATTTCATTATTAAAAAAATTCAGACCACTTATTTTCAAACACCATATCTCATATTTGAAACTTTTTGCCAGTTTTTGACTAATAGCGTAATTTTCTTTTTACTATTAATGAAACCATTTCTGAACTTTTTTCTTTCTAGTCTGGGAGTGTCTGGCACCCGGATAATTGCTCGGTGTGTAACTGTAATAACGGAGATGTTTCCTGCTATCAACAAACCTGCACCGTCTGTCCGCCGAATACATACCATGTCCCTACTGAGAGCTCTTGTTGCGGATACTGCCAACCATGTAAGTAATACCACCATCATTTTTTTTAACAGTACTGCGCAAGTTTAACTTTTACAATGAATTTTGTTGATATTTCTGTATAAAAAGTCTGTTGGTTGCAAACAAAATAGTGGATAATTGAATGAAAAAAAATCCGATGTAACACGTTTCGTTTTTCAATAGGACTTCATAAGACTAAATGTTTGTTGTTTTTTATTATTAGAATCCTATGTAGGGGGAAGGGACGAAAATATAAATGTGTCGGTTACAAATAATGGTAAGTCGCTCGTATCAGTATGCTTGTCTGCTAGGACTGCTAGCAAATCCCGGTTGCAGACACCTGGTCAGGCACATATTTGTTTAACACCACAGAGACCACTTATGCTGAGCGGACCTTAGTCACAGTTTCTTGGAGAGAGCGCATCATCTGGCGTGATCAAGTTTGAATAAGGACATTACGCTCAAGCCCTCGGTCACGATGACTTGTAACTTCGTGTTAGCACAACCATCGACTAACAATTTTGTCTACCTAGTTTCACTCAAAGGTACCGCACGGTGGGATCACAGCCACCTTCCTGATCAACCATAGTGAGATTCAAACACGGGTTTATGGTCGGAAAGCGAACGTCTTAACCACGTCCCACAAACCACCGAAGATGCAGGCAGGCTTAAATCTAAATTTTAAATTTCTGGCTTCCGCTATGTCTGGATGTACTGCCGAGCAAATTTAGTTCAGTTTCTTATCGCTTTCGTTTTTGCTACCCTTGTTTTTAAATATCCCACATTGAATTAAGAATGCAAACTAAGTATTAACAATATTTCTGGTCCTTCCTTCGATTCCACTGGCTTATCTAATAAATAGCAGAAATCATTTTGCAATATTCAATACACTGTCATTAGTTAATTATAAAATAACCTACTGTAATGAATTATTTTCCACCCTACAACCACTTTCCTCACAGGCGCAACATCTTAATCCTATCACTACACTATCGTTTTCTCTTTTTTTTTTTTTTTTTTTTCATGGAAAATGTTTTGACAAGCTACATTTCCTAATTCCATCAGTTTATGCCTTAGATTTTTACACAACAGTGGCAGCGTGCAGAGGAGATTAAAGGAAAGCGTTTTTCTCCTCCATGGCAACGTAAGGTCGCATACAGCAGGAATAACGCGGGAAATTATTATTCATATATTCCATATTCACCTGACCTTGCATTAATCGACTATTACCTTTTATTCGAAAACTTTCTCTAACGCAAACCAGATTCAAGAGTTCGTCGGAATTTTTTTCACATCAAAACTTGCAGAATTGTATTCAATAGATAGCCAAGAGTTGCTTGATAAGTGAGAAAAAGTAACTCCAAATAAAAGTAAATAAATAATTGAAAACCTGTAAATGTATTTAATTTTTTGAAGAATGAAATTGATACCCCCCCCCCGGAAACATACGTTTTACAGCTAGGACCCGCCATATCACGTACCCAAATGTGAATCATCCTCATTCTGTTAGTGTTCGATTAGTAAGAAAGAAGTTTCATTCGGAAGCTTCTTTTCGCTTCTTTGTAACATGCTCCCGTGTGGATGCTTCCTCGATCACTACAATCATGTCTACGGTCAACCGTTATCTATCCTACATATCCACATAATCTGCATTTCGTACGTACAAAAAACAATTCCATTCTGCAACTTGAGCGGCTCTTGGGCCTTGTAGTAGGTGAAGAATAGCATAAAAATTAAAAAGGCATCACTGATTTCTCGTAATATTGTTCTTTTCTTTCAGAAGAACTTAGTCCAGACTATTAAAGAAACATTTATGTTAAACCTTTGTCCACCTCTATGTAATGTAATGGATAGCAAACTTGTCTCGCTAGAACAATTACAATTATTCAATCCTCACTTGGTGCTCCCATTCTTTCGTCCTTGTGCTACATCTAAGTTACGCTTAGAAAATTACCATTTATATTAAAACTTGAAGACAAGAGTTCGTAGTCTACACATCTTATTGTTATTTTTCTTTTCCTTCGCCATTTTTATTCAGATAAATGCGCCCCTGAGTGTGTGGAGTGCGTACCTACCCAGCCAAGTGTCTGCACAAAATGTACCAACCCTAAACAATTTGTGGATAATGGAGAATGCTTGAACAAATGCCCTGTTGGCCATTATGGCAGCCCAGAGAACGTGTGTAAAAGTAAGTGTGTCATGTGTATCTAAGTATTCTCTTAAGACGATCAGTATTTACGATCATTGTGAGATGTCCATGTATGTGTGTTCTAAAGGTGTTATATTGGTGGGGGAAATTACGTGATAATAGACGAGTAATCGCTTTGTATTTGGGCGTATGGTTGGCTGGTTAGAACGTTCGCTTTCTGACCATGAGACCCTTTGTCAAAAAAGTGACTCAAGGAAGTTACCCAGCATGAAACCCCTTTTTGAAAAAATGCCTGAAAACCATACCATGGGTTGTCCCTTGTTAGTAGGCAGACTGGACTGCACCGAAGCCGTCGATTGTTGTGCTAGGATGAAGTCACAACTCATGGAGAATTTAAGCGTACTGGCGTTGTTCAAGCTGCTGATCATGACAACTCTCTCTGTCTCTAACTCTCTCTGTCTCTAACTCTCTCTGTCTCTGTCTCTCTCTGTCTCTCTCTGTCTCTCTGTCTCTCTCTGTCTCTCTCTCTCTCTGTCTCTCTCTCTCTCTGTCTCTCTCTCTCTCTGTCTCTCTCTCTCTCTCTGTCTCTCTCTCTCTCTCTGTCTCTCTGTCTCTCTCTGTCTCTCTCTCTCTCTGTCTCTCTCTCTGTCTCTCTCTCTCTGTCTCTCTAACCAGGTGGGTTTTGTTGTACAAAGAAATGTGCAACAGCTAACCGGCCTAGCAGATGGGTTCGGAAAACGAACATTGGTCGTGTTATATGTACGCCGAGGTTTATGGCCTTGTCTCGGCTTACTTCGCTCAACAGCCGCTTCATAGCGGTATTCTACAAACAAACATGCAACAGGCTTTTGAACTTATATGTCGGATTCTTTCGTGCTGTGTCTCTTCAAGACATCGACGATCTTCTCAACTTCCTCCGATTTGTAGCTCTTAACAATGTTTCTTTTTAATATGCCTCTCACTACATGTTCCGCCATCCATTTACACAAGCTTGTTAGGTAGGTTAATCAGTGTTTTTTTTTTATTATTTGTTCCACTTGCTTTCAGTGTGTCCTATGAGTTTTAAATTTCCCAAAATGTCTTTCCTCATAGGTTTAAGAAATTTTAAATGTTGTGTTTCAACGTGTTATGGCCGTAATCCCATAAAAAAAGGCCATGATCCAAAGTGGCCGTTATCAAGAACGAAGTTTATAAAGAGCACTCTCTTTAAACCATTGCTGGCAGTGACGCACAGTAAATGTATGTCGGGGCACAGTACGATAATCTTCATTGTCTGTATCGTCTCCCAAAATAAGCACAGGTCATCTCCGTCGATCCTCCATCAAATTCGATTCTGGACACTTACTTCTATATCTTCAATTCGTTCTCAATGATATGTCTTCAGGTGTTTCTTACCGACCTCCGATTTTTTCCCTGTTGGTTACAAGGGGCTTGGCGGGTGATTTTTGGATGCTGGCGTCACGAGAGTTCATCTTTTCCGACCCATCATCATCCGCAAGATTTGCTTTGTAACGCGATCTTTCCCTGTCGTTCGACAAATCCTCATTGGAAATCTAGTTTCGCTACCTGATGTTGAAATTGCACACCGCATATACAATAAGCAGTGGTGAATATGACGCCTGTTCAAGGCTTCATATTTTATAAGGTTTAATGTTGTAAATGACGTACAAAATTGTTAAAAAAAAAAAGGCTGGTGAATTAAATATTTCGTTGTTTACTAATTTAAATCTTGATTTTCCTGAATTTGGTTTATGCAATTTTGCGTATTTTAATGATATAATTTCAGTACAAACATTTTTATTGGTGGTATGTAGATTGAAATAAGGAAATTTTGTTTCAGAATGTCATGAAAGCTGTATCGATTGCTCCAAAGGAGGTCCCTACTATTGCAGTGTTTGTAAATCTGGTTTGCTTTATTTGGAAGGACAATGTGTTTCTCAATGTCCCGAGGGATATCATCTTCAAAACTGGGGGTGTCAAGGTAAGAGAATATTTACTAGCACCTAATTATATAACGTCAAACTATACAATAATTACGGATGTATATTTTTAAAAAAATTATTTCTTGTCCCATTTTAGGGAGGCAAATCAACTTAAATTAAATTTGTGTGATTACTTCCCTTAGTCGCTTTAATAATTTATACAGATAAAATATTTATCTGTATTTCGACAAAATTAGTTCCTGAGCAAAATGAAAGGTTTATTTAATCAGTTCCTTTGCTCCTACATGTCATAGATTGCAATCTTATTTGTTCAAGCTTTTCATGTGAAGTACCCAGATACCTTTGTCTATTAAGTGATCGTCTTGCTTCAACTTGATCTTGAAATAGGCTTTGTCCTCCTGATGCTAATCATTTTCTTCCGTGAGATATTTCCATTTTACTGTTATATTACACGCATGGATTTAAAAAAAAAAAAAGATTCGAAGGATATTGAACGAAAACCGATTTATGTAATACCGGGAGTAATCAATGAATCCTAGATACCATTGAATATTTAAAAATACAAAGGGAACGGATTAATTAAACGGTTCATTTGGCTTCTATTTTAGTTGTAAACCTTTTAACTCCGTTATATTGAATCTCAATACATTGTTTCAAGACTTTTTCTTTCATCGCATCCCACCATTAAAACTTTCTAACAATTGCCGTCATTTTTGACGGCACGGATACACTAGTATATCTCTCTCTCATAAATTATTATTATTATTATTTGTTGTTTTGTAACGAACAAAACCTGTTTATTTTTACTCATATTTGACAATATTTTTTTATCATTTCACCACAAAAAAGGCAGGAATGCCACTTGTATATAGGATACAGAGAGTGAAAGTGTGAATAAAGACTGTGTTGAGAGCGACCGATAAAAGGATAAAAGATGAATAGGATTCAAGACTGAACATGGCGATTAACGTTGCATTTAAATTTTTGAAGATTATAGTTTTCAGGGGAGCAAGTAAACGGAAGGGAGTCCCATAGGCGGGCAGTGCAGGAAAAGAAACTGTTGGAGTAGAAGTGGCGGTTACATTTAACTATTTCGAATGGGTGGGACCTAGATACCAATCTAATAACACGCGTTAATTCATGTAGTTGGGGCATCAGGGAGAAAAGCTCGTCAGAGCAGTTGCTATGAAAATATTTGTTAAAAAGACAGATGGATGCTATAAAACGTCTGTGAGAAAGTGACTGAATGCGAGGTGCCAAGTCAGAATTGATTATATTGCAGATCCTGCTTTGGATTTTGTCAAGAACCTCGAGATCAAAGCAGAAGCACAAGACCATATATGGCAACAGTATTCAAAACGCGGACGAATGGTAGATTTGTAAATGTGCAAAATGGACTCTGATGAGGAAAATCTTCTGGCACGGCACAGTGATCCAACTTTCCTTGCTGTGGATGCAGCTATTGATTTAATGTATTGGCCAGATACACAGTTCATCTTTTGCAAACATACCAAAATATTTCTAAAAAGGTCATACTTTACATGTTGCCCATCACACCTACGTTTTCTATGTGCCGTGTCCCTTCAGGACGTTGGCGATCATGGCCTTCTACAAGTTACTATCCTTTTAGCAATGTCTGTCTTCCTACCAAAAAATACATAGTAACAATTATTATAACTGTTTAACTAGCTGAATTCATTTAAATATCTTATTTAAAGGTTGAATTTTTATTTTGATTGTAAGATAATAGTATCAGGTTATTTGTACAGAACTTAAATATTAACTTTTGCGTACTTGAAATTTTTAATGTTGATTTTTGTCATCAAAAATTCGATTATGTTATAATTGATGTCTGCCATAAAGTTCTCCAGATATGAAATGACCGGGAGGATTTTCTCAATTATCAAGTCCTTCATATAAGATAGGTCCATGGAAGTAGTTGTTAACGGCCAGTCATCTTCCTGATTTAGATTAATGATCTGCCTAAGAGCATATTCCGATCTCCCGTGAATATTCATGCAAATGATACAACGGTATGATACCAAAAGTCTGTATGATCAGTCTGGCAGTTAGTCCCTCCTTTGACCTAGCTTCAAAAACTCAATGGGGAGGAGGAACTAACTAGTTACATTCAATACCGTAAAAAAAAAACTAACTTGTAACGTTCCATCGTCATAGAGTAGCTTTTGAATTACTATCTATCACAATGAACGGATCTTCTGCCAAAGAGAACCTTTGCTTCGAACGCCTATGCTCACCCCAGACTTTGTGTAACTCGTATATACGATCCATCGCTAAAGATAATGGAAAATGGTCATACCTATCTCGGTGTGCCGACGTCAGCCTATCTATCTCGGTGTGCCGACGTCAGCCTATCTATCTCGGTGTGCCGACGTCAGCCTATCTATCTCGGTGTGCCGACGTCAGCCTATCTATCTCGGTGTGCCGACGTCAGCCTATCTATCTCGGTGTGCCGACGTCAGCCTATCTATCTCGGTGTGCCGACGTCAGCCTATCTATCTCGGTGTGCCGACGTCAGCCTATCTATCTCGGTGTGCCGACGTCAGCCTATCTATCTCGGTGTGCCGACGTCAGCCTATCTATCTCGGTGTGCCGACGTCAGCCTATCTATCTCGGTGTGCCGACGTCAGCCTATCTATCTCGGTGTGCCGACGTCAGCCTATCTATCTCGGTGTGCCGACGTCAGCCTATCTATCTCGGTGTGCCGACGTCAGCCTATCTATCTCGGTGTGCCGACGTCAGCCTATCTATCTCGGTGTGCCGACGTCAGCCTATCTATCTCGGTGTGCCGACGTCAGCCTATCTATCTCGGTGTGCCGACGTCAGCCTATCTATCTCGGTGTGCCGACGTCAGCCTATCTATCTCGGTGTGCCGACGTCAGCCTATCTATCTCGGTGTGCCGACGTCAGCCTATCTATCTCGGTGTGCCGACGTCAGCCTATCTATCTCGGTGTGCCGACGTCAGCCTATCTATCTCGGTGTGCCGACGTCAGCCTATCTATCTCGGTGTGCCGACGTCAGCCTATCTATCTCGGTGTGCCGACGTCAGCCTATCTATCTCGGTGTGCCGACGTCAGCCTATCTATCTCGGTGTGCCGACGTCAGCCTATCTATCTCGGTGTGCCGACGTCAGCCTATCTATCTCGGTGTGCCGACGTCAGCCTATCTATCTCGGTGTGCCGACGTCAGCCTATCTATCTCGGTGTGCCGACGTCAGCCTATCTATCTCGGTGTGCCGACGTCAGCCTATCTATCTCGGTGTGCCGACGTCAGCCTATCTATCTCGGTGTGCCGACGTCAGCCTATCTATCTCGGTGTGCCGACGTCAGCCTATCTATCTCGGTGTGCCGACGTCAGCCTATCTATCTCGGTGTGCCGACGTCAGCCTATCTATCTCGGTGTGCCGACGTCAGCCTATCTATCTCGGTGTGCCGACGTCAGCCTATCTATCTCGGTGTGCCGACGTCAGCCTATCTATCTCGGTGTGCCGACGTCAGCCTATCTATCTCGGTGTGCCGACGTCAGCCTATCTATCTCGGTGTGCCGACGTCAGCCTATCTATCTCGGTGTGCCGACGTCAGCCTATCTCTCTATAATCCGTGTGTTAAGATATTCATGTGGTGTATTGGTTAGTGACTCGGGATGAGAAATCGGCAAGCATATTTAGAATTTTAGTTCACTCAGTTATGGAATGAATAGTGGGAGAGACTGGGCTCGTCAGCCATGGTTGGCAACCTTAGACATTCTATAAAGAAAGGACCACTATGAATGAAAACTTTCTCAGGATTTGTTTTTTTTAAGACATGTCAAACTCGGGACATATGGAGGGCCGCATCGGCCATATCTGCAGCCTCGTGGGTCGCGCCTGCTTACAGTCTTACATTAATCTCAGTAACTAAAGTTTAAATACAAAATACTTACAATACAAGGTAGTACAATTTAATCATTTTTATGCTGTTCTGATGATTGACATCGCTTTAGACAAAGTATATATTACGTTGGAATGTCTGTGTACAATCCACTTTGATCAAAGATGACAGATATTCGTCAGTTAATCTGGTACTGTGAGACGTTTTTGTGGCCTTCATAAACGAAAATAACTGCTCACAGACATATGTTGAACTAAACCTCGCCATAATGTTTGTGGCAAACTTTCTGAAGTCTGAGGAAGGTATGAAAAAAAATTTAGATAGAATAATAAAAAGAACAAAAAGGAAACGTTTATCAATCTAATATTCAATAAAAGTGAGACATGTTAGATTGATAAACGTTTCCTATTTGTTCTTTATCTTATAGGCAAGTATGTATAGGAAAAAAACGCTACATATAGGATTCAGTATTATGTGCAGTATCAGACATCCACTGGTGTTGGTGGGGGAGAGTCTTTAAACATATCTGCTATGTAAAAGCAGATGTTAATGTATATAAGGCTCTCAGGCATCCGCTGGGCGTTTTGAAACGTATCTTAGTTGATGGCATACAAAAACTTCTTTCTGTCTGACCCCCACTATTTATCCTTTAGATAAACGGTGAGAGTCAGACAGACTATAAAAATACGGCGGCCCTGTGTGACAAATATATTTCTCTCCATATTTCTTTTAGCCTGCCACCAGTCTTGTCGGACATGTACTGGCCCAGAGATGGGAAACTGTTTGACATGCTCTCTTCCCGGTCAACTGCTCTTCAAAGGAAGATGTATCGACCGTTGTCCTTCGGCGACGTACGTAGAAAACAAACACTGCATAGGTGAGTCAACTTTTACTGCATTTCACAATATAATGTCGGAACGCATTTAATCAATTGTACTCTATCGACTAATTATTATTTTTTTTAAGCATTATTACTTTCTAGAATTTTTGGTGCAATGCGGACTTCTGGTCATTACTCTCGCTACACGATGGAAAGATGTGGCACTTTGGGCGATATGTACGCGTACATATCGGCCAAAGACATGTTACCCAGTACCCAGACGACTGTCACACTGGCATCAGTATCCACCGACCTACCCGCTTGAATACAATGAGAGAGGTGTTCCCGCAAGGTTTTCGGCTCACTGACGCTGTCTGATTTGCATTGTCAACTGGCTAAAAGAACCTGTTGGTCATTAACAGGCTCTTCCACTCTGTTATTTTTATAGCGGGAAAGCAAATAAAATTATCCGAATGACAAGTTGGATGACATTTTTGCTGTAATATAATTAAATAACTAAAACTATTAAATGTATACCCGAAGTAACAGTTAGCGACTGAAAACAAAATCTCTACTCGAACGTTGGCTATTAACTTGTATCATCTTAGATTCTCAAAATGTCTTTATTTTAGACGTTACAAAAAAGCAATGTTGAAATTCACTCCGCTTTGCTTAGACGCAATGCTGTTATTTTGAGATGAGGTGTTATTACTACACATGGATTAATTGGGATCCGTTCCGTGGTCTTTGTATTTTTTTTATCACATTTCAGCTGCTGTATTTCCGGGTAAAAAAAAAACTAAAGTAAATATCTGTCGGTTTCCGAGGCGACAGATTTTTACTTTAGTTTTTTTACGTCGATTCATATAGGCACTTTTCTTCGTTTTTCATGTTTCGTTCACTGTATCCCTCATTCATCCGAGGAATATTAGAATATTAAACAGAACGATTTATTTGATCCACAGGAGTGTACTGTTACCATTCCTTTGTCACGTTCAGTGTCCCTTGTAGAGAATTTCTTCATTTCTTAATGCGATACTCATTCAGGGCGTAAGCGATCTTGCTTCTTCCGTTTATTTATGAATTTCTGTTGGAAAGAGTGAAAATCTTTTCTTTGTTTTTCGCCTTCTCTATGGTTTTGAATTCGTGATCGTCCTTCTCGGTATCCACTAAAAGCTACTGTTCTGTCTCTCATTTAGCTGGAGAGAGAAGACAAGGGATGCGTGTATGCCTTTCCCAAGGACATTTGTGCGGACGTGAACGCAACAGACTAGACAAGAATTTTGAACTCTGCTTTCCGCGTCGATAACTCTTACGCTGTCTGCACGGCACTTGGGCAGACACCTGCTGAAGATTGGCTGATCTAAATGAATCCAACATCGCAGTAATAACTTATATTTGAATATCAGGCAAAAGGAATACTTTTTACAATGTTACATCTTTTATTAATGTTTCCGAATTTTCAATCTGAATTTTTTTTATTTTATACAGCCTGCCCTCAGGGATGCCACAAGTGTTCTGCCACTTCCAAGAAATGTTTGGTTTGTGCCGACGATGCCATATTACACAATGGACATTGCTTGCTTTCATGCCCTGAAGGATTTTACTCTGCCTCTGACGGAATCCACTGCATTGGTAATGTTTCTTAACATGGAAATTTTTATTCCATTATTACTCTTTTAGGTTATTCGATATTTAAAATCACAAATTGTGAGGTGGGGGTAAATAAAATACTCATGAAGTTATACAATATACGCTACAACCAGAAGTAATTTTTTTTTTCCATTTTTTTTTATATCAATATATATTAAGCTCTTCAGATTACGAATATCTAAAACCTTTTTTAAATTTTAGAAAATTTAATATTGTCGTGTAAAGGTTAATTACTTGGAATGAGAATTCGGAGAGGCGAATCAGATTCGTTATATTTACTTACGCCCAAATAACATTGCGAGATGTACAAATCTAGATCTTCTCTCCTAGCTATGGGTTAATTAGTAAGATTTATATCACTAAACCATTATTATTTTTTTAAAAGATCTAACAATCTAAAAAATATTTCTGGGTTTAAATAACCATGAAAGGGTTGATAAACCGTAGAAAATGAATCACTCAAATAATATAAAAAGTCGAATTTATTTTTAAATAAAAAAAAAACATTATTTAAGTGATAAAACCCATTATGAAACTTTTTTACGCCAATGTCCAACTAATATAAAACTCAAGAGCCGCTCAAGGTAGAGGGTTACTGTATGGTGTTGTATGAGCGTCAGGAAAGGCAAGAAGTGTAGTTTATGAGGTTATGTCGGAAATATAACACTAGACTTTAGATGTTAAGATTATAATGATCGGGAAAGCATTCTGCCGGAAGTCAGTTCCACAAAACAGAAAATTCTTGCGAAGAAGCTGTCTGAATGGGTTACAAAGGAAATGAGAATGATTCATCTTCGTGTATGTGTCATGGTGGGTCTCAGTGTGATGGGCAACATGTAAAGTATCACCTTTTTAGAAATATTTTGGTATGTTTGCAAAAGATGAGCTGTGTATCTGGCTAATACATTAAATCAATAGCTGCATCCACTGCAAGGAAAGTTGGATCACTGTGCCGTGCCAGAAGATTTTCCTCATCAGAGTTCATTTTGCACATTTACAAATCTACCATTCGTCCGTGTTTTGAATACTGTTGCCATATATGGTCTTGTGCTTCTGCTTTGATCTCGAGGTTCTTGACAAAATCCAAAGAAGGATCTGCAATATAATCAATTCTGACTTGGCACCTCGCATTCAGTCACTTTCTCACAGACGTTTTATAGCATCCATCTGTCTTTTTTACAAATATTTTCATGGCAACTGCTCTGACGAGCTTTTCTACCTGATGCCCTGACTACATGAATTAACGCGTGTTATTAGATTGGTATCTAGGTCCCACCCATTCGAAATAGTTAAATGTAACCGCCACTTCTACTCCAACAGTTTCTTTTCCCGCACTGCCCGCCTATGGGACTCCCTTCCGTTTACTTGCTCCCCTGAAAACTATAATCTTCAAAAATTTAAATGCAACGTTAATCGCCATGTTCAGTCTTGAATCCTGTTCATCTTTTATCCTTTCATCGGTCAGGACTGGTGGAACCAAGGAATGTCGCGAAGTCAGAACAATTGTCATGGAAATAGCGATATAGTAGCCAGAGGCTTGCGACATTTCGTCTGTGGAGACAGGGTGGAAGATTTCATTATCCACAAGGTCTCGTAGATATTTTTGAACTGTATCAAGACAGGGTAGTGATATACGAGTTCCACTTGTAATCTGGGATGTGCTTGAGTCCCGATAGATTTTTTTCTTTGTTGAAAGAATCAGATTCAGAACAATTTGACCAGTGCCAAATTTATAAATTCGTGATTTTTTTTCAGTGACCAAAATCTTAATAACATAAGATATGCAGATGATAGTATTGATAGTAGACACAGAAAAGAAACTACAAGAACTCCTACAGAAGGTGATGAATGGAAGCGAGATGAAAGGACTAAACATCAATTGCATGAAGACAGAATACATGGTTGTTAGCAAAAGGGACAGCCCCAAATGCATATTACAAATTGGAGATCTCAAACGAGTACAAAAATTTAAATATCTGGAAAATGTTTTAATAGAGGACGAAAAGTGAAAGACTGACATAAGGCACATTCGGTTAACGAAATAGTCTAAGCAACGTTTTAAGAAACAAAAATTTCGTTAGAAACAAAGAATAGGGTACTGAACTGTTATTTAATATATGGCAGTGAATGCTGGACAATCTAACAGATGAAGAGACGTGAAGCAACAGAAATGTGGTTCTACAGAAGGATGCTGAGAATACCATGGATCAGACATGTAAGTAACGATTAAATTTTAGAGAAAATAAAAACAAAGAAGACACTTATAATTAACACCAGGAAGAGACAATTGAAATTTCTCGAGCACATAATGAGGAAAGAGGGCTTGGAAAATCTGATACTCACAGGTCAGATTGAAGGCAAGGGGGATAGAGGAAAACCTCGCATAACCTACATAGAGAGCTTGAGTAAATGGATCGCGAAGCAAGGTTGGGGAGAAATAACAAAAAGACAATTTCTTAAGCGCTACAAAGTACAAGAAAGTGTGGAGAGCCATGACCGCCAACGTCTCGAAGAGACACTGCATATAGAAGAAATTGATGAAATCCATCTCATCATCCCGTCCTTTAAATTCATAACTGCAGGTATTGTTATTCTTCACGATTACACCCTTTTTATTTATTTATTAAATAAGTTTTTTTTTGTGTAAATTTCTTTTGAAACACAAAATCACTCCTATTTGTCTTGTCTTATTCTAAGAACTGGTAAAAGAAAATCTGCCATATTCCATTGTCTGCCTCTGAAGTCTTTGTGCGATTAGAACTTTGTTTTAAATGTTGAAATAGGATTGTTTTTTTTTGTTGTTTTTTTTTTTAAATCCGTTATCGCAATATTCTGACAAGGAATAAAAGAAATAGTTTCACTGTAGACTTTTATCATTGTCGATAATGATTATATCGCATTTAAAGATGAAAAAACAAATGCTTATTATTTGGTGTTAACGGATATATTTAATCAAGTTTATATTCAAAATCTTTCTATATTTCTGAGATGAGGTATTGTAACTATTTACACTATTTACATTGTTCGGACTGTTGTCCTCATCTTTATTGCCATATTCACCTTCAACATCTGTCTATATTTCTGAGATGAGGTATTGTAATTATTTATACTATTTACAATGTTCGGACAGTTGTCCTCATTTTTGTAACATTACAAATATGACAAAGATGAGGACTACAGTACGAACAATGTAAATAGAGCAAATAACTTTGTATTCCCTTCATAATCGCTAACATACCAACTATTCGGCAAATTGCTCATCCTTCGGGCGTAAAGTCGTTCAGCTTTCGATACAAAGAAACACTCAGTATTTTAACCTCTTCCCAATTAATAAACTATTTATAAATAGAGCAAATAACTTTGTATTCCCTTCATAATCGCTAACATACCAACTATTCGGCAAATTGCTCATCGTTCGGGCGTAAAGTCGTTCAGCTTTCGATACAAAGAAACCCTCAGTATTTTAACCTCTTCCCAATTAATAAACTATTTGTAAATAGAGCAAATAACTTTGTATTCCCTTCATAATCGCTAACATACCAACTATTCGGCAAATTGCTCATCGTTCGGGCGTAAAGTCGTTCAGCTTTCGATACAAAGAAACCCTCAGTATTTTAACCTCTTCCCAATTAATAAACTATTTGTAAATAGAGCAAATAACTTTGTATTCCCTTCATAATCGCTAACGTACCAACTATTCGGCAAATTGCTCATCGTTCGGGCGTAAAGTCGTTCAGCTTTCGATACAAAGAAACCCTCAGTATTTTAACCTCTTCCCAATTAATAAACTATTTGTAAATAGAGCAAATAACTTTGTATTCCCTTCATAATCGCTAACGTACCAACTATTCGGCAAATTGCTCATCGTTCGGGCGTAAAGTCGTTCAGCTTTCGATACAAAGAAACCCTCAGTATTTTAACCTCTTCCTAATTAATAAACTATTTGTAAATAGAGCAAATAACTTTGTATTCCCTTCATAATCGCTAACATACCAACTATTCGGCAAATTGCTCATCCTTCGGGCGTAAAGTCGTTCAGCTTTCGATACAAAGAAACCCTCAGTATTTTAACCTCTTCCCAATTAATAAACTATTTGTAAATAGAGCAAATAACTTTGTATTCCCTTCATAATCGCTAACATACCAACTATTCGGCAAATTGCTCATCGTTCGGGCGTAAAGTCGTTCAGCTTTCGATACAAAGAAACCCTCAGTATTTTAACCTCTTCCCAATTAATAAACTATTTGTAAATAGAGCAAATAACTTTGTATTCCCTTCATAATCGCTAACGTACCAACTATTCGGCAAATTGCTCATCGTTCGGGCGTAAAGTCGTTCAGCTTTCGATACAAAGAAACCCTCAGTATTTTAACCTCTTCCCAATTAATAAACTATTTGTAAATAGAGCAAATAACTTTGTATTCCCTTCATAATCGCTAACATACCAACTATTCGGCAAATTGCTCATCGTTCGGGCGTAAAGTCGTTCAGCTTTCGATACAAAGAAACCCTCAGTATTTTAACCTCTTCCCAATTAATAAACTATTTGTAAATAGAGCAAATAACTTTGTATTCCCTTCATAATCGCTAACGTACCAACTATTCGGCAAATTGCTCATCGTTCGGGCGTAAAGTCGTTCAGCTTTCGATACAAAGAAACCCTCAGTATTTTAACCTCTTCCCAATTAATAAACTATTTGTAAATAGAGCAAATAACTTTGTATTCCCTTCATAATCGCTAACGTACCAACTATTCGGCAAATTGCTCATCGTTCGGGCGTAAAGTCGTTCAGCTTTCGATACAAAGAAACCCTCAGTATTTTAACCTCTTCCTAATTAATAAACTATTTGTAAATAGAGCAAATAACTTTGTATTCCCTTCATAATCGCTAACATACCAACTATTCGGCAAATTGCTCATCCTTCGGGCGTAAAGTCGTTCAGCTTTCGATACAAAGAAACCCTCAGTATTTTAACCTCTTCCCAATTAATAAACTATTTGTAAATAGAGCAAATAACTTTGTATTCCCTTCATAATCGCTAACATACCAACTATTCGGCAAATTGCTCATCGTTCGGGCGTAAAGTCGTTCAGCTTTCGATACAAAGAAACCCTCAGTATTTTAACCTCTTCCCAATTAATAAACTATTTGTAAATAGAGCAAATAACTTTGTATTCCCTTCATAATCGCTAACGTACCAACTATTCGGCAAATTGCTCATCGTTCGGGCGTAAAGTCGTTCAGCTTTCGATACAAAGAAACCCTCAGTATTTTAACCTCTTCCCAATTAATAAACTATTTGTAAATAGAGCAAATAACTTTGTATTCCCTTCATAATCGCTAACATACCAACTATTCGGCAAATTGCTCATCCTTCGGGCGTAAAGTCGTTCAGCTTTCGATACAAAGAAACCCTCAGTATTTTAACCTCTTCCCAATTAATAAACTATTTGTAAATAGAGCAAATAACTTTGTATTCCCTTCATAATCGCTAACATACCAACTATTCGGCAAATTGCTCATCGTTCGGGCGTAAAGTCGTTCAGCTTTCGATACAAAGAAACCCTCAGTATTTTAACCTCTTCCCAATTAATAAACTATTTGTAAATAGAGCAAATAACTTTGTATTCCCTTCATAATCGCTAACATACCAACTATTCGGCAAATTGCTCATCCTTCGGGCGTAAAGTCGTTCAGCTTTCGATACAAAGAAACCCTCAGTATTTTAACCTCTTCCTAATTAATAAACTATTTGTAAATAGAGCAAATAACTTTGTATTCCCTTCATAATCGCTAACATACCAACTATTCGGCAAATTGCTCATCGTTCGGGCGTAAAGTCGTTCAGCTTTCGATACAAAGAAACCCTCAGTATTTTAATCTCTTCCCAATTAATAAGCTATTTTTTAATCGTTTCACTCCAAATGAAGCCACTAAGACGCAAAGGGTTACTGAATGTGAAAGAATGAGAAAACGAAAAAACATTAAAGAGAGGGAATTGTAAGAAAGGAATAGGAATTAAGAATGCAACGGTTGACATTGCATTTAAATTTTTGACTATCAAATTTAACTGAAAAGCAAGAAGCCAGAAGAGTTCCACAAGCGGGAAGTGCGAGAGAAGAAAATGTTAGTATAGAACTTACGGTTAGCTGTAAAATGAACATTAACTGCTTTTCCCTTTTCAAAATGTTGCAGTGATCTGAAAAAATGATGGTCGGATGGAGCAAGATCAGGAGACTGAGGCATAAATTTCGTCACATTTTCTATAACATAATTTCCATACCATAACATTTTCTTGATCAAAATGGATAACCAATGATGGCTCACTTTTTTTTTTTTTCTAAATTTTTGTGCATTGTTCGTAATTGATGATTGTATTTCGCCGCATTAATTGTTACATTTTAGTTTAGCACTTCATGACAACACTTCATGACAACACTTTTCATTTCCCACCAAACACAGCATATAATTTTTTTTTTCGGGTGTAATCCTGGTTTAACGATGGAGTCACTTTTATTCAGTGGGTTGGGAACAATGTAGTTTTCGTTGCTTATGTAGAACTCACTTTTCATTGCCGCTGATAGTTATACTCAGATGTTCGGTATAGTCATGGAAATTCACAAATAATAAAGAAAAGGAGTCTGTGGAGAGCCATGATCGTCTATTTCCTGAAGGAAAATGGCATTAAAATACACTGCTTCAAAGAAAATCAGTTTTCTCTTTAATTTTTATTTACAAGATTGCTAAAATACTTTCATCCACTTGTTTTATTCATTTATTTATTATCTATTTATCTGTTTATTTCAGCTTGCCACCCGGCGTGTTTGAAATGCGACGGCGAAGGAAAAAACAATTGTTTATCATGTCACAGAGGAGCAAAGCTGATTCAGGGAACATGTCACATGCCTTGCTCGCCAGGAGAATACAGAACATACAATGGATATTGCAAAGGTAAGGGTAAGAAATCGTCAATATGATATCCCCCACAAATGTAACGACATCAATTCCTGTCTTCGTCACCCCGTTTTCGCTTGTTCTTGTCCGCCCTCCCCGTTTTTGTTTGTTTTTTCCCCACTTCTCATTTGTTCTTCTTCCTCACTTTCGCTTGTTCCGGTCCGCCCTTTTTACCCTTCGTTTCTGTTCGCCCCCTTTTCCTCTTGTTTATCCACTCTTTTGGTATTTACATGTATTTATTATCTGTCTTTCCCCCTTCCACTTACCTACTTATTAACTTCACATTATTTCTTGTAAATATCGTTGCAGCGTGTTACGATGGATGCGAACTCTGCCGTATTGATGCCAGTGGCAAAGAGAGCAACTGTATTAGTTGCATAAATAAGAGAGAGAAGCCTTCTGGAAATAAGTGTGTGTCGTCATGCGGAGCATCGCAGTATTTGCAAAACGGTTTCTGTCGAGGTGCGTCAAAGATTTTCTGTCATTTCAAAGCCACTTCACTGGATGCGATTTTAAGTCGGATTATCTGCAGTTTAACGTCATTGTACGAAAAGATGTAGATTATTGCAGATGGGATCAAGAGATATTAAGAATAATAACTCTTCATCCTAGAAATTTAGAGAAATTAATTTTGAAAATGTTAATAAAGACGTTTTAGAAAGATGCTGATAAAATTTATAGACATTTTTATGATACATGATCGAGACGAAATCTCAGACTAGAGTATTTAAAGCTGGAATGAATACGTGAAAAACAGTTGGATGTTGAAAAGTTTTCAAATAAAATTAAAAAAAAACCTTTCAACATCCAACTGGTTTTCACGTATTAGTTTTATAGATATTTCATACAGACACTTGCCTCCAGTCGAAAGGAATTCATCAATAGAAAGCAGGAGACGAGTAGTCTACATCCATTCGTATATCTATCTCTCGTTGCTTTGATCATCTTACCTTGAAACTGCGATAGATCGATCGATCTATCTTCGTGTGTTCGTATCGATTTCTTACAGTATTCATCTTTTTGTCAGATTGCGCGACAGGCTGTCTCCGTTGCACAAACGACTGGACGTGTCATGAATGTCAACTGCCACTGGTTCTTTCTGACGGCAAGTGCGTGACCCATTGTGATGCAGCCGAATATGTGCACATCGGCAAAGGTGGAGTCTGTAACGGTAACTAAAACATTCTTTTGAATCTGGAATGCGAAGTTTCATATATAAAAAGTTATATAAGGTGTATTTAGGCAGCATGAATTCTTTCAAACAACTTTTATTAAACAATGCCTACAAGATCTGTCTGTCCAACATTTTTATTTAGCTCCGACTAAGTTTTTATGTCAGAATTAACTTTCTAATGTTCTTTTATTGTATCCATCAGTACTTTCGACTGTCACTACAGTCGTTATCAAGAAAGTGTGTGTTATTAGTTTTGCATGTTATTAGAATTGTATGTTTAGCAAACTCCGGCGTTTCTAATCTTGTTAGGATCAATTTCAAGCCACTTAGTTATTTACAACAGTTAAATTGAATTTATACGTGCATTTTTTGTTCACATTTTAATATACGATTTCCTATGGAGAAAGATGCTCTTTTTATTGTTGGTTATTCCCCTATTTACAACGGCTTCCACAAATTTGGGTCATTCTTTTGATTGGGTCCCATATAATATTTTGGTGTTATATATATATATATATATATATATATATATATATATATATATATATATATAAGAAATATCGTTTTAAGGTGTGCTATATTTATGGGATAAAGTGCTCAATATCAGAGATAGAACGTGTGTAAATATAAAAGTGAACATAGAAGTCAACATTTAGAGGCGACAGGCTGTTTCATGCTAGACGCAATCTTTGTGGCTTAATAATTTCTTTAATTTAATTTCATGGTAAACAATATTTTGTAAGAATTTTTTTCCTTTTTAATAGCGAAGAATAAATCCTTAGGATTTCTTACTCTTGAGCATGCACCACACAACTGGCTATGTGTAAATAATTCTTTCTCAAGCCAAATTCCAACTTTCTGAAGCGTTTGGCCTTGCAATTTGTTTATATAGTACTGTGCAAATTAAATGGGACAGTGCAGTAAAAAAGAGAAATGACATCAAATTCTGTTTATATTTTCTAAAAGGCTTCAGATGACTGTTCTAAAGTGTCACAAATCAGTATTTTATATATCTGCCTCTACTTTTAATGAGCATTTGGACACATTTTGAGATAGATTCAGTCAGCTCTGGACACATGTTGCCCAATTCTTCATTGTGATACCATAACTGAATGACCGCACAGATTAGCTTATCGATAGTAATATAGTTGTTTTATCAATCATTGCTTCACAATACACCACAAGTTTTCAATGGGGTTCAGGTCAGGGAGGAATTTCCTGGCCAGTCCAACGTTTTTTTTTATGTGTAGCCGGTGGCATTATCTTGCTGAAACATTGGGTGAAATTCTCCCATTTGTGGGAACATATGGACTTTCAAAAGATCTTCATATTTTGTGCAGGTCATCATCCCCTCAATTATTCTCTATCTACCTAACCCATTTGCATTAAAACTGCCTCAGAACATTTTCTTTGGAACGTGTTTTGACTTTTAGTCAATATGGCCATCACTTATCGATTCAGCTTTGCTCTTCTGTATGAAGAAGGATCGATGACCACTCACTTCAAAGTGCGATTCATCCGTGAACAATACTTTTTTCCCCCAATCTTCCACCGTCCAATCTTTGAGAATGTGTCCATTGGAGTTGTTTATCTTTCATTCTTCCTGTCAAAAGCTGTTTTTATGTGGTTTTCTGGCTGGTCACTCCATTTCCAGTAGCTGTCTCCTGAATAATAATATATAAAAATTTAAACAAGATCTACAAAAAACAATATTGCATTTTTAATAAATAAGTATTTATTATTTTAATCATTAAATTGTTTGTAAAATAGTAGAAGTATTTTGTATTTTAAATAAAACTTAATTTTTCACCCAAAATTAATTAAAATTTATTGTACTGAGTTACGCACCCTAGTAAAACCAACTGTACTTTGTACCCCTTATCTGTTTGCACTTCTCTCCAAATTTTGGTTTCGATTGGACAATGTATTACTTGGCTAGTTTATACTGTGACGGACAGACTAACGGAAGTCATAGAATTATATATATATATATATATATATATATATATATATATATACATACATATATATATATATATATATATATATATATAATATATATATATATACACAAATGTATTAGATGCTTGAAAAAACTTTCTCAGTTCGGTTGGGAACATTTAGAATGGCTTTTATAATAAATGTAGTGAACAGTTAAAAATCTTGAAAAGCACATTTCTAGTTATAACAAATATATGTAACAATATTTTCCAAAATGTTCACGGTTTTTATTGTCTTCGCTAAAAATAAATTCCTCTCAAAGAGCAAATCCAAGCGCTTTGCGAGTGGAGAGTATTATCCAAAATAAAATCCTAAAACAATTTTTTTTTTAAATTGGTAAAATATTGGTGCACAAAATGTCAAGATACTACGCTCGAACTGTTGCTAGAAAAAAAAGCGATCTTCCTCGTTAGCAATTCAGTAACAACATTAATTTTCAACATCACGTCGAAAGATGAATAATTTTCGAAACGACTTCAATTTGCAGGAAATTCCCTTTTCATGTCTACCTGTCTAAAAGTATCTTAATCATTATAACTTTATCATAATAAAACTTTTATATTATTCAACTAAAGTGCAAAGTAAATTCTACATTTTTTCTATTTAGCAAAGAAGACCTTGTTACGACCGTTTACTTCCTGAAGGATGCCGCATATAAAAGAATCAGGAATCGTATTTTTATGGCTAAATGCATAATGTAACTGAAAAGTGGTGCATAACCAGATGCAATTTTCGAAGCATGAACGAATGGTAGACTTATAAATATGTAAGATAGAATCTGGAGATAAAAATTGCCTAGCACGACACTGTGAACTATTTTCCTATTAGCAGACCTAGCAGTTGACTCAATATAATCTTTCCACTTCATGTCAGCAGAGAACATTAGCTCAAGAAAGAGTAACTAGTCACTCTCCTGGAGGTTAGCATTAGCCATGCTGATGGAAGGAAAAAAAGGTACTCCCAGAGGATTAATAGCAATTTAGTTTTGGAGACGTTAAAATTAACGAGTCATTTCTTGAAAGCCAAGTGAAATGCTTTAATGGCTGTACTATTTATCACTCAGTTATGTGCCATGCGTGATACACACTTAGGTGATCATGTATCTTTGGATAGATGACTGACGAGGCAGATTTCTTTTCCCGTAGTAGGTTGCCATTTCTTTCTGCGGTAGACCAGTTGCCATCACAAGGCTATAGAACCCTGCTATTTACTCATAGCTGGGGGAACAGGAGGATTCATATCTTTCCCAAGGGTATTAGCACGAAGTGAATATAATGGATTCGACTGAAATTCGAACTCTGGTCTCCGATTCCTCAGTTGGAGCCGCTATCCATTACTCAACCGTATGCATATATATGAATAAACCATATCGTCTAAATTATGCAAGAATCCTTTTAATTATATGAAGGCGTAAATCATTTTGTTGAGAGGTGGTGTAAGGTCATAGAAAACCTGAGATAGGGTTTTGATGACACTACTTTGATATCTATATCTATAATTCTCAAGATGTGAGTGTATGTGATTTGATGTTGTTTATGCGTTTCCAGTTTTCATCAGATTTCGATGAATTTTTTTTTGTTTGATAGATAATTCTTCAATGCCGGTTTTGAATCCAAATTCTATGGAAAAAAATTACTACCATGAAGGTGAAAATTGAAAAAAAATCGAAGGCAAAATTTAATGTCTGTACAAAAAAAAAAACAGCGTACAAGAGAGTTGAAATTTAACACAAAAAGTTTATTAGAATTATAAAAAAAATATATTATAAATAAAAATTATCGTATATTATTATGACGGTCCATGGAAGCGTTTCCTTCCTTGCAAGATTGAGAACGCAAAAACTGCTCTTTTCAGCTCCCCCCGGCCGTATTCAAATTGTTGCCCCCCCACTATTTAGGGATGTGCCTCAGTTGCCCCCAATTTTTGTTACTAATATTGATTTTTCGGGTGGACTGACTTTAAACTTAAACTTAAACGGCTCCAATTGAACGGTAAAAATTCCCAGTAGAAGACGGGCTATACTGTTAGTTCATGAATAAAAGGTTAATAATATTAGTCTTTTGCAACATTCTAATACATAAATCATAGCTATATAAATATGCTAGATAAATGCATTATAGATGGACAATAAATATTGCTAGTTAAATGTCATGTGTTTCTTCACGCGATAAATGAAAATAAATAAAATTAATAAATATTATTAATAAAAATTGTATCTTTTTTTTGTATTTCTTCTTTCTCTCATTTCTTTAATAACAGGTTGTTCTCCTGGTTGTGCCAAATGTAGCGACAAATTCAATTGCTTCGCCTGTTTTGACGGAATGTTTCTGAAGAATAATGCTGAGTGCGTAGAGGATTGTGGACCGGACTATTACAGCAATTCCGAAGAAAGACTGTGCGAAGGTAAAATGCATTAATGTGGATTAATATTCATTTAAATTTGCTTTTCAAGTTGGATAGATCGGTGTCCTTCAGTTCGTTAATAATAATTCTTGGTTGATAATTCCTCAACAGAGACATAAATATTAACCTGATCAATTAATTACCAAGTAAATATTACTCACTAAAGAATTGAATAAAGTAACGCTTGTCAGCAGAATTCTTCAAGATCCCCTTATTCCATAAAGCGTTTTTCCTGGATGAATACAGAAAAGTATATAGATGTAGATAGTGTGGACATAGGGTTCAACACTGCAATGTGGATTCCTATGCACTCAATCTCGCTCTCTGTCTCTCGCTCTCTATATATCTCTCATTCTGTCTCTATCCCTGTCTCTCTCGCTCATTATGTCTGTCTCTCTCGCTCATTGTGTCTGTCTCTCTCGCTCATTGTGTCTGTCTCTCTCGCTCATTGTGTCTGTCTCTCTCGCTCATTGTGTCTGTCTCTCTCGCTCATTGTGTCTCTCTCGCTATCTCTCTCGCTCATTGTGTCTGTCTCGCTATCTCTCTCGCTCATTGTGTCTGTCTGTCTCGCTATCTCTCTCGCTCATTGTGTCTGTCTCTCTCGCTATCTCTCTCGCTCATTGTGTCTGTCTCTCTCGCTATCTCTCTCGCTCATTATGTCTCTCTCGCTATCTCTCTCGCTCATTATGTCTCTCTCGCTATCTCTCTCGCTCATTATGTCTCTCTCGCTATCTCTCTCGCTCATTATGTCTCTCTCGCTATCTCTCTCGCTCATTATGTCTCTCTCGCTATCTCTCTCGCTCATTATGTCTCTCTCGCTATCTCTCTCGCTCATTATGTCTCTCTCGCTATCTCTCTCGCTCATTATGTCTCTCTCGCTATCTCTCTCGCTCATTATGTCTCTCTCGCTATCTCTCTCGCTCATTATGTCTCTCTCGCTATCTCTCTCGCTCATTATGTCTCTCTCGCTATCTCTCTCGCTCATTATGTCTCTCTCGCTATCTCTCTCGCTCATTATGTCTCTCTCGCTATCTCTCTCGCTCATTATGTCTCTCTCGCTATCTCTCTCGCTCATTATGTCTCTCTCGCTATCTCTCTCGCTCATTATGTCTCTCTCGCTATATATATATATAAAGACAAGAGGAAAAAACTATTCTTAGCCGACGCGTTTTGTCGTCTGTGGAACTTTATCAAGGCAACGTAGGATTTATTTTGCTTGCACGTGTTTTATATACAAAAGCGAGGATGACATTTGGTTTATCAAGACATGTAAATTTTGATAACGTTCATAAGTTTTCATTTGAATTATGTTTTCTTATCTCCATGTTTTGACTGACCTTTCAACCACCTGATAAACATTCATAAACGTTATTAAACTTTAAAAGCTTTGATAAACCAATGTCATCCTCGCTTTTGTATATAAACAAGTGCAAAAAAATAAATCATACATTGATAAAGTCCCTCAGAGGACGAATCGCGTCGGATAAGAATAGTTTTTCCTTTCGTCTC
>OZ038508.1:51829653-51959653 GCA_964036315.1 Acanthosepion esculentum | reverse complement strand
ATATTGTGTGTGTGTATATGTAAAAGAGAAAGAACAGACTGAGTAAAAATCCACAGTTCACAGCATTTATTTTTAAAAATTGCTCAATACATAGTAGATCAAAATATTATAATATTTTTATTCTAATAAATTACAATAAAATAATTTACATCGCTACACAACTACTTTCATGTTTCAGTAGTAAAATGATACATATTCAGCCGATGGTCGATAACTAATGATAAAAATGATTTATTAGGGAAATTTAAAAATTCATTCCCTAATAAATCATTTTTATTATTAGTTATCTACCATCACCTGAAGAGATACCATCTTTGTACCGAGACATGAAATTTTTTGTGTAGCGATGTAAAATGGTTTTATTGTAATTTATTATATATATATTAATCGTTTCGCACCATGCAAGGGGATAATACCACTAAAATGCAAGGGGGTTATTTACTGATAGAGAAAGCAAAGAGGAGAATAGAAGATGGGTATTGATGGTGCATTTAAATTTTTGAAGATCGGAGGTGACAGGGAAGTAATAAGCCAGAATAGTTTCATAAACTAGAAGGACAAGAAAATAAACTATTAGAAAAGAACTTATGGTTGCATCTATCTATTTAAACAGTAAACGATGAGACCTTGTGACCAATCTAGTATTACGTTTAAATTCATGCGGTCGAGATGCCAATGAGGAAGACTCATTATAAATAAATACCATGAAAATATTTATAGAAAAACAGAAATGTAACAGTGACAAATTCACGGCAGTCAGAAAGTGACTGAAGTCGATATGCCAGGTCAGAACCGATAACATTACAGAGCCTTCTTTGGATTTTGCTATGAATCTATCTATGTGTATAAAGTGATGATAGATATTCTATTCGGTCGTAACCTTGTGGTAAAAACAAAGGGGAGGATATTAATCCGAATGTAAATAACACCTCATTCCAGAAATTACCTTAAAAAAAACGTTCGTTAAAACTCATGTTTAGTCACATTTTGAAATGAGTAAAGTTTAGAACATTTCAGCTCCCACTAGTTTCAGGTGTGTATGCATTATCTGCGTTTATAGCTGTTGCTCTCACGTTCTGCTTATGTGGATTTGTCAGTATTCGAGATTTTCTTTATTATGTTTCGAGATTTTCTCATGTTTCGAAATTTTTAATTTTATTCTTCAAACTGGCAGATTGGTGCTGCACATTCTTCCTTCTTTTGTTGGTTCACACCTATTTGTATCCATTGAACGACAACTCAGTAAGCATACACATCGGACAATTTTGTAGTGTTAGAAGAATATCCGTATCACTTGCAATGTTTTCGCCAGTACTTGGTTTTAATTTTGATTTCATGTCATTAAAACCTTTTCCTTTTTCAGATTTCTTTGTGTTAAAAGCCAGTGACCGACAGTTGTTTAGTGCCGATGTTATCGTAGAAGCTGTATCGTTGCCAGAGGGAGAAATAAAATTGGTTAGAAATAAACCATTGACTGTTGTAGCAGGACAAATCATTTTCTTCAATCGTAACAATATAGACATCACTAGCGAAGTGCCTCCTGAAAATGTCACCCTGACCATACTTACCGGTGAGTAAACTTTTTCTGTATTCTCAGATTTCATCATCCGTTAATCGCTGTTTCCATTTTTTTTTTTTATTATACTTTTTTTTTTTTAAAGCATATCGCCCCAAGCAAGGGTGGGGGTTCCACTAGTACGCAAGGGGTTGCAGAAGAGAACAACTGTAAAGAGGGGTGTTTGAGGAAAGGATAAAGAGAAGGACGGGGATCAAGATCAAGGCATCAGAAGATGTCGGCTGACATTACATTTGAATATTTGAAGATTATAGCTATCAGGGAAGCAAGTAAGAGGAAGGGAGTTCTACTGTCTGGAAGTGCGAGATAAGTTGTTGAAGTAGAAGAGACGACTACATTTAACCGTTTCGACAGTGAAAGGGTGGGACCGAGATGCCAATATAGTAGTACACTTAAATTCATGCAGTTTGGGTAGCAGTGAAGGTAGCTCGTCAGAGCAGTTGCCATGAAAATATTTGTAGAAAAGACGGAGGGAAGCCACAGCACGTCTGTAAGAAAGTGACTGTAGACGAGATGCCAGATCAGGCCCTATCACATTGCATATCCGTCTCTGGATTTTGTCGAGGACTTCGAGATGAACAGCGGCGGCACCGGACCATATATGGCAGCAGTATTCAGTGCAAGGACGAATGGTTGATTTCTAGATTTGAAGGATGGACTCGGGCAAGAAAAACCTTCTGGCGTGACACAGAGAACCAACTTTCCTTGCGGTAGATGAAGCTATTGATTCAATGTAGTTGTTCCACCTCAGGTCAGTGGAAAGTGTGAGACCCAGAAGGTGCAGAGAGGCGCTCTCGTGGAGTTGGGAATCAGTTATTCTGATAGGAAGCAGGGAGGATTCTCTACGGTGGTTAAATGAGAGCAGTTTCGTTTTGTATGCATTAAAGTTTACAAGCCATTTCCTGCCCCAGTCAACCACAGATTGGACGTCCTTCTACGGTAGATTGTGAACTAACACTATTTTCGCCACTTATTACAATTTTGGGCAAGCTTCTTTAGTGTCTGGCACTTATTACTTGGTGAGCACCGAATTGTGTTATCCTTTCCTCGATTTAATTTCCCAGACACCATACCTACAAGACACGATTTAGCTAGCTTCGCATCAGATCTTTTATTGTGACCAAATAGTTTCAAGAATCTACGACGGATGGTATTGAAAAAGGGAAAGTAAATTTTTTAAGACGTCATGTTTGTCTTTCAGCTTGTCATGTGTATCATTTGATCTGAATGCTTTCGAGTTCATCCTCTTTTAATGTGTCTAAATTGCTTTGGGAATTTTTACAACTCGGGTATCAAAGAATGAAGATAAATTTATTAACTTTTATATGGACTGCGATGAGAAAGGGAGCTCAACCAACATTTCTATTAGCCACACATTAAATGTCAAATAAACCAGTGTTTGGTCATCCTTGATATTTTTTCTCGACGTTTATTACGATTTTGAACTAACACAACTTATTTCCCGCCATTTATTATCTGCCTCTCATTAGCTGGCGACCACAGAATGATGTCACCTCTTCACCTGTTTTGGTTTTCCGCTATTCCTTTTCCCATACACCACACCTTTAAGATACAATTTCGCGAGCTCTGCATTGGAGATATCCAGATAGTTTTAAAGATTTACGAAGGATGGTGCCGAAGAGTGAAATGTTTACTTTGTGACCACAACTTCGGGTCACTGAAAAAGCAATCTACCCCACGCTGTGACTTATTTTTTAAGAAGATGGCTTATATGTTTACAAAGGGATGAAGTAGGGGGATATTCACTCGGACGCCCCAAAGATAAAATAACACTGTACAACCTGACGGCATTGAATATTCGAGATATCTTATAAAAGAAAAATATGCGCTCTCCAGCAGGATAATTTTCTTTTTAATAAGATTTCTCGAATATTCACGCCAGTAGAAGAAAATAAATAAATATGCTGTTTAATAAATAAACGAGGCGTCTACTTAAATATGAGTATCCACTAAAAGTAATGTTTAAGTAATAATATCTGTCGGATTAATAAATAAAAATCCATCACTTCTTTAGAAATTGGATTGTTTACGTTAGTAAGTGATTAATCACCTTATATCCCATGATCTGCTCTCAGACAAGCAGTATGGTTTCCGCTTTGCCCGATCTACAGCCGATGTGCTTACGGCCATCACTGAATTTGTCTACCAAGCTATTCATAATGACGGTGAAGCTCGTGCCGTAGCCCTAGACATCTCCAAAGCGTTTGATAGGGTTTGGCATGCCGGCCTTCTTCGCAAGCTTCAGGGTTATGGTATTACAGGTCGATTGTTTGACCTAATACAATCATTCCTGTCAAACCGTGAATTGAAGGTCGTTCTCAATGGATTCATCTCCAGCTCCTATCCCACTAACGCAGGTGTTCCTCAAGGCTCCATCCTAGGCCCTACTCTGTTCCTCATATTCATAACGCCATAGATTCCCAAGTCGACATCTACGCGGATGACACCACAATTTACTCCTGCCTCAAAAACAAATCTAGTGATGCTGACAAAGTTAACCTGGCGGTTCGCCTCGAAAAGGACCTACAATCGGTTGTGAACTCGGGCAAAAATTGGTTGGTTAACTTTAACGCCTCTAAAACAAAACTACTCTCTATTAACCACCACAGGGATCCATCCCTGCATCGCATTAGAATGTCTGAAGACCAACTTCTCGAGAGATCCTCTCTGCGGCTGCTCGGTCTCACGCTGTCCGCTGACCTAAGATGGAACAAATACATCGAGTCAATTGCTTCATCCACCGCAAGGAAAGTTGGCTCCCTGTGCCGAGCCAGGAAATTTTTCTCCTCGGAATCGATCCTCCAAATCTATAAATCAACCATTCGCCCTTACATGGAGTGTTGCTGCCATATATGATCTGGATCCCCTGCTGTTTGCCTCAGGGTTCTTGATAAGATCCAGAGACGGATATGCAATGTGATTGGCCCTGATCTGTCATCTCGTCTGCAGTCGCTCTCTCACAGACGCGCCGTTGCCTCGCTCTGTCTTTTTTACAAATACTTTCACGGTAATTGCTCCGAGGAGCTGCTTTCGCTTGTTCCCAGGCCTCATGAATTTAAGCGTCCTACGAGGCTGACATCCCGTTCCCACCCCTTCACCGTTGAAACTGTTAGATGTAGACGTCTCTTCTACTCCAATAGCTTCATGTCTCGCACATATCGCCTGTGGAACTCCCTTCCTTATTCCTGTTTCCCTGACAAATATAATCTCCAACTATTTAAGTGTAACGTCAATCGACATCTCCAGTTGCCTTGATCTATCCACTTCCCTTCTCCACATCCTTTCCCCTTTCATTCCTATCTACTCTCGCTCCAAATCTTCTGTAACCCCCTTGCCTTGCTCGATCCACTATCTTTCTCCACATCCTCTCCTTTACCACTCCTATCTGCTCTTCCTCCAAACCTTCTGTAACCCCTTGCGTGCTAGTGGCTTCCAGCCTTGCTTGGGGTGAAAAGCTTAAAAAAACAAAACAAAAAAAACAAACTGAGCAGATATGAAGGTTTCGAAAGTCTGAGAAAGACTTGCGTTTATAAGGCTTTTGTGATGTTGGAGGGTTTCGCTTGTCAATTTTGCTATGTCAAGCGAAAGCTCGTTATCACTTCCAAAAATGCTCGTTATATTCGAGACCTCGTAGACGCCGGTGATACCAGTAACGCCTTCCAATAATATCCGAACTAGTAATACTTGTTCAAGTAGTAATCGCCAAATAGTATAATGATTAGAAGAGAATCGTAATCCGTATAGTAGTACAGTAGAGAGAATGAACGTATAGCAAGCGTGGATAGACAAAAAAAGTGAACGGTGATCGTATAGTTATCAAGCTACTTCCTATTTATTCACTTCCTTTATGATCACGTGATCTACTTAATAATGGATTCGTCCGTGTTACTCACTGGCGATCTATTTTCAGACCACAGTGTCGGCAACGACACTTACTTATACAACAAAGGCCTTATTCAAATTTGCTTGATCGTCGACTCACTCCGTAACCGAGACTGTCCAAAGCACGTTGGATCTAACAAGAGTTACGCAGGTTATTATCTTTACAACAATAATACGTCTATGGAATTTCCAATTTCAGACTAACGTCAGGTAATGGAGTGGCGTATCTGTTATCGAGTCGGAATAGATAAACTGTTCAAATTCCACATGTGATTGTTTACGTTCCATTTGTATTAATGACCCTTAGAAAAACTTGAACCTATATATTCCTGTGCTCTCAAAACAGGTTTATTGATTAAATATCTCTGTACGGAAATGTTCTTTACAATAATGTTCACTCTGTTCGAGAGCCACTGGAGGCAGAGGATTACAGAGTAAAAGGCACAGTTCATGGGTGTGGGGGGTTGGAGTGGTGGA
The DNA here is from genome assembly GCA_964036315.1 of Acanthosepion esculentum. Lineage (NCBI taxonomy): Eukaryota > Metazoa > Mollusca > Cephalopoda > Sepiida > Sepiidae > Acanthosepion > Acanthosepion esculentum. Next base: position 51,953,697 of record OZ038508.1, on the reverse strand, counting down.
GATATCTGTTAACCCTAGACTTGAAAATGATTGTAGAAATTGGGGGAGGCATCCTGCTGCTCGAGTGGAACTTACATCTCATCAGTGGAATGAGGATGGTTTGCTGCAATGGGCATGGTATCGTGGGTCTTAGCTGTGAAGGTTATAACTAGTGAAACTAAGGGATGTAGTTCGTCTGAGCACTCTCCATAGAAATAGCGATAGAGCAGAGAGAGGCTTACGGCTCTGTGGGGAAAGTGGTTGTAGGAGGAAACAATTCATCGCGCAAAAGGACTCAGAGGCGCTTTTGGATTCTATCATGCCTGGAAAGGGAACACTGGGCAGCTTCTGTCCATATATGGCAGCATTAGTCCATTTTCGGTCTGATCTGGCTCTTGTAATTGTAGAGGAGAGCAACTCTTCCTGATGATGCGATAATGCATTATAGCATTAACTTGGGGTTTATCCCCCATTAAGTTGCTGCTCCATATTTATCGATTGTTCGACGAATCACGCCGTTATGATTCATGATAGCGACAAAATGTTTTAATTCTATTAAAACACACGACTTGAACTTTTAAGACGGGCGTCTTTTCTAAGTTTCGGGGCCAATTTCATCTTCATACTTGTTTTTAAAATCAAATACCCTAATCCCAGTGATCATGTCTTTGATACAGCCACTACCTTCTTTGTAAAAGGTTTGCTTTCTCAACTTCCAGGTCCCTTCCATGGTAAATTGGCTACATCCCCCGAGAATGCTCATGTCTTCACTCTGAACCGATGGCAACAAGGTGAAGTGTTTTACCGTCACGATGGTAGCAATACTACCAAAGATTCATTCGTGCTTCAGGCTTATGACGGATACAATATTCTTAACACCATCGTCGACATAAACATTCGTTCCAAGGTAAGCAGTCTATTTTCCCCTCGATTTTAGGGAAAAATGTCTGATCCCTTAGCGTAAATGCTAAATATTTTTGATATTGCTGATTAGCAAGAGGTACGGGAATTCAGCAAAACGGTGACCTAATTGGTTATATTTTTGTTATGACTTATCAACACTTTGTAGGTTATTTAAAGCCGAAACATATTTCAGATTGTAGGTTTACGATTCCTGAGCGCTCCACCATCTAAGTACTAACCGGGCTCGACACTGTTTAACTTGGGTGATCGAACGTGAACTGTCGTGACCTGATCTGTAACATAACTCTATTCTGTCATTAAGGCCAGCATTAATCTTGACTATTAGCAATCATTTCCTTTGTGATATTTTAACGTAATTCTATAATAAAATCACTTACAATGCTTTTCCACCATAGAATCATTTAGAATTGCCTTTTCGGCCTAGAAACTTTTACAATTGCATTTGTCGTTTTCAATGCATTGCTATAATTTCATAAGCAATATGTTTACATAGAATTGCTGTATGATTCGTTTTTTACGGTTTATCAACCCATTGCGGGTTATTTAAAGCCAGAAAATTTTAGATTGTAAGAATTTTTTTAGATAATAATGCTTTAGTGAAACAAGTCTTACTAATTAACCCTTAACTGGGAGGAGAAGAGGTGGATTCATGCTTAATCAAAATTTGATAGACAAGGCATTATGTAGATATTAAATGAGGGATCAATTCTATATTACAATCAATATATAAAAAGACCCTTTACTTTGTGACCACTTTAGTTTCCATACATTTAAATTCCAGAGAATGTAAATAAATCTAAAGCATGCCTGTGTAGCTGATCAGTATTTCCTTGATTCATTGAGTGATTGGTTTTCTACAGCTTATCAACCCTCTGCAGGGTATCTTAGATATTTTTAGATTGTAAGATTTTTTTTTCTTTTTTAGATGATAATGATTTAGTGATACAAGTCTTAGTAATTAACTCATAGCTGGCTGAATAGGTGGATCCATTCTTTTCCCGAAGTTATTTGTGGGTAAGTGAATATAACGACCCCAATTGAAATTCGGCCCTCTGATTAACAATTCCGAGATTTTTCGGCCAACCCTCATAAATTTCCATTAAGAAATGTTGCTGGCACAAAATAGTAATCTATTAAAAACATAAAAAAAAGGGCGGGAGAGAAAAGGCAGAAATCTTTCACATTTAATATCGAACCCAATTCTCAGGAAACGCGCGTTCATAAAATCGATGACTTTTTATTTTCACGCAAAGCAAGGCGATAAAGCCGCTAAGAGGCAAGATGAGAAAAGGTTAGTGAGGAGAAAGGAAATCAGAAGAACAGGCTTCATGAAAACAAAAGATGGTGATTAACGTTGCATTTAAATCAAGTGACATGTTTTGACGTGAATAAATTTGACGCTTGTCAGATTCTAATTTGAAGACATTTTACCACTTGACGCGTAGAAATGTAACCGTGTAACTTCCAGGCATGTCTTCTGACCATTTCGAATCATTTTATGCGTAAAGGAGAAGATCAACCTTTCTGTATACCATGTCAAACCCCATTCACAATTAAACACATTCTAACAGACTGCATTGATTTCACAGAAACAAGAAAAAATCTCTACAAAGAAAATAATATTAAAGATATATTTGAAAAAAAAAACAGCCCCTAAATCATTTTTTCGTATTTCAAGAAAATCGGCCTCTATCAGAAAATTTAAAAGAAAGTTATACGTTTAAAGGAAAAAAAGAAAAAAAAAAAAGGGGGAGAAACAGAAATGGTTTTCTAACAAAACAATATTAAAAAAAAAAAAAAGCCATCGGCATTAAATGACCCTTTGAGATTGATATGCCACAAAACAAACTATTGTCTTCTATGTCTCGCTAAAAGTAGTGCCACTGCAAGGTTTTCTTCCTTCTCAATTGAGCGCAACAAGTTCAATCGCTATCGTTGTTACCGATTACGATGGACATTGATTGATTGATTGTCTGTTTAACGGCATATCAACACCTTAATGCTGAAATTTAAATCTCTTGGGACCTTTGTAGGACTTTGAATACATGGTATATGATACTCAGCTTTTGTACATATACATGTTTTATGGATATAATTACTAGAGGCGGTGATATGTGTGTTTTATGTTGTAGTGTTATTTAAGTTATATTTTGGAATACAGTTTGGTTTAAAAATTGTCCGATATTATATGGATTAATGCCATGAAAGGGTTCTTTCATGTTGGTCATTTGGTTGGTCGCTTTTGTTTGGCGGCATATCGACACCTCTATGGGTTATTTAATGCTAAAATTTAAATATTTTGTACGTAGTTTTATGCTTTCAACTACAGATGTTTTGTATATAATTTTATACTTTCAGGGTAAAAAATGTTTTTACATATAGAGTTTGTAAATCGCAAAATGTGTTGTTGGTTATTTTATTATAAAAATGTTTTCAATATTTTTAGTGTTTTATTGATTGTCATTTTGCTATGAAATGTATTATTACTACTTTTATTATAAAAATGCATTGTTGATTTTTGTTTGGGGGTTCCCTATTTGCCTATAGCTGGGACCCTAACAGTTGCTACCACCACGAGTCAGGGTGGACCTGGAAACAACAGCAATTAAGAAGTGGCTCCACGCTCCACAAAACCTCTAATCTCCCAACCAGAGGCCATGCTGCCGGGTCTAGTTTATCATGTCCAAGGCGAATGGGCATTAGTTTTGCTAGTGTTTCAAGTTTTATAACACTTTCTCTGTTTTCAAAACTACAAAATGGCTTTTTTTTAAATTTTGCAGGACAGCAAGAAACCTATATTAATAAATAAAAAGATGGGGTATGTGAAGAAAGGAGAGATTATGCAGATTACTTCGAAAATTCTTGAAGCTGTTTCCGGGCATCAAGAAGATGCAAAGAATGGAGACATTGTGTATACCCTAATACCTTCTCACAACAATCCTGAAAATGGTAACATTAATTTAGTAATAAAATTTTTTATCTCAATGTTTTTTAATTTATTCTTCTCATTAGCTGCCTTAATATTTAATTTTTTTTCTGTTTCCTCCTCATCCTTTCTGCGCTTCTGGTTTCCTTCGCCACCGTTCTCCGTTTCTGGTGTCTTCGTGCCCCCTCAGCTGCGTTTCTGGTGTCTTCGTGCCCCCTCAGCTGCGTTTCTGGTGTCTTCGTGCCCCCTCAGCTGCGTTTCTGGTGTCTTCGTGCCCCCTCAGCTGCGTTTCTGGTGTCTTCGTGCCCCCTCAGCACCGTTTCTGGTGTCTTCGTCCCCCCTCAGCACCGTTTCTGGTGTCTTCGTCCCCCCTCAGCTGCGTTTCTGGTGTCTTCGCCCCCCAGCACCGTTTCTGGTGTCTTCGCCCCCCCCAGCTGCGTTTCTGGTGTCTTCGTCCCCCCCTCAGCACCGTTTCTGGTGTCTTCGTCCCCCCCTCAGCACCGTTTCTGGTGTCTTCGTCCCCCCCTCAGCTGCGTTTCTGGTGTCTTCGTCCCCCCTCAGCTGCGTTTCTGGTGTCTTCGTCCCCCCTCAGCTGCGTTTCTGGTGTCTTCGTCCCCCCCAGCTGCGTTTCTGGTGTCCTTGTCCCTTCCTCTGCGCTACAGCCTTTTCGTTCCATTTACGTTATCACTTTTATCAGCTTCATTATCGATTAACATTTTCAAACTTCTATCAATCTATTCTACAGGGGATATCATCATGGTCGTGCCAGCCCTTCGCGATGAACACAAAGATGAAGGCTGGCAGATGATGGAGAAAAACCAAATGTCCATTCATTTGGTGCGTTTTCTTCAGAGGGATATCGACGAAGGCCGTATTTGGTACAAGCACAATGGCGGCGAGAACACACTGGACAGGATCTATTTTGAAGTAATACCTCTTGTTATCCCACCTGCAGTAATGAGAGGCAAATGCATGAGTTAATATCGAAGTTCACTATAGAACTGGCAGCTTTTCGCCGCGACAAAAAGGGAACGTTCACTGCTTCATCAGCCATCGTTCCATACCATCAGTGCGAGACTTTATAATATCTAGTGATGTGACAATGTAGAAAAAGGTATTCATTTTCCAGGGGCCTGAGGGCAAAGAAAACCTAAATAATTTCAAGAATACGAAACCCCATTATACCACTTGCACTTTTTTTTTAACTGTATACTGAATAGGAATGTCTCCGCAAAAAGGGTTTTTGTATTTTTGACAGGTTGTTTATGCAGTCCTTTACTGGAAAGTTCAGCTTGAGTGTTTGTTTCGTTCAAATTCTTCTTTATGACCCTTTCGGCTGGACTAACTCTCCGGCCCAGAAGTATCGGCGCTTCAATACTTCCTCCTCGGCGATTAATTGCTTTTTGAAGCCATCCACTAACCGCAGTCCTTTCCTTCAAGGAAGAAAGTTCGCACTAGGCTCCATCCAGGTTTTCATAAGGGCTTGAAACAGCGTCTCTCACTGGCCAGTAAATATACCAATATATTTCCATGAATTAAAAAAATGAATCCGTAAAAATTCACAAAGAAATAATTTTGGCGGTTCTTTAACCGCTAATTCTAAAATAGATTTTCCCACAACTATAACAATTTCTTTTTACAACCCGTCTAGCTTAAAAATACACTTTTTTCCTTAAAGATACGTGTTTAAAAAAAACTAGACGATTAAAAATTTATTCAAGACTTAACGTTTTTAAAGTAGTAAAAATAACATTTTTATAAGCTAAAAATAAACATTAAAATCGATGTAGACTGCTAATATTTTTACATCTTTTTTTATTTTTATAATTTCAGGTAGCTGACACTTGCATCCCCCCTCATGTTCTTAGCCATCAAGAATTCCAAATCAGCGTCTCAGGCTCAACGGAACTTGTCTCGAAGCTCAGCGAGGAATCCCAAATCTCTGTAAGTATACACAGATTCTCGATTTTCCGGTACCGAAAGATTCAATAGTACAACTTTCCACTACGAATAATACACATATCTCAACTATTTAAAGCATCAAAACTATTCTACTTTTATGGGCAGTATTTTCCCAGGACGTTGACGATGATAGATCCCTCAGCTTTCATTTCTTTCTAGACCTAAGTATTGTTTTTCCCAGCTTAACATCCTTTCCGATTCCTGCTCTGCCATAAATACAAGATCGAGTGTGCTATATCTGCTTGCATATTTATCCTAGTTTTCTGTTAAATTCTTTTTCGTCGTTGAAGTAGTTGCGACCAGCCATAGTGATTTATGACTAATCGGTAACTCCAGCATTCATGGCGTCCTGGGTAAAGACGATAAACTGCATCCGCGTCCTGGGTAAGACGATAAACTACGTCCAACAGCAAGGTCTCTGATCAGGAGGTTTTGAGGAGCGTGGAACCACCTCTTAATCGCTGATGTTCCCAGATCCAGCCTGAGCCGAGGTGGTAGAACCTGTTAGGGTCCCAGCTATGGGCAAATAGTTGACCTCACGACCTGACTCAAAACACTATGAAAGTGTAAGAATAGATTTTAATGCCAGAAATACTTTGTAGAAAAAAAAGAAATTAGTATCAGCAATAAATATTTGAAAAAAGAAAATATTACCAGAAATAAAAATCTTGTCAGCATTAAATAACCCATTGAGGTTAATATGCCACAAAACAAAACAAACTAAAAAATCTATCATTCATGAGGTTACTATTTACTAGAATTCATCAGGTTACGTCATTTCCTGGAGGATTTGCCTGCAAATAAAGCTGGAAGAACAAATCAAAGAGGGTACTGTCTGCATACTTACTTTTCGAGGTGAAAAATGGTGGAATTTGGTGCAAAGAATGCATAACTCAATTGTGCATGGCATGCTTCGAGGAGTATCATACTGTTAGAAAATATTATATTTAGGAACGCAACCCTTGTTTCACTTTCTCTTTTTCTTTAAAAATTTAATTTCCTCGTTCTTTTTTTTTTCCTTTTTTACTGCTTGATGTATGGCAAAAGCTTTACCCGCCATTAAAACATTGAAATCGGTTTCCAAAACGTTTTGTAAAAGAAAAGATAAGTTAGAAATCTGAGAAAGAATTGAAATCGTATAGTTTGTTGAAGTCAAAAACTGTAGTGGTATAAGGAGCTTAGCTTTCAATTGATACACAACAATGTCTACCAGAAACCACTACTTTTTAGGATAAATACGATTATTAAAATAATCGTAATAAGTAAATAGATATATTCATCTAATTCTGTTATCTATCTTTCTATCTATATAATATTAAGTTTGTGATTGCGTGCGTGCTTGTCTGGTGCGTCCATCCATAATGATTAACGAGTTGTTTATACAGTAAGTAATTTTATTTCAACTTTCTCCAGACAATTTTTTTTTATTAAAATATTTAGACATGCACAAAAAGATCCCGCTTTGCTGTTTCGTCTAGTTTTTGTATAGTAATTATTTGTATTTCAGCTTTCTTTAAACAAACAATATTTAAAAATGTTTAAAATATTTTTGACATATTAAAAATATATTTAAGTTAATCTGATTTAAAAAATATTTTAAGTGAATAAGATTTAAAAATACGAGTAAATACAGTAAATATTTTTATTTCAACTTTCTTCAAACGCAATTTTTTATTTAAAATATTTCTAAGTTACAGACAGACACAAAGAGATCCTGCTTTGCCGATTCGTCCTGTTTGTAGAGTAATTATTTATATTTCTGTTTTATTTAAACAAACAATATTTTAGATATTTAAAAAAGAATATTTTTTGGCCAAGTTAATACAAATGAAAAAAATATTTTTCGCCATTTATAAATAATATTTTAAGTGAACATGACTTTGAAAAATTGTTTGTACAGTGTGTATTTATCTTTCAGTTTTCTTTAAACAGAAAATATTTTAATTATTAAAACATATTTTTGACTGACGATTTGGAAAAAAAATAAAACCAGTTTTTCATTAACTTTGCAACTTTTAATATTTAACTGAATCATAATAAAATTAACTTTCATTTCAATGGAATATTGAAATCAACTTCAATGTTTTATAACCTGAACCTTCAGTGACCCAACGGTATACGAGTAGTCTAGTATATAAATATGTGTGTGTGTGTGTGTGTGTGTGTGTGTGTGTGTGTATAATATAAAATTCTGCGACTTCCGTTAGTGCGTCCGTCCGTCCGTCACACCCTCTAAAATAGCCATACATTGACAAATTTTGGGGAGAAGTGCAAACAGGTAAGAGGGTACAAAATATAGTTTTATTAGGGTGCGTAGTTTACAATAAATATTCATTAACTTTTTTGAAAAATGAAAAGTTTTATTATTAGGTTGGTGCAAAAATAATGTCGTTTTCTCACATGAAGTTGAACGTCAAAAGACATTATTTTTGCACCAACCTAATATTTAACATAGAAAATACACCCAGTATTTTAAAAACGATTTGATGATTAAAATAACATATACTTATTTAATAAAAAATACAATATTGTTTGCATATCTTTTCTTTAAGTTGTTCTATATACAAGAATCCAGTTTTCTCTGCATTTGCAAGAATTATAAACAAATCACAAGGCCAAATGCTTCCAAAAAGTTGGAATTTGGCTCCAGAAAGAAATATTTACGCTTTACCAGTTGTATGTTACATGCTCAAGGGTAAAAAAAAAAAAAATCAAAAAATGTATTCTTCACTGTTAAAAAGGAAAAACAATTTCTTAAAAAATATTGTTTACCATGAAGTCCTATTAAATTAAAGAAATTATTAAAGTATTTTTATAAATAAATCAGCTTATTCAACTTTCATTGATTGATTTACGAAATTGAACAAAACGTAGTTTGCAAATCTCGACAAAAATGTTAGCGATGACTTCAACAATACTAAATAATGTGAGGATTTCAAGATGCGTCAGCATGCTACAAAACAATTCTAGTACAGTAAAAATGGCTTACATTCTGTTAACTGCGGTAAGGAATAGCTTGTTAATTTTAACGCCTCCAAAACAAAAATACTCTCTATTAATAGTCCGAGAGAACTAATTTTGCCTTTCATCAGTATGTCTAGTGCTAACCTCCAGGAGAGTGATTCGTTGCCCCTTCTCAGGCTAATGTCCACCGAGATGAAGTCGAAAGATTATATCGAATCGATTGCTAGGTCTTCTGCTAGGAAGGTTGGTTCACTGTGTATGCGAGACGACTTTTCTCGTCTTGCATATCTACCATTCCTCCATGCTTTAGAATATTGCTGTCACATATGGTTCTCTGCTCCTGCTATATATTTAGAGATCCTTGATATAATCGAAAGAATCTGCAATGTTATTGGTCCTGACCTGTCATCTCGACTTCAGTCATTTTCCTACCGCCATAATGTAGCTTCCCTGTGCCTTTTTATATAAATACTTTCATCGTAATTGTTCTGATGAACTCTCCTCTATGGTAGCTAGACTTTATGAATTTAAGAGTAGTATTAGATTGGCGGCAAGATCTCCTCACTTTACAGTCGAACCGTAGGTTCTATGCTAACAGTTTCTTTTCTTGCTTGTGCAACTCACTTCCGGTTTCTTGCTTTCCAATCAAATTTTATCTTCAAAAATTTAAATGTCAATAGTTATCTTCTCTCCTCTTTAATTCTGTTCTTTTATTGTTTTCGCTCTTTAATGTTTTTCTTATATTCTTTCATATTGCGTGTTAGTGGCGTTATTGCCTTGCTTGGGGTGAAATGATTAAAAAACCTCAATGATTTTGTATTAAAATTCACTTGTCAGTCTGTAAAATTCTATCTTTATTTCTTGATATGCAGGTGTTGGAAAATAAATGGTTGCCATTGGACAAAAAATTATTTACCTCAAGTGATACTGCAAGCTTAGCTCCAAGCAATTTGCTTTACTTGATTATCTCCCCTCTTCCCAGTGGCGATGGTTTTCTACAACACATCGACCGACCATTTCAGCCAGTTACGAATTTCACCCAGGAGGATGTGAATAACCATAGGATTAGATATAAGTCACCAATAGTTGGCTCAAATGAGAAAGAAATCAGTTTCAAGTATGCAGGTAAGTATTGATTAGTGTTGTATTCATATGCAAATCTCCACCTTATAAATAGCAGCTGATACATCTGGAGGCTAAACAAATCTTAACCTTTGTCTGGGATTTGTATTCTTTGAATATTAGCCCAAGCCTAAGATGGTGGTGGTGGTGGTGGGGGGGGCCTTTCCCTCCAGGCAGTACCTTTCCCTCGGAAGAAGGCTGAGTTTATTGCCCAATGTCTGAGGCGTCCCCAAAAGAGGAAGTGTCGAGGGGGATTGGAAATTTTTTGTGCGGTATGCTCTTTAAACCATGACTTTGTCACATCCGGTTGCTACATGGGCACCCTGGTAAATATCTCAAATCTTCACCTTGCAGACGAAATTATTACAGAAATAGAAGTGAATACTTTTAATTAATTACAGTTTACAAAAGTTAGTATCTTGGATTGTCAAATTTGACAGACTTTAGCTAATTGAATATGTTCGATTCTCATAAACACTCTCTAAGCGCGCTCTCTAGGAGTCGCCATCAGTTGCCTCGTCACGCTCCCCTTAATCTCGTCTAGGGTTTTCAAGGGTGATTTTGGCTTTGGCAAAAGCCAAATGTTTCAGGTGCTCAAACATGGATTCTAGGCTAATAACAGACCTGGATGATGCTAGGTTTAACTAACGATCACACAATACACATGCTCACTCAGTAGCGACCTATTATCGATTGAGTACTCCGCGATATTCTGCCTGTTTACAAATGGGCAGCAAGGTTCCCTGATTGGTTGTCAAGCGAAATAATCAACTGGTTCACGAAATATTAAAAATAGCTAGATGCCTTTTACAGGACGGCAGATAGATAAAGATTTCTAGAAGAGTGCTAAATTCATTAAACACACCTTAGTCTCACATAAGATTGCAACAGTACAAAGCTTAAATGGATATCGAAGTTAGTGCATCAGTATCTGCATAATTAGCTTGATAACTCCGATAGGCCTACTGTCACTCACTATACACATGGACGAAGATACACCCCTAAGTAAGAAAGTTTGTAGACTGATGCTGCTAAAATTAATTTGACACAAATGTTTTTCAACATAATCTCCTTTCTTTTCAATGCACTTCACCCAACTCGAATTTGTCATTATACATAGTTTTAGAAAAAAATTTAGCTAATAACTGTATCTGGCTATGGGCTTAATACTCGAACCCCTCTCTCACTCACTCACTCACACACACACATACTAACTCTAACTCACACACACTCTAACTCACACACACACACACACACACATACTCTAACTCACACACACACACATACTCTAACTCACACACACACACATACTCTAACTCACACACACACACACACACTCTAACTCACACACACACACACACACTCTAACTCACACACACACACACACACTCTAACTCACACACACACACACACACTCTAACTCACACACACACACACACACTCTAACTCACACACACACACACACACTCTAACTCACACACACACACACACACACTCTAACTCACACACACACACACACACTCTAACTCACACACACACACACACACACACTCTAACTCACTCACACACACACACACTCTAACTCACTCACACACACACACACACACTCTAACTCTCACACACTCTCACACACTCTAACTCTCACTCTCACACACTCTAACTCTCACTCTCACACACTCTCACACACTCTAACACTCACACACACACACACACATATATAATTTGTAAAAATACAATATAAATAAAGAAAAAATGAAAACTTTTCTTTATCAACGTGTTTCGACCTTTGAATGAGCTTATCAAGTTAAATGTAAGAATTTTATTTTGTAACATGTATTTTTAAACAGAAATAAAAGAAAATTGTTAGTCTTTTAAATATTTAAATTTAAGAAAGCTCAAAATACTCCAAGTAAATTATGGAGGCCGTTAACACATGTAATTTAATGCTTAATAAACGAAAGTGAGTAAATGAATTTATTTTTTGTTATATATATATAATTTTTCCGTGTGGTTTACTTTATCGGTCAGAACCACCGGAGAGACAGGACAGAGCTGTAGCCGGCAGGGCTTCGATGTCATTGGTAGGGATTATTCCAAAGAGGACTTTTCAGTTCATATCAGAGTACAATGTACGATATAGAGCAAATTATAAGAATAATTAGAAAAAAAAATCTGAAAAATCCATGGATTTTTAAGTTTTTTCCTAATTTATATATTCACTAGGGGTGTATCTACTCAGTTTCTTGGAATTAAATATACTGTTCAGAAGTCTTCATTGCAAATTTTCTCTGAGAGTAAACAGTCATAAGATAAGTGAACAAATTTAAATTTAATAATGCTCTCTATTTTGATATCGAACACTATAATTACGAAAATTACTTGCCTTGAAAACGTTCTTATGCTGACCGAAGCTTTATTGGCGATATACAGTCTTTATTATATATACTCTCTCACTCACCTCCGCACACACATTGATTAAAATAAAGTTCTCATATTTGGAAAGGTTTATGGCAGTTGGCCTGATCGAAAACATTTCCAGTGCTCCTTTCGGTTGTTTTCATAAAACTTAAAATAATTATCTTCACTCGTATACATGGTCATATATTTTGTGGAACCATTAAATCCTCTTTCATCTCTGTAATCCTAGTTACAAAAACCACCCCTGCCAGACTGGTATAGCTCATAATCCCAACTTGCTCACAATGACTTGTTAGAGAAAATCGGTTGCCATTGTATCACAACTGGTATAATATAAATTTATTTGATATACAGTTACATATTATAAAACACGAGAGGGAATGAAATCACTGATATTTTTTCGATCATTGATTTTGTAAGCAAATCGGTTTTCCCCCTTGATGCAACAGTCTTCCTTAATCCATATATCCTCTACTAAGCTTAAGACAGAGATTTTGAAAAAAGGCTTTATGTCTGCCTCGTTATGAGGCTGATATATCAAGATGATTTTCTATCTTCAAAGTTGTAGGTTGCTCTCCAAATTCACATGTTAATGTGGAATTTACTCTGATATAACTGAATCGGTAAATGCTTAACACTTTACTTAGTTCAACTAAATTATTGTATTCAGGCAACAGGCAGCTGTAGGTCGTTATTGATTGGTAGGTTTAACATAACCTTCACAAGAATTAAATTATTTTACCATTAAATTACTGCGATGAAGTAAAATATGCAACAGATTATAGTACTGTAGATCAAAAGTATCATCCATACTTTAAGACGAGACAATTTTCATGGATTATTGCTTTACTATTTGGCAGCCATATTGAATTCATTGGCCTTGTACATGCTTTTGTTGGATAGTTTGGCCTCAAAAATATAACTAGTTACTGAAGATACCACAATTTTAATTATGGAACATTTTATAGTTACACACATGCATATATATATATGCGTTTCGACATCTGATGGATTTTATCAAGGAAAACGTAAGGATTTTATTTTGCAACAAGTATTTATGAACAAAAGTAAAAATGTTAATTTTTTAAAGTTTTTAAATTTAAGAAACACTCATAAATATTCATCAGACTAGAAAAATCTAGATGAATAATGGCGAATTTTAAATGCCGTAATCTAATGTCAATTGAACAAAAGTGAATAAATGATGTTGAATTTTTTCTGTAATTGATATTTATATTTTAATTTGAGGTTAATTTATGTATTACATATTTTGAATAAAAGGTAGCTATGAATTTAACCGTCTTTATTTAATTTTTTCACATTTATTATAGTCATTTTTTTTTTTTTTGGCTTAGTAAAGTAATTATTTCAGGAACGGAGATATTTGAAAAAAATACAGATTTTACTGATGTATTTTTACTTATCCGAAAATTCACCCACACACGCATATATATATATATGCATATCCCTTTTAAACGTTATTTTTAGTGGATACTCGTATTTGAGTAGACTTTCCATTTATCTATTAAACAGTATAGAGCATATATTTTCAGAATGAGTCTTTGTGAAACTTTGACTAGTATAACAAATGCCTACAAACTAATGGATTTGTTTTGCAAGCTATTGGAATTGACGCTAGTTTTTCGTGAGCGAAACAAAAATTCAGCCTTGTATTAAACTTAGCCGAACTTAACGCAGATATGTTATGTTTCTTTCATTTATTTCTTGTTTCAGTTGTCGACCAATCGCGAAAAGAGAAAAATCGCATCGAAAAGAAATTCATTGTTCGTGTGCTTCCTGTTCGTACAAAAGGACTTCAAGTAAGAAACACTCACCCGTTCTTAGTTTCGACCCAAGGAGGCTGGGTTTATCTCGTATCAGAGTTGTTTTCCTTCTCCGACAGTAACTCTCCGATCTCTGATTTCGTGGTCAAACTCTTAAAACCACCCCAACACGGAAAAATCCAGTTTCAGAAAGGTGGAAAAATGCTAGAGATGATGGCAGGTAAGTATATATTTTATGTCCCTGATGATATTTTAATATTTCGTTTTAATATAGCGTGGAAGTAACTTTCCTGGTTATTTGGTGTGAGCCACTACTAAAAGAAAAAAAGAAAGTAAATGAAGGCTAAAAATTGTGCCATTTATCAAAGAAGAAAATCGATCGATTCGTAAGAGCAACAGGAGGAACCCGATTCAAAAATAAATATGAGACGAAACTTCATCAGGTTCTCCGAGCTGAAGCTGACTTTGTTCAAAATTCATTCAGAAATGTTTTGAGAAGGCAGTGTACTTCGGAACTCGATGGAGGTTTTTTCCGAAACGTATTCAGCCAAGACATTTTGAACATTTCTAGTATGGGTTGCACGGCTTTGATGCATCACAGGATGCCTTGGGGCGAGCGTCTTAGCACTTTCCCATGGGGTTGCACAGTCGCAGTGCTACGTAATTAAGTGAAATTGTGTGCAGCATGACCGTTGAATCCACAATCATCAAATGCAAAGCTTAAACTGCCGTGGTCGGGATTATGGAGAACGGGGCGAGGCCACTAGAGAATTTTGCAGACTGTTATATAGGAATAAAGCGTCGCTGCCGACACTTGAATTTGAACATAGATCGCCATTGAACAAACACAGGCGATCCCATTATTGAATTAAAGTAGACCGCGTGACCACAGAGGAAAAGCGTAAGTAGAAAGTAGCGTGACGTCCAAAAGATTTCTATTTCTACTCTATCACTATACGGATCGCTATTCCTACTCTATCCTCTATTCGGATCACTTTACGGATTACTATTCGAGCAAGCATTATCAGTACGAGTGATATTCGAAGGCGTCTGACACCAGCATTGTTCAACGGCGTTACTATAGATGTATCTGCGATTACAAAGTCTCTACTGCAACGAGCATTATTGAAAGTGTCAACCAAGTGTTCGCTGACATCACAAAACAAGCTATTTTAAAAATTGAAAGTGACACTAAGATGTACATGCTAAGTCCCAGTGAAGTTATTTAGAAGAGACTACTAAGTTACTATTGCCCTGTGTAGTTTTTTTGTTTGTTTTTCGTTGATAGTAAATGACTTGATAATTTCCGGAAATACCTTGCAACCTCTTAGAGCGTAGTCAGTTGATATTTTAGAAGAGATACTGCACTTTCAAGTTTGTCAACGCAAATTTCCTATCAGTTCTGTTATCATGAGATACGTCATTTGGCAAAACTATCCCTTCTCTCTTTCCTTCATCAGAATTAGATCACAAGAATTAACCCTTACATTTTCTGGGCAGTATTTGAATAGTAATTAAATTATTTTCTATGTGCCGTGTCCGTTCAGCTAGTTAAAGATCATGGCTCTCCACAATTTCCTGCCCTTTGTAGCTTTTAATAAATTTGATCTTTTCCTTATCTCTCCTAAATCTTGTTCTGACATTCATTTACTCAAGCTCGCTAGGTAGGTTATACATTTTTATCTCTTGCCCCCCCCCCAATCCGTCCTGTAAGTGTCAAAATTTCCAAACTCTCTTTCCTCATTATGTGTCCCATAAATTTCAACTGTCTCTTACTGATGTTAAGTATAAGTGTTCATTTTTGTTTCTATTTTCTCTAAAACTTCGACGTTGCTCACATGTTCGGTTCATATTCTCAGCATCCTTCAGTAGAACATTTCTGTTGTCTCGAAACTCTGTGAGCAGGTTGTCCAGTATTCACTGTCACCTGAGAAATCATTTTCTAAGCTTTCCAAAAACCGAACATTTTGAAGGAATTTAACTGAATTTAATGTTCAGATGAGCTCCATTTTAAGTTCCACCAGTTTAGACTTTTACAGCTAAGACTCGCCTTACTACATCTACTGAGTTGAACTACCAACATTTTCTCCGTATTTCAATTGCAAGGGGGCTGTTCCAACTAGATAGTTTTCCCTCCCAAAAACTGCTACTCTATGAAACCATCCCGCGAGAATGCTTCCCTAAACGCTACAATTTTAACCTCTTCATATCAAATGTCAATTGTTATCTATCCTCATGATCTTTACTTCCTACCACCTCATCTTATATTTATCTCATTCAGTAATCCACCATCTTGAGTAGCTGGACGGTTACTCAAGATAGAGGATTAGATATTGGGTAGACTTTAGTATAGGGAACTCCACTAAAAACGCGATGCTTAAGATCTAAAATGAATTTTTAAAAATGAAAATCTTTCTTGAAGCTTTTATTTTAGTTTTAAAATCAAGCTAATAAATTAAATTGAATATTTCCAATAAGCAAAATATTTGCTGTATTTTAAAAACTAATTTAAATTGACGAAGTATTTATTTATTTTACTAAGATAGCTAATTAGCGCTCTTTTTTTATTTGGTTTTAACGCCAAAAAAGACGCTAAAAATCCCTAATCTTTGGCCCACCCGCTGATGGAAGAAAAACAAGATTTTTAACCAAAATTTCGAACGTGTTAGAAACGATTAATCGATGTAATTAAATAATCAAAATAATACTTTGGTCTTTCCCCTTAATAATAACAAAGATTTTGACTATAAGTCTTTGTTTTTATCAAGGTATGCTCTTTTTAGGAAAAAAAAATTGAAGTTATCTACTTTAGTATGATGGAAAAAATTATTTTAAGTTGTCAGATTACCATTTCAAAATGTTTAGGCATAAACTCTTATTTGTTAAAATTAATTCAACTTTTCAAATTTTGATCCACTTAATTTTTGTTGTTCCCAAGTTTGCCCTGACCAGAGTTGATATCACCTGTTAGTCTCCGCTATGGACAAATAGTGAATCCCCAAAACAAAATTCAAAACACTAGGAAAGTAGGAAAATACATT
The DNA here is from genome assembly GCA_964036315.1 of Acanthosepion esculentum. NCBI lineage: Eukaryota > Metazoa > Mollusca > Cephalopoda > Sepiida > Sepiidae > Acanthosepion > Acanthosepion esculentum. The sequence continues at coordinate 51,936,577 of OZ038508.1, read as the reverse complement.
TTTATAGTAAAAATACCAAAAATACTTTTTTATAGTAAAATGACACCGTCCTGAGTATGACGATACAACTACGTCCGCGTCCGAGGTATGACTATAAACTACATTCAACAGCAAGGCCTCTTATCAGGGGGTTATGAAGAGCGTGGAACCACCTCTTAAAGCTGGTGTACCCAGGTCCATCCTGACCTGAGGTGGTAGCATCTGTTAGGGTTTCAGCTATGGGGGGGGGGGATAGTTGACACCACCCCAAACTGTGGTCAAAATAGTGTGAAAGTGTTAAAATAGGTTTTAATACCAGCAGTACATTTTTTGAAATAAATTACCAGCAATAAAAATCTTATCGGTATTAAATAACCCATCGAGGTTGATATGTCGTAAAACAAAACAAAACATACAAACAGCAGAATGACCAATAGTACATTTTATAGTAAAATTGAAGACCTGACATAAATTAAAAAAACAAAAACAAAAAAAAACAATTTATTTCGTGTAAGAAGAAACAAGTTTTCGCTCTTTTGAATTTATAAGATTTAGTAAAGAAAATGCAGCTAAGTGATTATAATTTAATAAATGAAATAATCACTCTTGAATTAATTATAAAGTACGAATTTTCATATTTAGATTTCGGCATTAAAAACCCATAGAGGTGTTGATATGCCGCTAAACAAAAACGATCAAGCTTTATTTATTTTAGTTTTATATCTTTTTTTTTATTCTAGGTGAAAAACTTCTTTATAGCGATTTACGAGGAAACCTTTTTCGCTATCTTCACGATGGCAAATCTCGTTCTCGCGAAGATTACTTTGAATTTAGTGTGGAAGATCAATTCTCTGAAATTAAAATTTTTGTCTCGGTTAAAATTCTACCAGTTGAAAAAACGATGCCTTACCCACTGCCGCAATCTTCTCAGATACTCATTATTGAAGAAGGTGAGTCACTTTTCTGATATTCAAAGAATTTATATCCTTAAAGACGTTTATAATTTTTAAGTAGAAATAAATGATTAGATTAACTGTCTTAGCTACTTTGTTTACATAAGTTTGATGCAAATGTTTTCAGTGTTTCTTTTCAGTGACCTTTCTGTTAAATAATACATTCCATCTTAAGACAGATTCCGGTTTTGATAACTTTATTAAATACAAACACGTAACCTTTCTGTTAAATAATGCATTCCATCATAAAAGAACGATTATGGTTTTGATTTGATGACTTTAATAAAATTTTTAAATTGGTGGAACCGCTGATCAGCCAAAGAATGTTTCATAGAGTGAAACAATTGATACTTTCAATTTGACGTCTGGAAAATTTTCTGCCTATGGTAGAAAATCATATCCTAGTAAGTAATCTCACTGAGGAATTGGATTTTACTGACGTGGAAACTGTGTATACATAGTGAAGTCCAGCACCATGGGGATAATTTATTAAAAATATAATTACACATGAGAATTTTTGTTACTATTTATTTAATTGTTATATGTGCTGTTCAAACTCTCCTTTTTCGAAATACATTTCAATTATGTGCCCGTAATATTCATTAACACGTCGGCGAGTTTTCTTTGTCACTTTACTGCATTCATATTAATCCCTATGGTGCGCGACTTTTGTCTCACCCTGTCTATCTTTTCATCACTTTATATAAAGGATTCCTATTTCAGAACCTAAAGAGTAATCAGTTCACTGTTGCCAGTTTCGAGAAAATTGAAGGTGAGGTCTAAGATGGCCGCCATTACATATATTCTGCTATAATTTACTTTATATTTAAGTTAGATCATTTGGGTATCAAGTCGTATATTTTTTAATTAAGGAATATTTAATACCTTAAAGGTTGTAGGTTGCTCTCAGAAATGCACAGGTTAATTTGGGATTTACCCTAATATAATGGAATCGGTAAGTGCTTAATAATTTAGTTACAACTAAATTATTGTATTCAGAGGCAGATGTGAGTCGTTCTTTGCAGGATGTTTTAACGCTATTTTCACAAATCGATTATTTTCCCATAAAATTATTGCTACAAAGTAAAATGCCGGTTTATTGTACTGTAGACCAAAATTATCAGCATTTTTAAGATTAAACCATTTTCAAGCAATATTCGTTAACATTTCGGCAGTCATATTGAATTTAATATTGAACGTTTTACTTTCCAAAATATATGGCTACTAGAAATACCACTATTTTGATTATGAAATATTTTATAGCTTAGAACATGATCAGAGGGGAGCATTGGTAGCCATTTTGGATTATTATGTGATCTTTTAACATCCTCCCAATTGTTTTAAAGTGTTTGATAAAAAAAAACATGGTACATGATACTAAAATTATAATCCTAGACTGATAATATATATGGCAGACATTTTAGTTGCGATTTCGAAGTTAAAACGCACAAGTATGAACAAAGTTCACTTGTCATATTAGGAAATATTCTTTCTAATATATAAATCACTCAAAAAAACTTATATACAAAATTTCCAGGTTCAAAGAATGTTCAGCCAAACGATAGCTTCACAATCGTTTGGTGTATTAATTTGCAACAAGTGGACAGGCATTGTCTTGCAATAAAATCCCTGATTGACTTTAATAGCTTCTCCCATATTTCAGCTACAAAGAATACACTTTAAATTTCGCTAAATATAAGTAGCACTTTTCTTTTTTGTCAAATAGTTTCAAGTTAAATTGAAACAATTGTAAATGATTTTGTTACAATTTTTTTTTGTTTCGAATTTTCACAATGAATCAATTTTTTTAAATTTTCATTGGCTATTTTGTCTCTAATGGCTTTCTGGTGTGTCTAGGAACAGTAGAAACGAAAGTGTTTTAACGTTGCGATTTCTTTCTATAATTTCATATGGGAAAATTATTTTATAAGATTTATAGGCGATTTAAGACAATGCATTGGTTAACAAGAAATAGATCTCGGGGGATTTCGAGATATTAATAAGATTTAAAAAACTTTTAACTTGTGTGTACAGACAAAGCTCTAATCTACGGAACCTCCATCAATGGACTTCGCATGCAACGGACAGAACTTGCAGGCAAAATCTACAGGAAAAATAAACTTCCAAATCGTCAGTGATGTATTTAAAAAATTGCAGACTTAGCGGAACGAGTCGTATTAGTTCTCAAAGTGACCGCTTGGTGGCAGTAGCGGGCTTTTCAGTCGTAAACAAAGAAAGTATATAAAGTACGATGCATTAGCGCGTGCGTGAGGAAGTAGCTGTGAGAAATTTATTATTTCTATTATTTTGATTAATATATCTATATTAAGTATATATTTATTTATGCGATATATACATGTTTATAGCATTTACATTATGCTCATAACTACTGGTAGTTACTATAGTGCTTTTAGAAGTCAAAAATAATCCTTTCCCATCTACGGACAATAGACTATAACGGACCACCCATCCTCCCTATTAGCCCGTTGATGAGAGGCTTGTCTATATGATACATATAGATGTGTATTAACACACACACGTATATATACACACACAATGTTGGAACTCGTTTCCGAGTACTGGTGGTGCTTATCGACATTTGCTTCTGTGTGAAATGAGTTGGATCTGAAGAGACGTCCGCAGCCGCCGCATGGTAGTGTGGAATAACACAATATTTCCACCTACATTTTACGCGCGCGCGTGTTTTTCCATCCCTTCCTTTCACTTTCAGCTTGTAATAGCAGTAAACGGTTGTTCTGTAGCCGACGTGAGGGAGGCAGCTGCTGCTGATGTTGTTACCAGCCTAACAGAATTTGAAATTTTTTTTTTTGCCCGCGCTTTTTCTCTGACGTCAAGGACAAACTGTTTTTTCGAATTTAGTCGCTGCCAGGTTACTGAACCGGATAGTTGACTCATTTATTCCTCGTCTGTTAACCCAGATTTCAGACAGGGATATCTTAGCAGCAAATTATGCTTAGTCCCTTATGGCTCGTCGTGCGTAATCTCTTCAAGTCGATGCAACTAACGGAAAATAATTCTTCGTCCCTTTTGGCTCGTCGTGTGTAATCTCATCAAGTCGATGCAACTTTCAGCAATTAATTCCTCGACCAGAAGCCAACATCTTGTTTGCACTTTCCTCTGTTTTCTATCAGGAAAACATAGCGCTTACGACACTGTCATCACATCACCTTTTTCGATGACTTATTTCTCGTCCTGATGCGAACATCTTGTTCGAGCCTGCCTTCGTCCATGACCAGGGAACTTTGAAACCGTCAACAATGAAGAATGAGAACTTCTCATATTCTTTGAACTCTAACCATTACGAACCAGTACCTTAAAAATATAACATTACACACACATTACAAAAATCTCGCAGTGAGTATTTTCTTTGTTGTGTATGCATAATATTCCGTATGAATTGACTGTTCTGGAACTTTCTTCCTGGAGAAACTTTTTCCCGCCTTAGCCAATTTGAATTTCGTTTTGGCGCGGAACACTGACATACCTTTAGTGACTACTTGTCACAACCTTTTCATTTATTGCAAAGATCCAGTAACTTTACTGAATGTCTCCACTGTCGAGACAAATTACTTTGTTAAAAAAAAAAAAAATTTATATTTGTTCTTTTACCAGACTTACTTTCGTCGTTCCTCCTGTCTGCTTATTTTTCACATTTTATGCACGAGTTAAACGACCCTTTCTATTTCCTCACTGAAGAAATTGTGATAATTTACAGTGAAAGAACACGTTTTATACTTTCTCTTTTTTTTACTTTGTTAGTGGATTCGGTAGTCGTGTGTAGTGTCTGGCACAAGGCCACCTTTTCGTAGGCCAGCTCTGCATTGCTATCGGGTCCGCAACAGTAGGGTAGGAGGGTTTAGGGGATGGAGAACTCTGACTTTTCTTTGGGCTTTTTTCCTCTCTTCTATTTGTCTTCTAGTATTTTCGAAGGGTGTTGTTTTTTCGTCGACTGCTCTTTTCCAATTGGCTCTGTCTGCAGCTTCCGCCTCTCAATTGACCGGATTGATTTCTGTCCCCCGTAAGGTGATTTTGAGCTGATCCTTGAATTGTCGACGTAGTCTCATACCAGATTCGAGCTTTGAGAAGAGGATTTGTTTCGGTAGGCGGGTGACTGGCATTCGGGCAAAGTATCTGGCCTACCGAAGTCTGTGGGTGAGTCATGAGTTTTTTAGGCTCTTCATCTTTGGGTATAGAATGTATTATGTACATTTGCCAGGCTCCTTTGTGAGGATATATAAACAAACAGACTTAAAAATAAGGAAAAGGATAAGGAATTTTGAATTCTTGAAATTACCAAAATTTGGTGATATCGTGAAGTATTTCTGTAACGTCTCAAGTTTGTCGATATGTCTAAACTCCGAAATTATACCAGATTCCGGTGACTTTATATATTAATGTACAGTGTAACCCGGATATAAGAGAGTTGTCGGGACCGGAGAAGTCTCTTATATCAGGGTTTGGTCTATTTTGTTTAGGTAAGTATTGCTCTAATTTGGGACCGGAGAAAATCTTTCTTATATCAGGGACTCTTATATCCGGGTTACACTGCATATAAATTACAGTTCAAAAGTTTGAAGTCACTCGCAGAATTAGCATAGGATGAAGTTGGCAGGAAAGTGAAACATTTCCATCCAAAAAAAAAAAAAATGAAAAAGGGCTCTTAGTCATTGAAAAAAGAATCGAATCAATTATCAAACTTATACTTTGAGAAAATTTTGCAACAAATATAAAAAAATTGTGCTGCAGTAATCAAGGCTAAGGAAGGATATTTTGACGAGAGCAAAATTCAATCATAAAATGCCTTTTTTCTTGTCATAAAATTTCTAATAAAAAAATCATGTCTGAAATTTTTTTTTAACCATTTATAATTATTTTGTCTTATTTAAAGTACAAAACAATTACTTTTTAGACCAATTTAAAAAAAATTATCATGGGTAGCCTCAAAATTTTGATCTGGATTGTGTGTGTGTGTATATATATATATATATATATATGGTCACTCACATACAAGCCTATTTCGTTGTATCACAGCTCATCAGTTTGGCTAGATATCCGAGTGTTTCAAGCTGGGAACGAAACCAGACCAATTTGGCATCAGTCGGAGATCGTACCCCTATGCTATCGGCGCACGACAGAGAAAGAGGAATTCTGATTTATTATATATGAATATATCCAAACGTCAGCAGCCAGAGTGCTCAATTCATAAATGAAGAGTATATATATATATATATATATATATATATATATATATATAGTGATTCATCTGTCTGTATCCAATTGTTTCAGTTTGTATCTGGTAATTATTTCCTCCGCTCATGTCTATAAAATATTTTGGTGTTTATTTTTGTTTCTTTTTCGCGATGTATCGATGATATTTTTTATTTTATTTTTTTAGGCGAAGACGTGAAAATTACCCAAGATATTTTCAGCTTCAGACACAGAGGAAGTTTTCCCAAAGACATCAGAATTGTTCTCCTGTCTTCGAATGTTCACGGCAAGCTTCTTTTAAAAAAGCAAGAATTAGCCAAAGGAGACGATTTCACGCAAAGGGACGTAAATCGGGGTTTCATAAGGTTTGCAATTTTCAAATATATTTTTTTTCTATTTAATTGTCGAGATCGATTTTTACGGTCCATGTAAATAACAACTGTTCATATAACACGAGATATCACGAGTTGGATATTCAGGCAGATCTTGGATGACGATTGGGGTTTCGTTTCGGTCACCTTGTCCTATATTAGTTCTGATAAACATGGAAGATATTCTGTAGTGAGTTGTAATGTTGTTTAATATCAATATCGAAAAAAAAGGAAATTCTTTTTTTTTTTTTTTTTTTTTTTTTTAATTCTTTTGTCTTTTTACAAAACAAACTGCAATAAAAATTAATTAAAAAAAATTCTGTGTACATGATTACAGTTCTCCACAATTTCTTGTCTGTTGTTGCTTAAAATAACTTTGGACATTTTAACACACATCTTTTTCTCTGTTTTGACATCCATTCACACAAAATCGTAATGTAGATCACTAAGCGTTTCTCCCTGCTTCTTTTGCATTCAATATGCCATTTGTGTGTTAAATTTTCTCGCCCGTCTTTACTTATTATCCGTCCCAGAAAGTTTAACTCTTTTCTTTTTTATTAGGAATATATACGTTCTTGTAGTTCATATATTTCTTAAAACTTTCTGCTCATACCGTTCAATCCATCAGCATCCGGCGGGAGAACCACATATTTGTCACATCGAATCTCTACATTTGTAAGTCGACCATTCGTCTATGCATTAAATATTGCTGATCTGGTGCCTCTGCTATGTATTTAAAGATTCTTGATAAAATACAAAAAAGTATCTGCAATATTACTGGTCCTGACCTCGCATCTTGGCTTCAGTCACGTTCCCACCATCGTGTTTTTTTTGTTTTTTTTTTTTTTTTAAATAGTTTCATGGTAATTGTTCTGATGAGCTTTCCTCTTTGGTAGCCAATCTATGAATTTAAGCACAGTGGGGATCGCCAAAGACGCATTCCAAAAGCTTGGCAGAATATTGCGAGACAGGAGAATCTCTTTGATAACGAAGAAAAGAATACTGTTACGCGACATCTGTCCTTCTTTACGATAGCGAATGTTGGACGATTTCCTCAACGATGAAGAGACACGACGGAGATGTGGTTTTACAAAAGGATGCTAAGGATATCGTGTGAATAACGATGAAGTCTTAGAGAGGATGCAAACAAGGAGGAGGCTTATACTTAACACCAGGAAGAGGCAGCTGAAGTTCCTGGTACACATAATGAGAAAGGAGGGCGTGGAGAATCTGATACTCACGAGTCGAATAGAGGAAAAGAGAGACAAGGGAAACTACGCATGACATACCTGGCGGCCTTAAGCAAGTGGATGACAGAATGTGGTCTGGGGAGGTGGCAGAGGGAAGGAACTTGCTGAGAGCTGCAAGGGATAGAGGGAGGTGGAGAGCCATGATTGCCTACGCCCTAAAAAGATACTGCACATAGAATAAATTTTCGGCAAGGTCTCATCATTTTACAATTGAAATGGCTAGGTGTAGCCGTAAGTTTATGCTAATAATTTCTTCTCTCATACTTTTGACTTGTAGAGATCTCTTCTGGCTTCTTACTTTCTTGTCTTTGATCTTCAAAAATTGAAATGTAATGTCAAACTTCATGTTTTGTTTTAATTTCTGTCCTTTTATTGTCCTTTCTCCTTAATAATGTTTGCTTTTTCTCATATTCTCTGACTTGGTAACCGTTTTAGTCCTAGGGTCTTTATTGCCTTGCTTGGAGTGACATGATTAAAAAATAAATATCTTTTATTAAATAAAAACGTATTCTCGAATTTGAAGCATTTATCTTTCCTTCTTAATCACGAGAAAAAAAAGGGAAGATAAATTTAATGTAAGTGTTGGATGATCGTACTTATCTACTAAAGAACTTCTGTCAACGACCGCTAGATGGTGTTGCCAAAGCAATATATAAGTAAAGAGCGCGAAAGCTTCATTCTCTTTTCTTTTTTTTCTCCACGGGATGCATTAGGGGTAAGACGTGTCTCATTCCCTTATCTGCGGACTTTTTGGTTGCCATTGAATCTCATATCTCAATGAAAACAACTCAGGATAGTGCACAGCATCCAATATCGTAAGCTCACTTGACAGACATGATTAATAATTCTACAAAAAACAACTAATAAAGAAAAATTATCAAATGAATGTCTTTCACAATCTTTTATATGAACATGACACATACATACGATCAGAACATCTCAACATACGTTCAATCATCGCTTATGCATTCTTTCAATTTTGTTCCCTCGAAAAATAAAATGCTTTATTAATTGTACATTATTAATTGCATATTTATCCTTACTCCCTTGTTTGAAGAAACCCGAATGCGTCTAATATATCAACTAAATATTCCTAAAAATAATCGCCCTTTTGGTCCTTTAATAAATCAATATAATTGATTATTGAATAATAATAATAATGGTAATAATAGCTGTTTCCCTACAAGAAAAAATTTGGTATTCATTGACCAAGCAGTCAGTACTACCGTCGTTTGAAATTTAGAAAAGTCTTTCTCTTAAAACATTTTTTTCCGGAAAATAAATTTCTTAAGTCCAGTAGCTGTTATCGCTCTTTCGAGTATTGATATTTCTTCCATATTTTTTTCTTTTAAGTCACCGTGAACAAACTTTCTTAGCAGCACATGTAACTAATTCATTGGAAACACACACACACACACACACACACATACATATATATATATATATATATATATATATATATATATATATATATATATATATATATGTGTGTGTGTGTATGATGAAATTATAGTTTTAAGGTATGCTATATTTATGTGTTAAAGTGCTCAATACCAAAGATAGAGCGTATATAAATATAAAATATAAAAGTGGACATTGAAGTCATCAACCAGTTAGGCGATAGTCTGTTTCATGAAAAATGATCATATTAATTTTCTTATAAGTAGATGTTTGATTTTTACCAGTTTTTTTTTTTAATGTTACGCTATTCTATAACAGAGAGACTTTATTTATTTATTTATTTTTTTTTTTAAGAAAAGTTGGCTGAAAATCGACCGGTCGAACAAAAGATGAGGTGTCTTTATTTTGGTCGAGTAAGGAAAAAGCTTTATCCAATTGTTTGACAATCTCCGACCGTGCGAAGATAGACAGAATTCTGCCTAGAATGCTGATCGTTTTTATACATGCGTTTCATGATCAAAGACAAGTCGGCATGACATACACTTATTTGGTCACGCAATTCGCAACGTGTATCGACTTGGTCATCTGTTTTTAACTGTGTCAGGCTACTGGATATGATAGCCCTTTAACCCAACAATGCCTTTTAACCATACAAAATGTGATCCTCTTTGTTAAATCCACGAAGCTGAATATATAACCGAAAGCTCTTTTTTCTTGTTTTTCAGGTACAAAGCCAATAAAGAAATAGGGGCTCATATGACTACGGAGATAATGATTTTTAACATCAGTGACAGTAGTAAAATTGACGTTCTTCCTTACCAGTCTTTGGCTTTGATGATCTTACCAGTAGATAACCAACCGCCTGAATTAAACATTTTGACTCCTATTAGGGTAAGTTTTCCTTTCAAACCATTATATTAGTCTTTTCTAAAGTATCTTTATTGTTTTATCCCGAGATGTGTCCATTGTTGAATTTGCTTTAGTATAATGGTGGCTACTGGTGACTTATTAGTTTTTTTTGTGTTGTGACTACTTTTACATTTTGTAACCTTTTTTAACTACTTAAAAAAACCGTCTGTGAATTTCGATACCCCGAATGGAGAGGAAAACTTGTAGTGAGTAGGTTTCTTGCTACTTTCCTCTGCTTTTCTTACTTTCAATGTGCCTTGCGAGTGTTAAATTATACAAGCATTCTTTATTTATTCGCTTTAAAAACATTTCAGCAATTCCTTTCTGGCTTTCAGCAACTTTTTCTTTATAATTCCTGTTCGTAAAAACTTTCGTTTCTCCTATAATCTGTCCATGGTATCCTCAACATCCTTCAAGATGGAATTGTCCTGCATCCACTGCTGTATGCATGATTGGACATTACATAGCAGTCAACCACTAGTTTCATGTCCTCTCGGCTGCACCTCTGCAGAAGGCTAAGATCCCCACTTCAATAAGGCGTCCTGGATATGACGATAAACTACATTCGGCAGCAAGGCCTCTGATCAGGAGGTTTTGAGGAGCGTGTAACCACATCTTAATTGTTGGTGTTCTCAGGTCCATTCTGACCCGGGGTGGTAGCACCTGTTAGGGGGTCCCAGCTATGGACAGATAGTTTAACACCCAAACTGGGGTCAAAATAGTACGAAAATGTAAAAATAGGTTTTAATACCAGCGATACGTTTTTGGAAAAATTATTACCAGCGATACATATTTGGAAAAATTATTACCAGCAATACATTATTACCAGCAATGCATTTTGGAAAAAGAATATTACCAGCAATATATTTTTGAATAAAAAAAAAATATTACCAGGAACATAAATCTTGTCGGCATTAAATAATCCATTGAGGTTGATATGCTATAAACCAAACCAAACCAAATTACTCGTTTCTTTGTTTATAAAGACATTTTTCGATTCATTAATTATTAGGAAACAAGAAATTCTCCTCATAAAGAAAAGGGTGTTGGACAGCTGTGTAATATCAATCCTCCTATATGATTGGACAATCTCCTCACAGATGAGGAGACCCAAGGCAACAGAAATGTGGTTCTAGATAAGGATGTTGAGAATACCATGGGTGGAATATGTGAGCAAGGAAAACGAACAAAAAGGAAATTTAGAATCCAGAAGAGGCCATTTGAAAGTGTTGGTACACATAATTAGGAAAGAAGGCTTAGGGAATTCGCATGGTAGATTAAAGGCAAGAAGAGTAACGGTATGCGAGCTTACGAGTTTGTGTAACTGGAAGGCAAAATAAGGTTTTGGGAGGAATAGTAAAGGGCAAATATTGCTTATAATGCTAAAATTGGATAAATAGATGTACAAAAGATAGGCATTTATGATGAGCCATGATTGCCCATACCCTGAAGAGATAAGGCTCGTAAAAGAGGAATGAGTTAAAAATGATAATTCATTTAAAGACTTCAGGCGTTCCAATAAAGCGCAAGAAGTTATGTCGAACAATGTTTCTTTTATTTAGTCAAGTTTTTATTCATAGTTATACGCTCCGACCTTCTTCAGGTGATATACGCATATCACCTGAAGAAGGTTAGAGCGTAAAACGGCCGAAACATCGTGAATATGGCAAAAAAATAAAATAAATGAGGACAACAGTCCGAACGATGTAAATAGTTTAAATAGCCTCTATTTTAGTTGTAAATTCTGAAACCTCACTTTACTGAATCTTAATACATTTGTAAAAAACCGTTTGTTTCATCTAAATATTAAAACTTTCCAACAATTGCTGTAATTTTTTTGCGACACGGGTACACACTAGTTTCATTATAATTGTGGGAATTGCTGGCCAGAATACGCGTGTTGCATGGAGCAGACCAAGGTGACACCTTCAGAGGATAGATGATCGTTGGAGATGTTTCTTATCCCTGTTAGTTACATCGTATTTCCAACCTGAGAAAGAGCGTTTGTCTTGCAGCAAAATCACTGTTTGAGATCGCCGTCCAGAAAAAAAAGAACATTTTATTTCCAATATGTCATTTAAACGAGATCTTTTTCTTTCTCTCTGGAGAATTTTGCATTCACATTTACTCCAGTTTCTGTAAATTCTTAATAATGAATTCTCTTTGTACTTTCTACAAAACAGGGCAGACTATTTTCCCACCAATGGGCAAAACGTCACAAGCGTATTAATACTACATCACTATTTCTGTGGCAAATGTTCAGACAGACTACGTTTCTTCATATTCCATTGGTGGGGAGGAAGTTCCAGTCTGACCGCTTCATTCCGGAACCGCTGCTTTGGGGAACTCCCCTAAGAATGCCTCCCCGATCGCTACAATATTAGCCTCTTCTAGTCTAGGGTCAACCGTTGTCTATCCTACATATCTTCCTAATGTGCAGTTACTTTCACATCTTACAGCCATATAACAACTTAAGTTAGTAACTTAGTGGCTCTTGGGCTTTTGTGAACATTTAGTAAAAAATTGGAAGATTTTCTTTAAATTGACGTACTGATTTTTTTCGTCTCTAATTTTCGAAACCAATTATTTTTTTAAAATACTAGTGATTTGTTTTAATGCCATATCCTTTCAAGGCGTAGCGATCATAGATTTCCACGAACCTAAACCAGTTAAAAAATCACTTAAACCCTTTTAACATTTCCTTTTCCAAAATCCGTGTCATTCGTACCAAATTCTGCGGTGTGGAATCGTTCCTCTTCGACAAGTCTCCTGATATACTAGCTCTCTGCGAGACTAACCATAACTCGTCAATCCTCTCTGATTTCTCGATTCCCAGCTACCTTCCTCTCCTTAGAAAGGACTCTAAAATCAACATGTATGGCCTGCGAGTTTGTCCGCGATCATCTCCCTCTGGCTAGGAAACTCTCTTTGACATCTCCAGACCATTCGTATATGTGTCTCCGTCTATCGCTCCTCAATCCAGTAAGATATCTCTTCTTTCTCTATCGTTCCCCTGCCTTTCAAGACTGTGGTGTACTCGATAGCATTTCTGATAATATAGACAAGGCCATCTCTCTACGACCGTTTGCTCGCATATTCGTGTTCGGTGACTTTAATACCCACCATACCATGTGACTTAAACACACTAACTGACCTCGCTGGTATCCAAACCCTTAACTTTTCAATCAGTCAATCCCTCACGCAGGTGGTTGATTTTACTACACGTTTCCCCAGTAACCCTAACAGTCACACTTTCCTTCTCGATCTGTGTTTCACGTCCATCCCTGACTCTTGTCGCGTTACGCAGCTCCGCCTTCTTGGCAACTCTGATGATGCCGTAGTGTCTGTTAATATCTAATTCCACTCAGCCTCCAGCCAAGAACTTCCTACTAACAGTAGATCTTTCGGTTATCAACGCGCAGACTGGGACTCGTTCCGTGGTTTCCTTTGCAACGTCCCTTGGAATGTGATTTTTTAATTTAATTTTAATTTTTTTTTTGTTTAGCCTTGAACATTTTTAAATGTAATTTTTAGGTAACAAGAGGTCTTCAAAGAATGCTTTCAACTGATAACATCAAAGCCACTGATGTAGACACAGAAATTAGTGTCTTAGATGTGGTCATTCACCATCAACCGAATTACGGACTAATTAAAATGGCCTCAAAAGGTAAGGGATAAGTCTCTTCCCAGAGGGAGAGGTGAGGTGTGAAAACAATTTTACACCTCACCTCTCCTTTTCTTTTTGCTTAAATATATATATGTATGTATGTATGTGTTCTGTTTTTGGTAGTTTTATTTCCGCTGTGTATCCTTATATCCATTCTTTTTTTGTCTCTTTCTTTTTTTCTGTCTCGTTTTCTTTCTGTCTCGTTTTCTTTCTGTCTCGTTTTCTTTCTGTTTCGTTTTCTTTCTTTCTGTCTCGTTTTCTTTCTTTCTGTCTCGTTTTCTTTCTTTCTGTCTCGTTTTCTTTCTTTCTGTCTCGTTTTCTTTCTTTCTGTCTCGTTTTCTTTCTTTCTGTCTCGTTTTCTTTCTTTCTGTCTCGTTTTCTTTCTTTCTGTCTCGTTTTCTTTCTTTCTGTCTCGTTTTCTTTCTTTCTGTCTCGTTTTCTTTCTTTCTGTCTCGTTTTCTTTCTTTCTGTCTCGTTTTCTTTCTTTCTGTCTCGTTTTCTTTCTTTCTGTCTCGTTTTCTTTCTTTCTGTCTCGTTTTCTTTCTGTCTGTCTCGTTTTCTTTCTTTCTGTCTGTCTGTCTGTCTGTCTCGTTTTCTTTCTTTCTGTCTGTCTGTCTGTCTGTCTCGTTTTCTTTCTTTCTGTCTGTCTGTCTGTCTGTCTCGTTTTCTTTCTTTCTGTGTATAGTCTTATTACTTATTGTCCCGAATACTTGAAGCAGACATCGAATTATAGACAATTATTTTATGTAAGTTTGTTTTAAGGAAGCACTATTCATACGACTGCTTTCACTGTTCTCCCAGATCTGCGGACACTGGAGATGATCACGGATTTTCCTTATGAAGCTCTCGCTGATGGACGTGTCATATATGAACAAAGCCTTCACATCGATCCGGAAACAACTGAAGATGATTTTACCGTTTACGTCACCGATGGAATCAACAGATCACCTGTCCAAAATATCGCAGTATTCTTTTCAGTGAGTATTTTTTGGAATATTCCTACACGCTAACTGTATGTCTTGTCTAATCGAAAACGAAGAAATATAAAAGAAACAAACGATAAGTTATTTCATAAGATCTATTTTCTAAATAAATAAACAGCATATTTTCCGCCCGTGTGTCTAACTCGGGGTTTAAAATATGACTTTCATCTGGTTCTTGAATATCCAGCATCGGGATTTGCGTCCGGATGAAGAGGTAACAGTTAAAAATTCAAATGTTAAAATAAGTTAAAAAAAAATAGTGATTGTAAGTTTTAAATTTATATTGAGTTTAAAGTAACCCAAAAACTTTGAATTTAAATATTTTTATTTTAAACTAAGTTTAAAATATCTTCAAAACTTTGAGTTGATGAAATCAATTTTATTTCTTCAAAATGCCAAGGAATCAGAGTTAGAGCGAGAGGTTTCGTGACGTGAGGTTTTTAAAGTACCATGGTGTTTGTAATTTGAAGAACTCGATTTTCGGTTCAAATCGGTCTTTGCCCGGAATTGGACTTATAGTCCGAATCAGACTTAAGGTGACGTTTTGAAGTTCCATTGAGTGAATTGAGGAATACAAAATTATTTCTTCAAAATTATCATTACTGTTTTCTAAGCTGGACCAGAGGTCCCTTTAGATTTGGGTAGGAAGCCCAATTAGCCCTCGGCAAGAATTAGCTTGAAAGCCTGCACGGAGTGCGGCTTTTAAGCTAGTAAAGGGAAGTAAGATTAAGAAAAACATAGTATAATCGGTTTGATAGAACTGATATATAATTGCAAAAATACATTGGGGCCTTTACCCAGTTTAACACTGACTGAATGGCTTACGGACACTTCTTGTTGAAACTCTGGTTCCCGTACTATCACCGAAGTTAAGCAACGTTGAGCCTGGTCATTACCTAGATGGTTGACCGATTTTAAACTTAAATGTGCATATGGCGTAAAGGGTAAAGGCTCGAAATTTTTAAGCAGAGTTCCAGTTCCCGTTGAGTTCGTTTTATTCACTTAGGCGCAAATTACCTTTGGGGAAAAGTATGAATCCACCTCTTCCCCCAATCTATGGGTTAATTAGTAAAACTTGTATTACTAAACCATTATCTAAAATATTTCTTACAATCTAAAAATATTTTCTGGCTTTAAATAACCTGCAATGGGTTGATAAGCCGTAGATAAAAAAAAACAACTGATCTCTCAAACAACCACCGACCGACCAAGAGTACCTTACGTTGTGTCTCCATTCTTGCTCGTGTTGGTGTGCACCAAATCCTGGGAAGGGCCGCTGCATGCTCATAAGGAAACGGAAAGTGAAAATAACGCCACGGTGAGAAATCAGGATTTGAGTCATGTTTCCCATATATTTAGATGATTCTTTCAGGGCTTTAATTTTCTCGGTCTAGGTGGGTAGAAAGATGACACTTGGGACAAATTTTGCCATGTCCGACTAACAGCTCTTCATTTTGACCCTTCCTCATAGCAACTCTCTGCATATACCCACACTATAACACGCGGCTAGCAACTCGAAGAGGCTGCATTGAAATGACCCGAGGGACAGTTTGGTCTCGTGAACGGGCGATCAGGAGCGACTACTTCAATCCCAACTGTAGCTGTTAATATAGATCAGCAACCGAAAATTAATTCCTGGTTTGTTGTTGCTATATCACAATTAACTAATTAACGTCATTTGGCGTTAAACTTGTAATTTCGACAGCTCAGCCATTAGCTTCGCAAAATTAACAACTCAGAATTATGAAATTACTAGCAGTATAACCAGTCTTTGACCGGGTCTTTCATTACTGGGAATTTTAGCCGTTCAATTGGAGTAGTTTAAGTTTAAAGTCAGCCCGCCCGAAGATCAATATTAGTAACAACATTTGGGTGCCACTGTGGCACATCCCAAAATGGGGGGGGTTAAAAATTTGAATTGGGGGTAACTCTGAAAATGGAACTGTATAATAATAAATAATATTGTAATATATCCAAGAACAGATAGTAAATAGTAAAACGTTGCTGAGAGTTATAATGGACAGGAAGTAGTGGAGAGCCATTGTTGTCAACAATTTGGACTCAAAATCGGCACTGAAGAATTATCTATCAAGCAAAAAATTTCATCGAAATCGGATGAAAACTGTAGAAATGCATAAACAACATCCGATCACACACACAAACACACACATTTTGAGAATTATAGATATTTGAGTTCTTGACTTATTCGGATGTAAAATGGGGAGAGGATGAGTGGTGTTACAAAGTATCAAGTGTCATCAGTTAAATGAGAAGCCATATTGTCTGGCCATCTACGGTCTAGAATATCGTAAACACACACACACACACTCACTCACTCTCACTCTCTCTGACCTACTGTTGCTGATCACTTTGCCTTGATAGCTTCTAAAATAGCAAAGCCACATGAACCTGGCGTGCAATTAAGTAATCTGTCTAGTTTACGTGCTTTACCCTAATAAACCCATGTGTATCATTTATGTGTCGTAATAAAATGTAATAAGATATTAAGCTTATCAATAAAATAAGTAGTGAAAATATTAAAAAAAAAACTATTATTAGTAGTATTTACATTATTACCAGTAGCCCAACCAGTATCCTCATTTCGTCTAAGTACATCTGTACTAATTAACCCAGGTATTGAACATACAGTTTAATTGTCTCGCTCACAGATTAAGATACTGTGATTGACAGACACCTGAAGAAGGTCGGAGAGCAATGGCCGCCTAAACGTTATGATTTTAACACGATGATGGCATTAGTCCGACTTTAAATAATGATAACCCCTCATCAAAAATTACTATTACTAAGGCATAAAACAAAGTTAGCTTGAAAGACTCACTGGGTTGCAGGATGACCGAGGGGGTTAAAGCGCGGTCCATGGTTTAGGAAGTGAGTTCATGCCTCGTAAGCTACTTCTTTAATTACGATTTCACGCCGTTTGTTCTATCGACCCCATGTTGTCATTAAATAGCAATAATAACATGGGGTAAAATTAGTAAAAGATTTTTTTTCTTTTTTAAGGACTCCCCAGAAGAATACCCTGTATTGGTTAGCGAGCAGATCTTTGTAAAAGAAGACCACTCAGTGACTTTGACTAATTCTTCCTTGTCAGTTATTGGTGTGGGCCATAAAGTTTCGGAAGTAATTTTTAAAATTGACCAACTTCCAATGCACGGTAAGTGAACAGTCGATACTCAATTTATCCGGAGGCTTTAAGACTATTACCTATCCCAAGCAAATAAAACCTATATATTACCTATCCTGAGCAAATAAAACCCTTAAAAAATGACCGAAATATGCGTAAAGATCGAAGAATTTTTGCTAGCGCTCTTTTCTTAAATTGCTGAGTTATTGCAGCCAGCCGGAACTATCACTCTTCAACGAAAACCGCAGTGCTCGTCTCGACAGTCACCGTTGAAGTGATACAAATTGGCTTAATTTTAAGCCGATTTTTCAGACAAAAAAGGAAAAGTTTTAAAAATCATAAAAATGTTTTCTGGCCAACCAGAAGAAAAATCCACACAGCTTCGGCTAGCAGGTAGTTTTCGAGTCACTCGGACACTATAAAAACCGCCATCACTGGATTGATGTAAAAATGCCTACACGAGTAATTTGAATTTAATAGTGTTGAAACATTATTTGTTACAATCTTTCCATATTAACCCGAAATTCCGCCCGAAAAAATTCTTCGTGGAATCGACTTCTAAGAGGATGCTTTCTCAACCACTAAAATCTTAAACCGGTTCAAGTCTAGGGTTAACTGTTATCATTCCCATGTATCCTCATAAACTGTGCTTCTTATCTCTTTTTCTGATCGCTCATACAACATCCTTCAGTAACCCTTTACCTTGTGTGGCTCTTGGGCCTTGTATAGGGGTGAACATTAGTAAAAGAAAATCGGAATTTCTTCTAATTGTTGCTCAAGTCTGTTTTCTGATATTTTTCATTTCAGGTTTTTTGAAAAAGAAACGCGTCTACACTGATCTTCCCTTTGAAGCTCAAACCCTCAAGAAAAACGATTCTTTTACATACAAGGTAAAAAAAAGAGTAAATCCTGAGTAGTGAGTTTGATCCTTACTAAGTGCCTAATCTATGGTTTCTGATAGTTACAGTGGGTCGCGTAAATTATAGGCTTACGGCCATATCACGTTGAAAGACAGATTCTCGTCCAAGCACGGAAGTTAACCAAAGTTGAGCCTGGTCAGTACCTACATGGGTGCCCGCCAGGGAATACCAGGTGCTGTAAGCTTGGATGTGCGGATGACATAATGGGCTTACGGCCACATTACTTTGAAACACCGGTTCTCGTTCAATCACCGAAGTTAAGCAACGTCGAGCCTGGTCAGTACCTACAGGGTGACTACATGTGCGGGTTGATAATGGCTCGGAATTGGAAAATCGGAAGAGCCGAGTTCAAATGTTGTTATATTCATTTATGGCAAATATAATCGGGGAAAGGCACGAACCCCCTCTTCTCACCAAGCTACGGTTTAAATAGTAGGACTTGTATCAGTAAATCATTATTATCTCACTCCCACAAAAATTCTTACAATCCCCAAATACTTTTGGGCTTTAAATATCCTTCAAAGGGTTAAGTCGTAAAAAATAAATCAATCGTAAATAATTAATATTGAGAACTGTATGTGGCCAATACATATGGTTTCGTGAATAACTATAGGTTATGAATCTTGTGCCAGACTAAGCTGATTCTTATAAAATTATCATAAAATTATAGATTTTTTTACCACCTACCTTTCAGAGATGAGAGAGGTCGGTGTAAAAAGTTATTTCGAATATTGTTTTTTCACGAGACACTCCCTTCTCGTTACGTAGACTGACGCAATACAATTTTCTTTGTCCTTTTCTGTCTAATTTGCAGTTTCAAGTTAAGTTTTGTAAATATTCCCATAAAGGATATTAGATAGAGTTAATAACAGATGAGAAACAATATTGTGACATATTTTTATGTTGATATTTTTTTCTTTTTAGGATATCCTTGGTAGCCTGATTTTGTACAAGCACGAAGGAGATGAAGAGACAACTGATTCTTTCACTCTCAGCGTATCCAATGATGTTTTCTTCGAGAGAGTCGTGATGAGTGTAGTGATTGGATTACTCCATGAGGAAACGCCTCGTGTTGTCATTAATGGAGTTCTTCGCATGAAGAAAGGTAATACTTCAAGATGTTTTTATTTCTTTGCAAGATGCACAGCGATTTTTAAACAATACGCCATTTTGTTTTTCCTCACTTTTCGTTGGTTAATATTGGGGTGTATAAAAGGCATTTTCATATTTTAATAAGGTGACAGTTATGTTTTCCTGTAGTTTTTTTTTGTTAATTTAAGCAATGCTTTATATATGGTATCTTTTGACATTATCTCTAATGAAATTTTTCGAATGTTTGTAGTTGGATTCTCCACTTTGTGTTTGAAGTCATCATCATCTAGATATTTTATTTCAAAGAACAAATCACCACAAAATCCTTAAACCAGTTTGAGAGAATGATGAGATTTTTTTAAACTTCTCAATTGGACATTGGTAAGCAACGTGAATTAGAAATAAAATACTAACGATCGTCGGATGAAAACCTTGAAGAAGAATAATGAATAAAATGCTTCATCTAAGAAATTTGAATCCTATTAACTAGGAATCAAGCCTATTTAAGTAAGCAGGGCAGATGAGAAATAAAGAATAAGCCTCCAATAAAAAGCAAGAGAAACAGGATGAAAGAAATACTAGTCCAAAATGAATAATAATTGACAATATTTCATTTAAGATATTTGAGTCCATTTAATAATACTAGTATTAAATCATATTCAAGTAAGCAGGTAATAAATAAGTAATAATTAATAATCATTAATAATGCTTTATATGAGAAATAATGAATAATCATTCAAGAGGAAGTTGTAATAATTTTAAAAGAAACCACTTTCTTAAATTTATTAACCAATTTGAACTCTAAAAAGCCTATCTGATCCTAGAAACCCTTATATAAGGTACGATGTCCAACAGTCCTATCAGTTAAAATCGTCGTTCATCTCAACGAAGACATTACACACTCTCTCCATCCATCCATACGCTGACCATCGAGTCAAATAAATCAACTATTCTCTTTGCAACCTACTCTCCTTCCCCACGTACACTGAGGGCTTTCTTATTGGTTCTGAAATAATTGTTAATTAATTTTGAACTTGTTTCAAGTTACCAGTTTTTGTTCTGATGCAACTATCGATGGCCAATATTTCGTGTAGGACATAGATGGTTTCTCAACGAAGAAATAGCCATAGCTTCAAAATCTTTTTAGATTCTTCTCACCTGTATACTACGAAATACATTTTCGAGAGGATAATTAACTAAGAAAAAAAAGAGTTTTGTTTTCGGATTGAGTCAACCTTTTGTTATTTACGGATTTAATTGAGCTTTCTCCAGTTTTCTTTTCCCCATAAGCATTATCCATTTCACTTAGTCCCGTCTTCAAAGACTAAGTCATTATTGCAACTTTATATGAAATCATAATTTTGTTCTCCATTTTTGCTGCGTGTTTTTTACACATTATTTGGATTGAATTGTTTTCACTTAATTTTGACAAGTGTACTTTTGACAATTTGTACTCATGATATTTTAGTGAATTATCATAGACGTACATTCACACACACATATATTTTAACACTCTCTCACGCTGGCCAGAACACATACGTAGCAGCAGGAATAAAGGCTCTGCCGAACCCTACATGTGTGGAAGTTCGGGAATCGTCTCGATGGGAGATGTAAAGCTTTTAACCTCTTTTCGTTTCCAGCAAATGAACATGTAATACGCGCCGTCTGTCCCTACCTTCTTGTCAGAAGGCAGAATTTTCATTGTTCTTTACTTAAGAACACATTCACGAAAAGGTAAATATTCTATGTTCTGTAGTGTTTCTTCAATACAATAAATATTATGTTTGATATATATCTGAACTATTCTCAGTGTCTACTAAGTAAATATTACAGAATTTTCGGGTGATATCTTTGGTAACACCTGTCGATTGCACAACATGGGCTTGAAGGTGCTAAATGGTTTATAGAAAATATGTGGAAAACTATATCTCTGCAAAATGGCGGCTTTATTGTAGGAACAATCTCATTTTTTTTTTCTTCAGCAATGTTATTTTTAATTAGGTACCTCCATGAGATCACTAAAAAAAGAGCATATCATGATGAAAAAGACGCCAAACTTGACGAAAACAAAATTTTATCGTCTAAATGTTTGTTATTAAGAGGAAAGACCAAAGTTTATTTTAATTATTTAAAAAAAAATTTTTCCTTCTTTTAAGAACATTCTGAATTTTGATTTAAAAATCCTTGTTTCTCTTTGTATCACCGGAACTAGTAAAATAACATATACAATTTTTAGCACGTTTTTTTTGTATGACACACATTAATTTGGAAAATCTTGCAAAAATAAAAATAATTGTCGGATGTTAATGAAACTTTCAGAAACTATTCACAGATGATCGAAATTATTGTAAATGTTTTTTTTTATTAGTCATGGCAGAAATATTTTTTATATTTATTTATCGCCCCCCTAACTAATTTTATGAAAACTCTAGAAATTCGATCGAGTCCACTTTAGTAATTACAATAGTTAAAAGCACAAGGCTTTGAGGAATGCAAATCGTTTTTTTTTGTTTTTAATTTAACCGCCCTACCTGAAAATCAGCTCTGAATTGTAACATACAAAACTCAATAAAACAAATATATTATTTAATTTCAAATGCTTTTATTTGTTTTTATGAATATGGACATGGTTTTCTGAAAGCAAAAATTTTTTCGAAGAAAAATGAATTTTTAATACAATTATTTTTTAATTTTTTAATTATACTTGATTTTTACATTTAAGTTGTTAAAATATTATAAAATTAGTTAAAAGCCGCATCCACTTTCGTAAGTGTCCTTTTGAGATAGATTTTTCTTAGCGCGTTTTAAATTGTATCGTTTTGACTAATCAGAAGATCCGCAGTAATTAAGAAATGTAATTTTGTGTTTATAATCGGACTGTAATTATAAAGTACGGAAGACCAACCAGAATACAATTAAGTTGCGTTATTTCATTTAAGCATTGTTCTCCGCTGTTAAGGCCTTTACTTTTTGCGAAACACGTGTGGAGAAGTTAATTTGATTTTTCAATTTCAACTGAAAAGGGTATCTACAAGTATTAGTATCATCTTATGAAATTTATATGATTTTATTTTTATATTAATCTCAGTTATGGCATTTTTTCAATAAATGAAATATCAAAATTAATAATAAAAATGAATGGAAATACAAATAATACAGTAAAATGTAATAAATGTACATAAAATTCTAGTATTTTATGTACACTTCTGATAAAATTTCATAAGAAAGGTACCTATAAATTAATTAGATACCTTATGAAATTTAATCTCACTCTTAACAGTCTTATTTTAATTTCTTTATAATATATTTACCATAAAGCATAGTGAAAGCTAAGTACAAAAAAAATTTAGAGCACTGAAGGTTTTCTTAAAAATAAAGAGGTAAATAATTTGTTCACTTAAATGTAAATAATTTCACTTATCTCCTTTCGTAGAACAAATTATCCTCATGGAATCTGTCAATATGTCATTCATCACCTGTCAAGTGACGCGCAAGTTTATGACCTGCTTTGTTTTATTTTCAAATTACATCTTTTCGGCGCAGAAGCTAAGTTAAGCTTGGTTTAAAATATTTTAGATAAACATTATAATTTCTGATTTTCTTAAAATAAGTTTTGTAAAAATAATTGATTTTTAAAAGAATTTCAAACTGAGATTTTCATTTTTTTTTATAAAATGGAAACAAATGGTTGGCATGATAGATTCTGTCAATTTTGCTGACTCAAAAAAACAATATTTTTAACAAAAATTTCGGACGTGCTTGAAATGATTAAAAAATGTAAAAAAATACCCCCAAAATACTTTGATCTTCTCTCTTAATAATAATAACAAACATTTAGACGATAAAATTGTTTTCGTCAAGACTGGTGTCTTTTTCATCATGCTATGCTTTTTTTTTTTTTTTTTTTTAGCGATCTCGTGGAGGTACTTATTTTTAATATTATCACAGGATCCACCGCATAGTTCTGCTTGTTTTTCTTTAAATAACACCAAATTCTTTTTCAGGGTCAACTGAAACCATTACTTCTTCCATTCTAAAGTCTACTGATGTGGATACCGACGACGCAAAGCTTATTTACCGAGTGCTTCAGGCGCCAGACTCTGGGAGTCTTCAGTTAAATCTAAATGGCGCCATACAACGACTTACAACACACAACACCTTTACACAAACTGATATTAACAAAGGTAGGTATATTTCTTTTAAGATTTAACATTCCAAATTTTATCAGACATTTTAATCCCTTCTATCTGGAGAAGAAGCATTTTTATCTCATATGTATTTGTACACTTGACGAACGGGTGCGCGGCTAGTGTAATGGTTAGCAAAACGGAAAGGGGAATCAACAAGCCGAGTACAAATACTAGCCTCGTCTTCTGCGTACACTTTTGACTAAGTTCTACCCCTCCGATAAAGTAGACTGGACTCTCGAGTTTTGGGTGGTAGCTGGTCTTATATTTACATAAGCTCTATCCCCGATACTGAGTTAAAAAAAAAAACTCAGTATCGGGGATAGTGTATGCGGATATAAGACTCATAAATATAGAATACCATAAAACTATATTTTTATCATACACGTAACTGTAATAATTCATTTTCATATCCTTATTTTGTGATAAATCAATTTTGTTAAAGTCATTTTTCTCGTTTGTTTCTTGAAGGTCTTCTTGAATATTCGGATTATGGTACCGGAAATGCAGGAAATGTCAAATTTAAATTTACTGTTGCCGACCCGCAAGGAAACGAACTTTTAAATCAATATTTCTATATCATCATCCTTGGTAAGTTTACTTTAGTTATATCTATCTATACAAGCATTATATGTTATGTCGATGTGAACAGATTCAATCTGACAAGAAGAATTATTTTAGTTAGTTTTATAGCGGCCATGTTTTTTTTATAACAGGAAGACAACAAAAACTAACATTAAAATAAAACCATTATGGCAATACAATGTAATAAATTTTATGCAAATGTTGTTAAAATCTACAATAACCGCTATTTTTTTGCTGATCGCATGATTTTTTTTTTTTTTTTTTTTAATTAAAAGAACACATTTTTTTTTTCTTCGTATATCTGAATTTCCGGTATTACTCTTCTTGAATTCTGGTATTATTAAGTAAAACTCAAGGCAGATTAGGTTTCAGACGCCAGGCTTTAGATTCAGGATTATCCCACGCGTCGATAGTCAAGTGGATTAAATCATTAATTTGCGAATTTGGTGACATAGTTATTGTTAGTTTAATCTCTGGATTGACTCAAACTTAGTGATAACTGAGCAATGCTAAACAAAACAAGTCGAGGTATCCCTAGATATGGACAGCGAACGAGAAAAATCTACCCCCCATAAATTATAAAAGGGTTAAGATCGAAATTCCTTGAAAGTTACCCGGATCGACAAGAATCTGAGGAAGGTCGGAGGGCATAATAACAACAATGATAAGGACATTATTTCGAATGTAAAAAAAAAAAATGCAAATAACGCCTTATAGAAATTTAAACAGAAACTAAAGAATTGTTTGCGCTTGCCTTGCACTTGATCGCGGATAAATGGAAAAAAAAAAAAACGAAACAATACGGCTTGTTTTGTGCTTACACTCATTTTGTTGATCACATATCGGCGGTAACCGAATTTTTAAGCCACAAGCGTTTGAATGAAAGAAGCTGCACTCTGTTAACGAACCTGGCGTGAGCTGCAACGCAACAACTACTTTTACGAAGTAAGTTTCCTACCAATACTGGAAAGATAAACAGCTACAGGACTTGAGAAACCTATTTTCCTAAAAAATTGTTTTAAGAGAAAGATTTTAGGTATTTTAACCGGCAGTAATACTGCTGCTCGGTCAATGAATGCCGAATGTTTCCGTATAAGGAAACGGCTAAAATTAATATACCAGTAGCAACCTCAGCGTACGGCTTTTTTTTATTATTTCATTTGAGAACTTTCATCTTTTTACATAAAGAAATCATTTTACGGTTTATGTATTCTCGCCAGGAAATACTAGAGTTCTGAATTCGAAATTAATGTCCATCAGGAACTTTGATCTAAAATGAATTGATCTGTAGTAATCCCAGTATATACTGGTTTCATCCTAAGAGATACCCAAATTTTATGTTCAGTGTCAACATAGTAAAAAAAAAAAAAAAAAAAAAGCCCAAAGAGTTGATCAAGTAGGTAACTTCAAAGTCGCCAAGTGCAGAATCGAGCCCCGAATGCTGTCGGTGAGTACATCAACATAAAAACAGCTGAACAAAATGTACGTACACAGGAAGCTATATAAACCCCTGACTTATATGAGAGATAATCTCTCGCAAAAAGATCGAACGTTCGAAGAAAGGTTCGAAACCACATATCCTCGATTTGTTGGATTTTAATTTTTATTTAAATAAACAAGAATTATACATAAGAAAAAATTAGTTTAGTATTCTGATAGGAATACTAACACAGCATTACATATCTGATTTTCCAGCACTAGGATTCTTGCTCTTAGGGACTTCTGTTAGTGTTGTAGAATATTGTTGCAGCATTTTAAAAAATTAAAAAAATATCATTTGGTTCTTAATTTTCTTATTACATATTGTCTTGAGTGTTGTTCTTAATCAAATCTGTATAAATTAAAAATATCTACCCAAATACATTCTCTTTCATGCCGAGTATATGTGTGTATGAGAGAGAGAGAGCGAGATAATGTGAAGATGAATTATAACACATAGTGAATTCATTCTTAATCTATTAACCATCAGAAACTGTGACCGTAGTATTTTCGAGAGTTAATTGTCAATAGTAGAGTTTCACTTGCGTAAAAATGAAGATAGCGTATAATCCAAAGTAGCGTGAAGAAACCACCAAAGGCCAGCATGAAATACCACGGCTGAAGAATCGTTGCAGTACAACATAGACACAGATGAGAAGTATGAAAGAAAAAGAAATCAGGATTTGCAGCTATGATGGTTAATAATTCAACATAGCTTTCCATTTTAGTTGTTACTGTTGTTGATTCCCTCACATCGTCGCAAGAAGATCGAACGCTCGAAGAAAGACCCGAAACTGCATATCCTCGATTCGATCGACGTTAATTTGACGGAATTTAGAAGTGGATGAACAAGTATTTCACGTATAAAAAATTTAGTTTACTATTCTGATAAGAATCTTAATACGGCATTGCATATCTGAATTTTCAGCAGCATGATCCTTGCATTTTAGGGCCACTAACTCTCAAGATTTATTTGTAAAAATACAAATTGTGGCACAAGGCCGAAAAAGGGGGAGGGGTAAGGCTGGTCTTAACTAACTATCCTATACCTAGCTAATCAGATTCGCGACCCATTCATACATTACAATTGACACATTCACCACAAGAATTCGTCCATCACCATTCAATCCTCCATACACCATAATACCACATCCTCACCAGGGGGGCACCTACAAAAACGCGCCCCACACCATAAAAATTGATGATAATAAAAGTACATAAAATCTAATCATGAACAGATGAAAGGGGAGGGAGATGAACCCCATAACAAACTAAAAATTCAACAAATTTTTAAAATAAACATAATTTATGTTAGTAGGGCCCGTCCAACCCTCAAAATAGAGGCCCCTGTATTCTGCCCAGAGGACAAAATCAAGAAGCACTCTCGCTAAGGGAGTGGGAAAGAGATAAAATAACTTGGACATGGGGAAGTAAAAGGCTGATCCAGTTGAGATGAAAAGGAGTCCAAAACAAACTAGGGAGGTTGGGAATCTCGACTTGGATCATAACTAAAATGAGGGCCACTAACTCTCCGTTAGTACTCTCGAGAATGTTTGCAGCATTTATACTGTGGGGTTTTCAAATACCCCTAGTTAAAATATTATAGATATATCATTTGGTTCTTAATATTCTTGCTATTCTTGAATGTTCTTTCTGGATTTTATAGCATAAAAATGAAAACAAAAAAATGTTTTATTTTGAAAATCGAATCAAAAGACATTAAACCCTGAATGCAAAAATAGGTTTAAGTAAACAAATAAAACTGCTTGTAATACACGCAAACATTATGACAATTTGCTAAGCGTAGCTTAGATGTGGCACAAGGCCGAAAGTATGGAGCACACAGTGAGGATTGAACTCCCTACTTAGTCGTAATTGATCTAGCGAGACATGCTTGTTAAACATTACGCCACATCAAAGTGCCCGATTCACACAAATATTATGACTAAAATCAAAAACTCCCATCCTGTGTATGACGATAAACTACGTCCAACAGCATGGCCTCTGATCAGGAGGTTTTGAGGAGCGTGGAACCACCTTAATTGCTGGTGTTCCCAAGTCCACCCTGACTCCGCAAACTGGGGTCAAAACACTATGAAAGTGTAAAAATAGGTTTTAATGCCAGAAATACTTTGAAAAAAAAAATTATTACCAGCAATACATTTTTGAAAATAAAAATTACCAACTATACATTTTTGAAGAAAAAAAATTATTACCAACAATAAAAATTTTGTCGGCATTAAATAACCCATTGAAGTTGATATGCCGTAAACCAAACAAAACCAAACCAAAAACTCCTTGTAGTTACTTGACTGAAGTATTCAGAAATCTAGTTGACTAATTATGAAGATTTGACTTGTTACTTATTAAATTTTAAGGAAAATATTTCGTGTGGTGTTCAAATGACCCACAGTAGTAACGGAGGGTTAAGTAAAACGCGGATAACTGACATCATAGAACGTGAAGCCGCGGATAAAAATGAACCTCTGTATTGACAACTTTCTCTTGATAAAGATTTTCTGAATGACGCTATTATTGTAAACAAAACCTCACCGAAATTCTTTCGGTGCGATTTGGAACGGACAAATCTAGTATTAATGTCTCGTGTGTTTTTTTTTTGTTTTTCCTTTTGTGCTCTTGCAGACGATCGATCTCCTCCAATCGTTGATAGAAATGAAGAATTAATTCTTCTTGAAGGAAGATCGGCGTTCATCACCGGAAAGTTTTTGTCGGCGTCTGATGATAAGGTCAACAACAATCTTTTGAATTATACTGTAATTGAGAAACCAAAATTTGGACATTTGGAATTTACTTCTGAGCCAGGTGAGTTCACGCTATAAATCTTAGTAAGTATTCTTTTCTTGCCATTAATGAAATTCCAACAAATTCAGAATCTTACATCTACTACAATTAGAAGAAAGTAAAAAAAAAAAAGTAAAAATTGTATACTGAAAAAGGATTAGATTTGAATAACGTCTGCTGACCGAATTTCGTAGAATGCTATGACCCTTAACTGATACGAGATGGGGATACAAAGTTCATTGGAATCTAATTTTCTTTCTAGTCCAAAATGTTTTTTTGAAGTACAGGGGTTGGACAAAAACTGGAACAATTGCAAAATCCACTCCTATATTTCAAAGACCTATTATATTAAGAACTTTAACTAAAACTTCGTACTTGCAGGTTATATCTATTGTAAATACGTTTATCTAATTTACTCTCTTTGTATTATTTATTTTTATAATTTAGTAAATTTTAAGCTAAATGCGTGACCTCTGAGTTCGAAAAAGAGCAAATTGTTGGAGCTCGCATGGCAGGAGCCTCGATCACTAAGGTTGCTGAACTGTTTGATTTTTCAAGAGCTACCATATCAAACTGATGCAATTCGAGAAACAGGGCAAGACCTCTAGCAACCGTAGTAATTCGGACCGGACTTGCAAACTTACTGACAGGGACTGACGTGCATTGAAACGTAATGTGGCAAAAATCATCGGACAAATGTGGCCAAAGTGACTGCTGAGTTGAATAACCATCTGAATAGTTCAGTTTCTACTAAAACTGTTCGCCGTGAGCTCCATAAGGCTGCATATCATGGAAGAGCCGACGTAAGGAAACCACTTCTCTCCACTCGCAACATTCAAGAGGTTGAAGTGGTGCAGAGATCACAATGCCTGGTCTGCAGACCAATGGAAGCAAGTTATATTCTCAAACACGTCCAGTTTTTCTCTTTTCTCAACTTCAGAGCGAGTTTATGTGTGGAGGCAGCCCAAAGAAGCTTACAAACCTGACTGCCTTCTTCCAACAGTGAAGGATGGAGGTGGATCAGTGATAGTTTGTGCCACCATATCATGGAAATGTCTCAGTCCAATAGTTGCCCTGCCTGGTAGAATCAACAGAATCCATATTAAATTTTCTTTGAATTTAACAAGTGTTTCAATTATTTTGTCCAACCCCTGTATGTATAGATAAGATAGTAAATGAGAACATCGAATTGAGAGTTGCAATAAAAAGCGACTGCATACTCGTGTGATTCTCGCTAATGTCAGGCATCATTGTCCAAGATGGCGGCGTTTGACAAATCCTTGGTATTGTAGGGGCGCTGGTTCTCTCTCTACAATATACCAGGGGCGTTCAAAATCGGGAAACCCATGAGGTCACATATTGTTGGGGGGGGGACTACTTGCTAACGTTGGTTATATATTTTCCGTGAATACATTTCAACCCCAAAATATAGTTATTCACAGGCTGTCTATAGCTTTGTACCCGATGTACCCTGCCTAAAGCGAATTTATTGTTTGTAATATTTAATTCTAGTATCGTTTATAATTTGCGTCTGAACATCTAATAAACGTTAAAGGATTAATCTATATTTCATTTATTACTAGCTTAAAATCCGCACACTGTGAGGACTTTTAAGCTAGCAGGGAGTTAATTGGGAATCCGGCCTAAAACTAAAGGTACCTCTGGTCCAGCTTAGAAAACGGCAATGATAATTTTGAAGAAATAAAATTTATTTCCCCAGTTCACAAAGTATTGGAGATATTTTAAACTGAATTTTTAAAAAAAATCAAAGTTTTTGTGTTACTTTATTTATATTGGTTTATAATTTATATTGGGCCTACCCAATATAAATTTTAAAATTACTAATTTTTTTCCAGTTATTTTAACTGTTCCTTCCTCATCCGGGCACAAATTCTAATGCAGGATGTTCAAGCATTAGATGAAGGGCAGATTTTAAATCCCGTGGTTATCCTGATTTCCAAAAAGTTATATGTCCATGTAGAGCAAGTGTGGTCCGAGTTCTCGGGGTTTCAGACGGACAGGCCGAATTTGCCGTTTATTTATTTGGTTTAATTTATTTGCTATTTATAATTGTTATTAGTTTAAAATTTGCTGTAGTTGAAGGTAAAGTGTGTTTAAACTGCCAGTTACCATGATTTTTCTTTGACTAGCAATTCGTCTATAAGCAACTTTGTGACACAATGCGTTCTCGCTCGATTGGCACAGGACACAGTCAAGTAGGCTCTAAAGAATTTTATCTGGGCCTAAAGCGCCGTAGCTTTGTGACGGCGTCGTCAGTAAAATCTAGATGCGAGATCTCCAAAGCCACTGGCCTCAAGAAGAGAAAAGGGAAAACAAAAACTTTCGAGAGCAAGTGTCATATGGTCAGACAGTAAAGAATTCAGGTTGTCCAGCTGCATTCTAGAATGGCCCATCACGAAATGTAGTTTACATCACAGAGAAAGCCGACGAGTGTGGCAGTCGCAGTCAGGGATATAGAGATGAGTAGTGAAAATAATTGTCATAGTCTCGGAGATTAGCCGGCGGACGGTCAGAACAGCAAAAATGTCCCGGTTGTCGTCTACCTACCCCCAGACTATGATGCAGCTATAATTAGTTTATTTATTTACACTGAACCTCCTTCTTTTTGTTTATTTAACCCGAGCATAAAACTTTAAACAATCGTTTGTACATGTAGTAATACATTGCATACAAATCAGAACATGGGTATGACAATAAACTACATCCGCGTCCTGGGTATGACAATAAACTACATCCGCGTCCTGGGTATGACAATAAACTACATCCGCGTCCTGGGTATGACAATAAACTACATCCAACAGCAAGGCCTCTGATAATACGTTTTTGAAAAAATAATGTTGCCAGCTGTATGTTTTTGGAAAAGAATATTACCAGCTATACATTTTTGAAAAAAAAAATATTAACAGAAATGGATTTTTGACAAAACAAAAATATTACCAGGAAAAAAGTTGTCGGCATTAAATGACCCATTGAGGTTGATATGCCGTAAAACAAACAAACTAAACCAAACAACACGAGTACTTGTTAAACGTCTAATTTTCTTTTAAAACATAAACAAAACGTTGCTACCCTTTCGTCACTCTATCGCTATTTCCCTAATAAAGGTTCAGACGAGCTATATTCTTTAGTTCCACCAGTGCGCAGTCCTGAGTATGATAATAAACTACATCCGGCAGCAAGGCTTCTGATCGGAAGATTGGATATTATGAGGACCGTAATTGCTGTTGTTCTCAAGTTCACCCCAAGTTGGTACGGCACGCGTGTTTCAAATACTTTTCTCCGCAGCTGATCTATTTTATTCCAGGTTTATTAAACATAGAAACATTCCTGGTGAAACGTTTACCTTAACCGACACGCTTATCTAATAAGTCGAAAACAGGTGCTACCACCCTAACTTGGGGTGGTAGCACCTGTTAGGGTCCCAGTTAAGGACAAATAGTGAACCACCAAACAAAACAAAACAAAACACTATGGAAGTATAAAAATACATTTTTATAGTAAAAATATCAGCAATATATTTTTCTATAAAAATGACCAACAATATATATTTATAGTAAAATGATTATAGGTAGTTGAAGGCATACAGTTGCGGTCAAGATATATTTAGTTGAAGCCAAAAAAATGTGTTCAAAATATTTAGATTTCGGCATTAAATAACCCATAGAGGTTGATATGCCGCTAAACAAAATCAATCAACTAACAATACCTATTTATAGTATATATTTAGATGAAGCCATAAAATTGTGTTCAAAATATTTAGATTTTGACATTAAATAACCCATAGAGGTTGATATGTCGCTAAACAAAATCACCCAACCCAACACTCCACCAGTGCAGACATTGACAGCTAGGACACGCCATGTCACTTACACGGCGACAACCCACACCAGTTTCTTTATTATTCCATTAAGAAGAAAGTTCCTCTCGGGCATCTTCTTCCCTTTGTGGAACAGACTCTCAAGAAGATGCCTCCCCAATCATTACACGCTTAACTTCGTGTCTTCGGTGTGGGGTAACCTTTATTTATTCTAAATATTCTTATAATATGCATTTCTTACCTCCCCTTTATGCCCTTAAAACAAACTCATTCAGTAACCCACTATCTTAAGTGGCTCTTGGGCCTTGTATTACAGTAGTATTTTTAAAAATCGCGTATCTAAATATACATTTATTACAAAAAGAACTAATAACCTTAACACATAGTTTTCACAGTTTCCTTCGAAGTAGCCCTTAAATAATTTAATCAGTTTGTGTAGAATACTAATAATATTTAACGTGGGCTTGGAAACATATGAAAGAACTTGGCTGAAGTTGTTTATGCCTCCAAGTTGCTGCGGTTGGTGAATAAAACTATAAAAAGGGGGGGGCTGCCTTTCATTTCCTATGTCAGATTGGAAGTTGCCGTCTTAATGCTCCCGATGGGTCTGAAAAATAAATGAGAAGGTTAAAATTTAGCGCGCGCTGCGTTACGTTACATCAGTGTTTTTCAACCTTTTTAAGCAACGGCACAGCTAGGAGCAAATAAACATATCGCGACACACTTAGTAATTTTTTTAAAGGGTATACACCATAGATTTGAAAATAAATACACACACACAAATACGAACTTATTTTATTTCAATGTTTCTATTCAACTATTTGTGCGGCTTATTTAGTAAAACCTTTGCCTGGTGTTTTTTTCTTCTTTTTTTTCACGGTACACTTAATCCTCCCTTTGAGCCATGCGTTCCTGAACAATTTTAACCCTTCTGCCTGAGCTCCTGAGTCAAAATTCGCAAATAATTGGTATGTAATGTTTCATGGTAGATATAAAAAAAATAGTTACAAGTGTTTACCCACCGTTCAATCGGTAGCTGGGCATTCATTTTTCTTTATCAATGTTCAACCGGTGGCTGGGCATTACGTCATTTTTCTCTACCACCGGTAAAGCGGTGGTCAGGGAACAAAGGGTTAAGAGGATCGCGCGGCACACGACGGTTGAGAATAACTGCGTTAGATCGTCTTCCATTTATGATCCCCTGAAGGTGTTTTCAACTCCCTCGCATGCCCTGTATTGTGTGTGCCTCTATGTGAAAGGTTGATGCCAAATTATGATACAGGATGCGGTGAAAATAGCCCCCACAACACGACATTAATGACAATGGTGTCTTCATCTAGCTAATGTCATACCTTTATGTGGGAGGTATTTTTACCGCACCCTGTACAAAACTGACGAAAGAATGCAGATACTTTGGCATCAAGGTAAGATAATCGGTTTGAATAAAATTCATCCGATTCGTCTCTTAGAAGGCTACAGAAAAGATATATACGGAATACACCCTCCCCACCTGTCTTTTGGCCAGGATCAGAGGTTTATCCCCTGTTCCTTGTTTAGGATTGGGTTTCCGTCTAAAGTGTTTTCATTCTATTTTATGCATAGTAGCCCCTTGTGACTTAGTGGCATTATCACCTTGCTTGGGGTCAATTGACTTAAAAAAATACGAACCCCCTTTAAAACTAACGCACTGGTTTGTGAGAGAAATTTGCTGAAACTGAAACTACAAATAATTCATATTCTAAATTCTGTAACATTTGAATAGTTTCTATTGCTTTAAAATGTCTGTAAATAATTTGAAAGCTGTTGTGAAATGGTAACACAATTATAACAATTATTGTTATCATTATTTTAAGGAGTTCCAATTTTCACATTCACGCAGTCCGACTTGATCGACAACAAAGTGAAATATGATCATACAAGTCCAGAAAAAGTGAATTCAGATAGCTTCCTTTTCTCCATATCAGATGGACAAAATAAGGTTAGTTGCGAGACGTTTTATTACTTGTTATTTATTTTTGAAAAATAGCAAGTTCTGAATTCCTTGATACAAACTTTGTAATCTCTGGCGATACTTTTTTCATATCCAAAATCGCATTGCTCTTTATGAGTTTATGTATTAACTGTCTTTGAGATTTTGTGATGAAGTGTTTTTGGTCTTCTGTTTCATTATTGATTACTTTCTAGATTTTTTTTTATATTTCTTTGTATCACAGCATTTAAATAAACTTTCTGGGAATTCTGTAAAGAGTAATTGATGGTGACCGTTATTTTATGCAAGGATAGATCCGAAGAACCGTTGGCAAATTGAAAATGCTCGAGAAAGGGATGATCGTTCGTACGCGAAGTAAATCAGTTAAATATACGTATATAAAAATTAATTCTGATGAATTTCCACATGAACGGAGGAGTGAATATATTTTTTAAAATAAATTTGAGTTTAGGTAAAATGGTGAGACTTAGTTAACAATCTAGTAGCATACTTAAATTCATATAGTCGAGCCAATAGAGAAAAAAATTCAGTATCTCTATATTTCTGAGATGGGGTATTGTGTACATTATTTCCATTATTCGGACTATTGTCCTCCTCTTTGTCACCATATTTATTACAACGTTTCGGCTGTTATAACTTTGATGGTAAGGGGACCGATCCTGCCTTCTTCAGGTGGTTGGAATGTCGAACTGAACCCTTTATTTCACTCACTGGGGTAGACTGTTCTAGTTTCACATGCCATGTTTAATGGATGTCAGTTATCAGTTATCTCCTGTTAATTCCCCTCTCCCAGTTCTCCACCGCCTTAACCAGGTATTAAAGACACATGGCACAGTGGATAAAGAACTTGGAGAGGGGAATTAACAGGAGATAACTGACATCCCACGTGGAACTAGAACAGTCTGCCCTAGTGAACGAAATAAAGGGTTCAGTTCGACATTCCTACCACCTGAAGAAGGCCGGAGCGTACAACGGCCGAAACGTTGTAATAAATATGGCGACAAAGATTCGGACAATAGTCCGAATAATGTAAAAAAAAAAAAAATTCATCCGAGCAGTTGTCATGAGGGAAGCCGCATCACATTGGTGAGAAAGTGACTGAAGTCAAGATGCCAGGTCTGAATCGATTACATTACAGTCCATTCTTTGAATTTTGTAGAGAATCTCGAGATATATAACAGGCGCACCAGATATGGTAACAGTATTCAATGAACCGGTGAATGATAGATTTTTAAATGTGCAGAATCGATTCTGACAAAATAAATTTCTGGTTCGATGGAGTGGACCCAACATTTGATTCAGTATCGTCACTCCACTTCATGTCAGTGGAAAACATGAGCCCAAAAAGAGTGTTTCTCTCCTGGAGTTTAGCATCAGCCATCCTTCTCTATGGTGATTAAATGAAAGCAGTTTTGTTTTGGAGATTTTAACATTTGCAAGTTTGTCAGGAATCTTGTCTCCAGCTCATCTTTAAGTGAATTTAATGACCATGATTTTTCAGGAATCCTGTCTCCAGACGACTTTTGAATTGATAAACAAAGTTTAGTTAGTGTTTTTAGGTAAGGTCCTTTGAAAGACTGACCACCCAAAACTTGTCTCGTCCCCCTTTCCTGTTAGTGGAACACTAGTGGACGGAAAGTGGTGGTGGGTCCGTTAGCGAGCGGCCCGGCAGTGAGCGTGTAAGGGTTTGTTTTTCGTAGCTGGGACTTAGTGAGAAGTTAGATAGTTTGCTTTCTCGTAGCAGAAGTAAAACATTGCCGATTAAATGAGAAATCTTATTTGTTTTTACTACTTCCCGACTCAACAAGGATCTTGAAAAGCATTTGTCATTATTCCTTTGTTCACGGCCATAATCGAGACGAATCTTCGAAACATAGCGAGCGCCCACCTTGGATGTCATTTCAGCTTGTGCAGAACTGCATTATAACGCTTGTGTTTACCTTAGGTTGAATATATGTAAATGGAGCAGCCAGTTGTATCCGAGGATGCCAGACTACTAAAGCGGCTAGCTAATCCCCATTGTAGACGCCTGCTCAGTTCCCACCTGTGGTTTATAATGCATCTTTGCTGAGCGGACCTTCGTTCTGGCAGAGAGTGCTAACGCGCTCAAACCCTCGGTCAACGATGACAAGGGTTTTGTCTACCCAATTTCACTCACAAAGCTCGGTATGGTTTTCAGGCACTTCCCAAATGAGCCGCACGCTGGGATCGCTTCCTCCAGTCATCTTCCTGACAAATTGACCATGGTGAAATTTGAACCTGGAACTCATGGTCAGAAAGCGAACGTTCTAACCACTCGGCCACTTGATTGAATTTAACAAATATTCAATACACGACGTTTCATGACTTTTTGTTAATAACGTGGACTGAAGTACATATTGAATCATCTATTTAAAATTAGGTTATTCTAATAGATTAGTTTGTACATAAAGTGCTGAATCAAAAGGTATAATTTGGTGTTAGAAAGATAAATTATAGTAGAAATCTATTATAGAGTATCGATTGCTATTAAAATAAATTCGACTCCTATTCATAGGATTAGCGAAAACAGTCTTCCGGAAATTAAACAAAGCATTAAGACATAGGAAAATGTCGTTAGAAACAAACAAAAATGTTGAACTGTGATGTAATATCTATTAATATCTATCCACTTGTATAGCATTGAATGCTGGGCAATTTCCTCAGACGAAGAGGCCTGAAGCGACAGACGAATGCTAAGAACATTTATAGAGAGAACATGCGACCAATGAGGAAGTCTTAAGGAAAATAGGAAAAGGAAACCTTATATTTACATTCAGAAAGAGACAACTTGAATTTCTGTGACACATAATGAGGAAAGAAGGCCTAGAAAATTTAACACTAACAAGGCACTGAAGGCAAGGGAAGCAGGAGGAAAGTGCGTGTAAACTACCTAACCGGTTTGTGTGAATGGATCGCAAAACTGAGAAAAAGGGCTAGTATAGTTAAGATACTTGGTGCAAGAAAAGGCAGGAAGTTGTGGAGGGCAGTGATTGCCTAAATTAGGA
Source organism: Acanthosepion esculentum (assembly GCA_964036315.1). NCBI lineage: Eukaryota > Metazoa > Mollusca > Cephalopoda > Sepiida > Sepiidae > Acanthosepion > Acanthosepion esculentum. Next base: position 51,898,771 of record OZ038508.1, on the reverse strand, counting down.
AAAAACTTGGGTCAAAAGTATAATTCTATTAAGTTGTATCATGAATTGTCGGATGCATGAATATTCATGATTTGTTACTTCAATTAATCTTGACAGCAAGTGTTTATTATAGCGTATCTTTACTTATTGTAAATCAGGTTATTCAAATGTTGTGTAATGCTGTACTATATTTCGTACTGGATTTATAAAGTAATTGTTTTGTATCATTTGATAGTCTAAATCCAGGTATTCTACTACCAGTAATAGACTTCTCGGTCTTTCATTATCCCAAAACCTATAAAATACTTTTTATCCAATGTAATCTCGATGTGCCAATTACAGTCATAGCTTAACGGTTAAGCACATTCAGATTGAATGTAAAAGCTACCAGCTTAAACGTAGTATATACCACATATACTAAATATAAAGAATATTTAAAGATGTTGCCCCTGGCCAAACAATAGGATTTTTTAAAAAAATAGAGGCGAAACAAGTCAGCTTATAGGATATTTTTCTTTTCGACTAGGTTGTTCAGAAATTCTCTATCATTATCAACCCAGTCGATGATTCAATCCCTGTGGTTATTAACAAAGGCCTCCGTGTACAGCAAGGGACCAGGAAGCTGATAACTGAATTTGATTTGAAAGTCGTCGATAACGACACAAAGGTGAGTCATTTTTATGAAATATTTTAATTTTGTGTAAGTTCTTTATAAACTATAACCTTAAAATAGTCATTAAATCCTGTATCGGGAGGCGTTTCTTACGCACGAAGAAAATACTGCCGAACTGCTATGAAATACCTATCTTCCTATACGACAGTGAATGTTGTTGCAACACAATGGAACCCAAATTTTATTAGAACACCCTAAGAAGGTCCTTAATGATTTTCTGAAACGTCTGGTGTTTTATAATCAGCAGTAAAATATGCGAAGTAAGTTTCCTAAATCGGTCGTTCACTGACCAAGAAGGGGATAAAATAAATAGATAAATAAATGAAAACTTTCGTGAATAAGTGCCACTTGCCCGGAAGTTAGAAAGCTCCGTACGCAGGTTTATATAAATAGATTTAGAATTGAAGAGTTCCGATGCATGGTTGTTGGTAGGCTAGCTGTTAGAGAGAGTTCGGGTCAATAGTTACAGTGAGCGAGTTGCAAACAGCGCTCTGCGATGCGGAGGTGAACAGGGGTATAGTAGAGGGGAGACCCTGCTGGCGGAAGGGGAGAACCGTTAGTCTGTCTTGGCAGAATTTGTCCCTAGTATCCATTACCTACCCACGCCCAGATTGTGCAAGTGAATCCCTGAATAAATAACTGAATATATAGAAAATAATTCCACCTGGGAAGAGTTTTCTGTGGCGCATGCCATCTGGCGCTCCCTTGTAAAGTCCGCAGTGTCTGATTTTGAAGAGAAAAGAATCGGGGATAAAAAAAACAAAACAAAAACAAAAGTAAGACGTCAGAAAAGGAATGATCAAGAGAGCTCCGCCTGCCAGCCTGGTTCAGCCCCCAGCATCCCATATCACAACTTCAACAGATTTTACAGGGCGAAGATTCGGACTTATTAGTCCTCTCCGAAAGTGATTCGCAGTCAAGGTCATCTTCGCATGCGGAGGACGAACATGATATACAGAAACGGGCCTGTTGTATGTTTACACTGTAAGGGAACTGAATAAAATCATTTCAGTTCGAAACTCCTCTGCATTGGAAATGTTATACACGCAATGTAATTACATACATAGAGAAACAGTGGAAAAGGTTGACGTCGGTGTGTTTACGATTTGGCGTTCTTCCAGAAAACGTCGCGATAAAATACAATGAATAAACATTTCTTTTAAGATCGTGCTGTACTTTTTGTCTCCTCTTTACTCCATTTTATTACAGACCACAGATCAAACCGAGCTTGAAAAAAAAAAATGAAGACAGTGGAAGTGGTAACAGTCTTATAATGTTTGATCAAACGAGAATATTTACCAAGGATCATGTGGTTATATTTGATACCAGCAGAGAAAGTTACCATCGATTGTTATACATATTTTTTACCATTTCACCCCAAGCAAAGCAATAAAGCCACTAAGACGCAAGGGATTACTGAGTGTTACAGAATATGAAAAGAAAAAAATACTTCTAAGGAGAACAATAAAAGACCAAGAATGAAGAAGACAGAAGATAAGGATTAACACGGCATGTAAATTTTGGAAGACCAAAGCTGACACATTTTCAGTGTCAGGGCGTTTATAGATATGTGGACATAGGGAACGAACTGCACAGTGAATGTCAGTTTTACGCTTCAATGTGATCTTTGAACCAAGTGTCACTACTCGTTTAGTAAGCTATGTATAGAAGTTTCTGAAAGATTAAAGGAAGAGAGAGAATGAACAAATCTACTTCTCCCTACCCAGCTTATTATAGGAATGAGGCTTAGGTTTATTTACGGTCATGACCTCAAGATTATTTATGCTGGTTGGGGAGTTATAAGAAGTGTGTATGTAAACAGGTCGAAACATGACCATAAAGTTTTTTTTTTGTTTCGCCCCAAGTACGGCGATAATGCCACTAAGACGCAAGGGTTTAAATGAGAAAACGCTAGTGAGTAGAAATAACAATAAAAGAATGGGTATCAGAAAGATAGAAGATGGCGATTGACGATGCGTTTAAATTTTTGAGGATCTTAGGTGGCAGGAAAGCAAGAAAACCGAAAAAAAGAAATAGTAGTCAATCAAGCTTAAAATCGTGCAGTCGAGGTACCAGAGATGAAAACTCATTAGATGAAGATATTTAAAGAAAAGACACGGGGAGGCCACTACGCGGCGGTAGGAAAGTGATTGAAGTCAAGATGCCAGGTCAGGACCCACAACATTACAGACCCTTCTTTGGACTTTGTCGAGAATCGTGAGATATATGTCAGCAATACTTAATGCACGGACGAATGGTAGATTTATAAACGTTCAAAAAGGATTCTGGCAAGAAGAATTGCCTGGCACGGGGAACCAACTTTCCTAGCAGCACACCTAGCAATTGATTCAATATAATCACTCAACTTCATGTTAGTGGAAAACGTGAAACAAAGAAGGCGCAACGAGTTGCTCTTCTGAAGTTTAGCATCCACCTATGTCGGTGGAAGGCAAACATCTATGATGACTAAAAGATAACAATTTCATTCTGAAGGCATTAATATTTACAAGACCATTTATTGCACCAGTTAGCAACTGATTGGCGTTCATTTTCGCGATCAGCTACCCGTTTTACTATATCGGACTTACTACCAAGACAAGTAAATATGCATCGTCAGCATAAATGCCTAGTTGGTCTCGGGGAAGGTCGTTGATAAAAATAAGAAACGACTTAGGTTCAAGGATAGAGGTCTGCGGAACGCCCGCGTTAATGAGAAAGGATCAAGAAGACCGTTTAACACGGTTTTCATCACACGATTTGTTAAAAGTTGGATCAGATCGAATATTCGGTCAGCGACGCCACAGTTTTTCAGCTTGCGAAGAAGTCCAGCATACCAAACGCTGTCAAATGCCTTCGAAGTATCTAAAGCCACAACCAAAGCCACGCTGTTCTTAAAGCTTCATAGACAAATTCAGTCATAGACGTTAACAAATCGATGGTTGATTTAGAGAAACTAAAACATATTGCTTATTTGAAAGCGAAATATAATTCCATTAATTCTTTAGAAATATATTATGTAAAAACATATTCTTATCTATCCGATTCAACTGTTCATTTTGTTTCAGATATTATGATGGCGGGTACATATAAGATTCTGGGTTATTTTGAAATATTACCTGATGCTGCCCATAGAATCTGAGAAGTGGAAGAAAATAAGCGATATCAGACTTTACTACTCTACATTGACTTAAGTGTTTTTAAGGATGATGACTGCTCGACAAAGGTTGCCTATGTCTGTCCGAGAAATTCAAACACAAAATTCAGATAATTGATCCCGCCTTATATATATGGTTCAACCCACCGTACAACAAAAACGTAAAAACAAACGTAGGAAAAATATTCATCAAACATTTACACAAACACTTCCACCGAATATTCAACAAAAACACAGTAAAAATCAGCTACAGTTGCACCGAGATCATTATACAAATAATAAAAAAGCATAACAGGAAAACTATCAACAAACCACCCGAACAATTTAACCCACGTGTAACTGCAGAATAAAGAGTCAATATCCCTTAAACGGCAATTGTTTACAAAATAATGTAATATACCAAGCCACGGTAAAATTATCAAATAACGAAGAAAAAATATACATAAGAGTAACTGAAGGACCCTGGAAACAAAGAAACTACGGACACAAAACATCTTTCACAAATAGTAAATACGCGAACAGCACAATGCTTTCCAAGTATATCTGGGGAAATTAAACAAAAAAGCAGATCGCACCAAAAAATATCATGGAAAATAAGGAAAAGATCAGTCAGACAAACTGATTAATTTTTTAAAATTTTGGATTTATGTAGGGTTGCGTGTATTGGTGTTTTTATGGAAGTGGGAGGAAATATTGTCGTTGTGACGCCACTCATACTTACGCAAACATACATACACGCCCGTACATCCATTGAGGTACGCAGACACACATACACAACCGCTAGCCCACCGGAGCTCGCACAAACATAAACATATGTGAACAGTATGGGACTTGACATATATATGTGTGCTGTTGTGTACATACGTACTCATTTGATTGCTGAATTCAATGATAGAATGTAGCGATGTCAACATGCAAACCGTTTTTCTATTTTTTCGCTGAATAATATTTCCTAGCACGCACGTATATACATATGATGGGGTCTGTAAAATGATAGATAAAAATTGCTAGTATTTTTAATTTTTTACGGCTGTTTTGTTATTATTTTAAAGTCGGCTATTTGCTTGTTTTTGGTGATTGCGCATATGTAAATGGTAGAAATTCCAATTTGTAATCCTTATTATTTTTTATGCGATGGTATTAATTTTGCTGGGGAAGAGAGTGGAGTAATTGACGTTAATGGTGATTGCGGACTAATATGACAATAGTAAATGTGATGTGGTAGTAATGGTGGGTTTATATATATATATATATATATATATATATATATATATAACTTCAACCGTTATTATACTGGATATTCGTATTTCAAATAGAGGCCCCCATTTTTATTTTAAACAGTGTGTATTACGTCTGTCAGTCTGCATATTAGAGAAATTTTAGTAAAGAAAATGTGCTTCCCGGCAAAAAGTGAAAAATAGGAACTTGCTAAACTGTGAAGCTTTACGTAGTCGAGCGGTAAAGCACACAGATTCTCCTACGATATGGGGCACCGGTTTGTTTCCTGTCAGAGAGCACATTTTCTTTAAGATTTATTGAATACGTGACCCGATAGACATAAAAAACATTGTTTAAATTAAAAATAAAAATATGGCGTCTATTTCAAATAGGATCATCCACTAAAAATAACGTATCAAGTAATAATCATGTCGGATTAAAAATAAATCCATTAATTCTTTAATTTTTTTTCTTTTATAGGTGGGCCAGATTGTCTTTCATGTTGTTGATCCTACCTGGCATGGTTTATTGCAATTCAAACAGCGGAGGACTTATCATCACAGCGTCGCCACTTCATTCACCATGGAAGATATCTATGAAAACAGACTGAGTTATTTACATGACGGTTCAGGCTCCTTTGTGGATCATTTCAAATTTACGGTTAATGATGGGACAAATTTTGTATACTCGACACTGGATGAAACAAGAGAAATATCATCACCTTCTGCGGAGCCAAGTGTATGTATTTTTCTTACAATTTCTTACAATTATTATAGTCGAGCAATCGCAAGCTAAAAATGTAACATATGCATATAGTATAGTAAAATAAATTTAAGGATTGGGTAAAGAAAAGATTTAACTAATAAAGAGTCGCGCGTGTTATTGGAAATATATCGTATTTTTTGATTGTCATATATTTGATTAAGTCAGTCGACGGTGGCAAGTCCCGAGTTGGCGGTTGGTACCCGCCATCGCAAAAAGAAAAAGAGGAAGAATGTGTTCGACCGCGAATAAACGAACTATTAGAACAAGGGGGGTGATTGCTTGTAAAAGAGAAGTTTCTCCCACCCAAAATTTTCAGGGAGAATGTTCACTTCGTAGCAAATACGCGGACTTGAATCTGCTGAGAATTAGAATTCTCTGTCGCTGTTTACTCTCTGACTTTATATATATATATATATATATATATATATATATATACACACACACACACACCGAGTGTAACAGCATAATTGTCCATCCTACAAAATGTTTAATATCTAAAAAGAAAATATTAAACTAATTGAGTTTCATTTTTCCAGGTTTCCAGATAATGCATTTAACCATCTTGAAATCACTTGTCGTAAGAATCACTGAAAAACCCTTTGGGTTATTCAGCTAGAAATGGAACAGGTTAAAATCGTTTTGTGTCGGCCCCACTGTCTTCCCAAATGTGCAATGGTGAGACGAAAAAGTTCATTCAGGTCTTCACTAATGGTAGCCGCATTCATACCATGGCTTCCATCTTCAAATTTCCTTCAAGAACCATCAAGAGAACGGACAATAAGTTTAAAAACGAAGGAACAATAGAGAGGAAAACTGAATCAGGAGATCACAAAAAGAATAGCGATCATCGTTTCAACTTAGAGCTAAAATGATCGATTAGAAAAGATCCAACTCAATTCATAATACGCTTGGCACGTGAGAAAGAAGTTTCAGCTACGGCAGTCCAAAGATCAGTGGAAAAAGACTTGAAAATGAAATCGTACGTGAAACTCCCGGAAAGAAGGTTAGGTGAAGATCATCTTGAATAGGTTGGAAAATGATCCTGGAATTCTCTCTCTCACATACATACATACATACATACATACATACATACACACACACACACACACACACACATATATATATATATATATATATATATATATATATATATATATATATAAGTGAACATAGAAGTCAACACTTAGAGGCGACAGTCTGTTTCATGCTAGATGCAATCGTCAGGCAACTAGTGCTGTTATTTTTCTCGGCTATATATATATAAAACTTTATTTCAATACATGAGCTTCCGAGCCTTAGCTATGATTAATTATTGATGAACATGTCACTTTCGTTTATGATCGATTTCATCACGATTCTTCTGTTAACCTTCGAGAGTAATTATACATTCTTATTGCTCAAAGTAGAGGCCAATAATAGTATTATAAAAAAAGCTCGGAGAATTCCAGCAAAATAGCCATTGCATTTTAGAAGTGATTAATCATTTCTAAAATACAATGGTTCAAAGCTTAATCTAACAATTGGACAATTTGCTGTTACACTGTGTGTGTGTGTGTGTGTGTGTGTGTGTGCGCACGCGCGTGTGTATATATATATATATAGTGTATACTAGTATTTGAAATAGACGCTTCATTTATATTTTAATCAGTATGTTACAATTATTTAGCTTGCTCATTCGTAAAATCTTAAAGAAAATCTGCTCTCCTCTTTGCAGGAGAAACCGTTTATATATATATATATATATATATATATATATATATATATATATATATATAAAATATTTATTTATTAAAGGAAAGCACACGTTCTCATTTAGAATATTTTTCTCGAAAGCCCATACCTGCTCACTTGTCGTATCCGAAACGTAAGCGAAGCAAATTGTAAAGAATTAATTGATTTATTTTTAATCTGATATTTTTATTACTTCAAACGTTTTAGTGGATATTCGTATTTGAGATAGACGTCCATTTTTATTTTTTTAAATTGTGTACTACGTATATCAGCATGCGTATTCGAAGATGATAGACGTAATATACACTTTTAAAAATAAAAATAGAGCGTCTATTTCAAAAAGCGAATGATAATATTTGAACTAATAAAAATATAGGGTTAAAAATAAATCAGTTAATTCTTTAGAAATATATAATGTAAAATCATATTCTGATTCATCCGATTAAGCTGTTTATTTTCTTTCATTCATGCCTGTTACATACGAGGTGTGCCAGAAAAGAAATAGACTGAAATCACCAAAAAAAATTAATAAAATCCAAACTACTCTTTTGAAATGGTACCCCTTTGAGCCTAACGCATTTTGCTATTCTTTTCCGCCACGCCTCCGTGTAATCCTGGAAGGATTCTCCTCAGCTCTGTCGTAACAACTTCTTAATGGTTTCCACGTTCGGAAAACGAATTCTATTGATGAACCCCTTTAGCTTAGGGGTAAATGGAAACAAATCACACGGAGCCAAGTCAGGTAAGGTAGGGAGGTTGCTGCAGCATGGCGATGTTCATCAAAGGGACCTGTTTTCGTTTTCCGGGCGTGGGAGCCATCAAGAGGGCCGTGACGACGGACCTGCAGAAAATCCCAGGAGAATCCTTCTAGGAATTCATTGAAGCGAGGCGGAGAAGGATAGGAAAATATTTTGACGATAAAACATTGTTTTTATCAAGTTTGGGGCCTTTTTTCATCATAGTATGTAATTTTTAGAAAAATTTTGGAGGTACGTATATAAAATGTCTATATTATGTTAACTGTATTGTATAAATGTTCTTTCTTTTTTACGTTTTAATTTTTTTTAATTCTAATTCGTCTTACAATAAAATAGTATATTATTTAATACTATTGAATAAGGATTTATTTTAATTGTTTATTTAGTGTCAGGTTATCAGTATTTTCTAATCTCTCATAAAGGAAGATTGTTTCTTCAGCATCTCTCTGAAGCATAATTCCCGTGCGTATCTTTTGCGTGTGTTAATCTCAATTACGACAAAAATTCGTTTGCTGTTTCTATTTATAGTTTTTTTTATCAACCAAATCTGTTCAACGGGGCTTGGTCGCTGTTGCGAATTTTTCTGAGAAATGCGTGGGCGAATGTTGTATTTTTTATTTTTTAGCCAATAGGAATTCTTGAAACATTTAAATTAGGGATGAATTTGAGAAAGATTTTTTTTTACGTCGGCTGAGTCTACTTTTATACAAAATTTGATTGTTTTGTTATGGAAATTTCTCGAAGCTTATTTTATATTTAACAACCAATGAAATTCAAGAAAATGTTTGAAATTGAAATGATGGCTACTAAAAGATTGATTCTTTAAAAGGCCAAATAGAGGAGAATCAGGTCTCCAGCTCTAGAAAGGACTCAGCAGTTCCAATTGATGTAGTTTTTGGTTTTCCTGAATTGTCTTCAAACTAAAGATTATCAGCCAAAACCTTTATTTTTTTTTCTAAACACCGGATAATAATCGTGAAAATATTTGGAATAATGAATTACAGTTGCGAACAGAATTATTCACTCACTTCCCTAATCTGTATAATAAATGCAAATATCAGTTGTCATTTTGTTTTCCCTTTTTCAACTTAAAGGGACACAACTCTAACTCTCAATGTCTTATTGCAAATGAAAAAAAAAATACTGTTCTCAAATTACAGTGTTTCAAAATAAAATTGTCCATGTTTTCAACTTTACCTTTCAACATATACCATTTTGGAATCGGACCGACTCCTTGAGCAAATTAAAAACATTCCGAGCCGGATCCTGACCCGCAATCTTGAAATTTTGGATTCCCAATTTTTCCTTTCTGCAATTGTTTTCAGCAATTTTTTACGTGATTTTTGTGACGAATTTTTTTGTACGATAAAAATTTTTATAACTTGGAAATAAATTTGGGAATAATCGAAATTAATTGAAAAATCCGGCGAAAGTCAAATATGGAATCAACTATTTATGGTAAATTCAGTAAGTACTTGCAAATATTCGTATTTCCTTAAAAATATTCGGGGTGGAGGAGCAATAATTCTGTCCACAACTGTATATATCGATCATAATGCTGGCAAATTCTTTATTGATTTTAGAAATTTGAAATCCAAATTCTACCATTGGGTGATGGCAGTCCAGTTTTGGAAACAAATCTTGGTTTGCAGTTTTTGGAAACCAGTGATTATGGCGTAAGTTTTTATTTTCACACACACACACACACACATACACAGTACACTTACGACTGAAATAAAAAAGGTAGGTTGGAAAATTCATTCAAAACTTTCTTTTCAGAACAGTGACAGAAGGTTGGAATAAACGGGCAAGTTGGAAAAGTAGAAAATAAACGGAGGGTCTGTTTATTTTTCCAACATGGGTAGGTTGGAAAAAAATAAAGAAGTAAATAGTCGGGCAAGCTCGTCAATTCCGAAGGCGATGGCACTTTCGTTTTCTGAAATTTCAATAACCCACGGAAATAAACGATTCCTCAGTTTTATTTAGTAATGGTCCAAAAATGCAAAAGTATTGATGCTGGAAATTCAGATATGCCAAAAAGGGAAAGTTAACGAGATTTTTAATCATTTCGCCGGGGCCTTGTACAGGGTGAACCTTAATGTAAAAAATAAGAAAATATAAAAATCGTATTACTTCACTTACATAAATTGTCAAATCGTCTAACGCAAAATTGAACAAAAAATAAACAAGAGACTTGGAAAGGCTAACTGAGTATTTGGTATACTTTATAACCGTGTTTGAAGCAAGAAGAAACCTAGGAAAGTCTTTAAAAAAATAAACATTCAAAGCCATCATGCTGGCTACCTTTATTCTTGGGACCGAATCTTGTCATATACCGACGCCAACTAATTTCAGGTTGGCGCATCCGTCTATAAAAGAGGTAGATTAACTCTGTATAAATATGAACAGGCTGAAATTTTAAATTTACGAAATTTCATATAAATAAGTGGGGGTAACAGATGTAAAAATTTTTTTAAAAATCTTTTCATTCATTTGTGAGTAAGTCCTGAAAATTTCATTAAAATCCGACAATTATTTGATTTCTGCAAGAATTTCCAAAACATTGTTTCTAAAGCCAAAAAGACGCTAGAAATCCCTATACTGACCTTTGCCTCACCGCTGACGCAAGAAAAACAAGATTTTTAACCAAAATTTCGAACACGCTAGAAAGGATTACAAAATTTAATAAAATAATTAAAAAAAATACATTGGTATGTCCTCTTTATAACATAAATATTTTGACGATAATACATTGTTTTTATCAAGTTTGGGGCCTTTTTTCATCATGTCATGCACTTTTTTAAAAAAAATGGAGGTGCGTGATAGAATCGTCCATATTTTCTACTCACCCCCGAGATAAAATACACTCTTCCATCAGAATCAGTTTTAACCAAGCAACACCTCACATTGCGAATCTCGACTTTTTATTGGTTGAGACAACACCAAAATGTGTAACAATTGTCGAAAACCCTATTTTAGCGCCCGGTTCCCTGGAGCCTATTTTGTATTCTAAAAACAAATAAAAAGGACCATTTCGACCCAATTCACCAGTCAGTCACTTAGCTTCAGAGAGATGCCATGCGAATCCACGCGTGTCACTATTTTGACTTAAGAAACTTTTCGCGCGTCAACTGCTGGCTCAAACACCAACATTATTCTCTCAAAATTCACTTACAACTTTCTAAGAAAAGTGTTCTTACACAATACTAAAAGAGAAATTGTATTTAACAAAAGGTAATTACAGAACAATCCAAGGTAAACAACTCTAGAAAATTAAGACATTTATACTCTACTTTAATCACGCACACAAACTACACAAACCTCTGTATAAGTAATATTTTCCATTTTACTCTATTTGACACATGAACAATTTTGAACTAAGACACCTAATTTATACATGGTCAATTCTTGCATTATCAAACCACAAGTTTTCTAATTGCATATTAATTGTACATAAATGTCTGTTGTTTTTATTGAAACCTAAATTACCGTTTTTTCTTATTCAATTGCCTTGTGATTGATTCGTTTTGAATGCCTATATTCTATATTGTTGTGGATTAATATGGTGAACATGCCCGTAAACTAACCATCTTAATATTAAAACCTTCTGATAACAAATTCAAACTCATAGTAATCCGAACATACGTATATAAAATGTCTATATTATGTTAACTGTATTGTATAAACGTTCTATTTTTTTAATTTTACGTTTTAATTTTTTTTCATTGTTCTAACTCATTATACAATAAAATAGTATATTATTTAATACTATTGAATAAGGATTTATTTTAATTGTTTATTTAGTGTCAGGTTATCAGTACTAGTAAACTTCGATCAGATAAATTGTATTACAATTGTAAAATTCGATTGTCCAACGCTAAAGAACTGTGATGCACTACAGTTCAACTTTAACTTTGTATGGCCTAAATATTACTAAAGTAGCGAAATCAAAATTCTTACATATAATTCTAATTTAAATAACGTTGCACTTTTATTTTTCGTTTTGTTTTAATATAATATTCTTTTACATTAGTCATATTAACATTCCACACCACTTCAAATAAGAGGTTAGGAAGGAAACTCCCATCAATACTAGAAAGAAAGCTACATGTTTTCCTAAAAAACAAAAACAACAATATATATATATATATATTATGAGGCGTACTGGCTGCTCGGTCAGTGAATGCTAAATTTTTCCTTGTGGTTAATATTACCATTGCCGTTTTATCCGATATAATTATATTTTTACAAAGTTTGAACAATTTTTAAATAAAATATATTAGAACAATCTACAGTTTTGGAACAAATAAGCTTAAAAAATTCATGGTCATGGAAATTATTCATTTACAAAAAATACCTATTTTCTTTTATTTGGCATCAATGTGTGATTACAGAGTGTCGCTAAGCTTCACGAAATGGATTATTCACTGATAATACAGGCGAATGCGAAACAGATTACGAAGTATCCTTGAGTTTATTTTCATAAAATTTAAATGGTCTTTTTTGTCATTCGATTTATTCATTTTTTTAAAATTAATTTTCTAATGCATTTTTCCAGGCATTCAATGTCATCAGTGAAAAGGAATTGAAGTCGACCGATCCAGATACGGACAACAAGAATTTGCTTTATGTGATAACGACGCCACCGAAAGAGGGAAGGCTTCAAAATAACGATAATCCCAAATCCTTCGTCTCTTCCTTTACACAAGGTCTCTTTTATTAAGTTTATGCAATAAGAATTAAGAATTAATATTCATTATTTAGTAATTTAATTTCATTTACGTTCATATATAGTATTTCATTTACGTCTAACTATCCAGTGTTCACTCCTGTTCAGTATTTTCACTTCATTCCATAGTGGTTAACGACTACCTTTTTCTCTCCATACATGATCAGCCATACCTGATATTATTGTCCCTTCTGCTTTTCGGTGATCCCCCAATATTACTTTTAGGGGACAGCTATTTTGACCTTTATATCTTTTGTCGCAACTGCAAGGAATGGGGTACACTCAGTTCTTGGTCCTATTCTCCCGGTGTTAGGCTTGATCCGGTAGAGATTACTTCGTAGCGTGTAGCTGCTTCTGAATATTGTTCTGGTTTTGTATGGATTCATATCTTCTGAATCTTTCCCCATAAGCCCTTGACAGACCGTGAAAATTTTCTGGACCTCCTCCTTGACCATTCTGTTTCCATTTACGTACGCTGATGTTATGATGCTATATGCACGGGAAGGGGCAACCATTTAGTGGTCATGGGGTCAGTCCCTGGATCAGGTAGTGAAACACCAATTCAGCAGAAACGGATAATAATGGACATCTCAGGGACAGAATATCATAAACAACAGATATCACATATCAAGTCAATCAATGACTATCTGATGATGACCAGAGAGTACTTGGTAGAAACGTTGTGTCTATAATAACATCTATATCAACCACGATGAGGACAATAATTCGAAATAATATAAGAATATTAATATTCATTAGTGATTAAAATTTTTCCAAGATTATTTTATTATTATATAAGATTATTTTATTATTATATAAGATTATTTTATTATTATATAAGATTATTTTATTATTATATAAGATTATTTTATTATTATATAAGATTATTTTATTATTATATAAGATTATTTTATTATTATATAAGATTATTTTATTATTATATAAGATTATTTTATTATTATATAAGATTATTTTATTATTATATAAGATTATTTTATTATTATTATTATATAAGATTATTATATATAGATATATATATAATTTTATTCGTTAATTTTTTTCTTCGTTCTACTTTTTCTTAACAAGTGTAAGCTGCTGACAAGATATCTTGCGACAAATGTATTTCTGTCTGAATTTCTGAGATGAGGATTTATCATTATTTACATTATTCACATGCGAACTATCGTCCTAATCTTTATTGTGGTTATTACATGGTTACAGCCGTTTTGTCCTCCGACCTTAATTAGGTGTATGTCGATCCAGATAATTTCGAACTGAACACTTTATTTAATCAACAGGTGTAGATTGTTCTCGTTCCCCTGTCCATGTCGAGTTATTATTTGGTACAGTCCCCACCGAGTCCAAGTACACACTGCATGGCAAAGGGATTGAACTCCCTGGACCGGATAGTGTGTACTTGGACTCAGTAGACCAAGCTTGGACTTGAATTGAATTCACAATTAATGTCACCAAATTCACGAACCGAGACTTTAATCTACTAGGCTATTTCCCCGTGGAACAATGCTGTCTGGAGAAATTGGAGCCTTAAACACGATTTGCTTGCTGATGCGTGTTGCTTGTCACACTTGACTATGATCTGTTGTCATTTGTTTTTCTCTCATTAGAGGCTCCCATATCGTATTTATTTCTTTGCTAGGCCCACTAAGGTAATCAGAGATTAACATATACGCTAGGCTCTGATAACTATACTTTACCTGTCATATATGATCAGCCATGTTATGTTATGACACCAGCATTTAGCTTAGATGTAGCTTGATCTAACAAGACAAGCTTGCTAATCATTACATCACGTCGAAGTACCTAACAAAAATATGTTAATGATTTAAAATGAGAACGAACACGCACACGCACACGCACACACACACACACACACACAGCTTCCTTTCACTCAATTCAGACCGAACAAGCCTATCTAACGAAGGGGAAACCCGTAGTTAATAAAATAGTTTTCGACTTTTTTTGATATTTACTATTCAAACGTTATTTTTAGTGGATAATCGTATTTGAGTAGACGTTCCATTTTATTGTAAACAGTATTTATTTCGTCTACTCGAGAAAACTTATTAAAGAACTTTATTTATAAAAATGAACGCAACCTCTTCTGAAATAAGGGTATCCACTAAAAATAACGTTTGTAGTCGTAAAAGTATGTCGGATATATATAATTTGAATCATTTCACCTCGAGCAAGGCGGTAATGCCACTACAACGCTGAAGGAGGAGTTACAGGGATACTTTAGTGAGAAGAACAATAAAGGAACACGATTCAGGAAGACAGATGATGGCGATTGTCGTTGCATTTAAATGCTTGAGGATTGTAGTTAGTAGAAAAACAAGAAATCAGAAGGGAGTTCCACAGAAGTGCGAGAAAAGAAACTATTAAAGTAGAACTGGCGGTTGCAAACTACTAATGCAACAGTAAAACGGTGAGACCTAATTGCCAATCTAGTAGCACACTTAAATTCATGTAGTCGAGGCACTAAAGAGAACAGTTCATCAGAACAATTGCCATGAAAATATTTGTAGAAAAGACAGAGGGAAGCTATATATATATATATATATATATATATATATATATAATGGGTTCGACATTACGTTTTTTGACAAGACCGTGTAAAAATGTATAGTGGGTATATCGATAGAGATCTACGTATGTATCTAAAATAATATTACCACAAAATTTTTATTTTAGACACATAGATGAATCTCTAGTAATATATCTACAAAACATAGTTTTAACACACACACACACACACACACATATATATCTCCCAGTATATTAATATGACGTAATTTTTCTTGTTTCTCTTTCCATTCAAGAAAACTATTTATTATTTCAGAGAACATCAATCAAGGCAAAATCCTTTATGTTCTGACTGGGAATAGTAGTGTTGGTGAAGAC
This sequence comes from Acanthosepion esculentum, assembly GCA_964036315.1. Classification (NCBI taxonomy): domain Eukaryota; kingdom Metazoa; phylum Mollusca; class Cephalopoda; order Sepiida; family Sepiidae; genus Acanthosepion; species Acanthosepion esculentum. The sequence continues at coordinate 51,882,842 of OZ038508.1, read as the reverse complement.
CACTTTGTGTTTGACTTAAGAAACAGACGATCAAATACTGTTCCTTACAACATCTTTCATATTTCCTGGTCGGTCGTCAGCTTTGAACAACCTGTTTTCAATATCAGTGAGACAGCTCACCTCGTCAGGATTCCACTTGTCAGGTCTGGAAACTTGAAACAGGTAAGATTCTGTTTAATTTAATAATGCGCGCACGCCTCCTCTCCAAATATATTCCTCCTCCCCTTCTTCTTCTATATAAATAAAGCGCAGTGTGCGTATGTCCGTACGTTTTTCGATCACAGAATTTACACATGCGCTTCAAATAAACACAGCGGCGCATGCGCAATACGCACAATCGCTCACTGGCCCGTTCGCATTCATTCAAACGTTAATCACGAGAACAATAGAAGTATTAGTATTCATCAATTATTTACAGCATTATTATTTTTTACTTGTCTAAAGTCCGCTCGAAGGCATTTTCTTCAAATTAATCTTTCTGTCTTTTTTATGATAACAAAGCGCGTGTCCGTCCGTTTTTCAATCTCGGCGAATCATAAACAACCTGAAGTAACAGATCGTAACTACACGCGATTAATAATTAAATTTAAATTTAAATATCGAACAGAGTGAAAGGCTGAAAAATAATTCTTTATTAAAGGTTTAACTTTAATATTGCTTCTCGTCGTAATTGCAATTGTTATTGTCTAATTAAACCGTAATTAAAATTTAAGCGGGGCAAGGTACGTTGCTCATTTTTCCCCTTTTTCTAGCAAGTGTACTGTGGCCTATTCGTAATATTACATAGGTCGGGTTCCCTAATATCTTTTAAGAGTGACTTTATGTAATGGGATCATAAAGAGGGGTGATTTTTAAAAGAAAATAAAAATTGCGCGCAAAATAAATGTAAAACTACGGAGATCGGTTGCGTATACGAGGAAAGATTATGCCGAAATAAGGTGTCGAGTAAAGATGAAATAATTTTATTATTTCTAAATTCGTATAACTTTACGTACATAGGACGCTGGAGGTAAAAGGCCGAAGGCCCAAAAGCCTTCCGCAATAGCTAGCTTAAAGTCCGCCCGAAGGACGGCCTCTAGACTAGTAGTCATTAAAGAACAATTCAAAAGGCTTATCTTTCCCACTTCAAATTTCGCAGTTACACCGGTCGTTAGTCAGTTAAATCTGAAATCCCAGTAATTTGTGTGTTTTGTCAGGCGTTAACAATCCGTGATATTATATGTTAAAGATAAACCTCTACTTCTGTTTTAAAAAAAAAAAGAAGATTCACATTCCTCCCCGATCTCTGGAACAGGAGTAGATGTTTATCCCTTTTTTCCTGTTTAGGATTGGGTTTCCGGTTCCTTCTAAAATCTTCTCATTCCCTTTCACTCCCTTGCATTTAGTGGCATTATCACATTGCTCAACGTGAATTGATTTTAAAAAAATATATAGCAAATTCTTTACAATTTGCTATGATTGTGGGTAAAAGTACTCGGTATCGGGGATTGAAAGTTTGTAGATATAAGCAGTTTGGACATAGAAATCAAAGCTGCATGACGACTGGCAGTTCGCTTGAGGAATGAAACTGCCAGTGTTAACTTCCATATCAACAACTTCTTTTTCATGCAGGAAGCGTAGAGTTCGTCAATAACCTGTCAAGTGTAAAATAACTAAAATCTTTCCATTTTTACTCCAATCTGCAACCAAAATGAAAGTTTATGACGTCATAGACACTGTAGTAAGAAAAAAAAAGTCATAGCCAATATGACACTGATTTCGAAAAGGGTTTTATATAAGGGGTGATAACCGCCACTTTATCTATTCTTTCATTTTCTGTTATTTTTAAAGGCAAGTTGTGACTATGGATTCTACTACTTAAACGAAAGAAATAGTTTCTCTTCTAAACGCTACTCAGTCAGTTATGTGCCATGCGTGATACACGCTTAGGTGATAATGTCTCTTTCGATACATGACTGACGAGGCAGATTTTTTTCCCGCAGTAGGTTGCAATTTCTTTCTACGGTAGACCAGTTGCTATCCAAGGCTATAGAACCAGGTCTCTCCTGCTATTTACTCATAACTGTGGGTAGAAGGGGAGGATTCATACCTTTCCCAAGGGTATTAGCACGTAAGTGGATCCGATGTGATAGATCCGACCATTACTCCACCGTGACTAGTGTTTATAAAACAAAATTGAACACGTAATCAATAAGGAGTCACAAAACTTAATCAGTCAATGAATAATCTATTATTTTTTTTTAAATAATGAAAACAAAATGTATGGTTATAAGTTTTGCTTTTAAGTAACGGAGTGAAAAAAAGAAATTTCTACTTCGTTACTTAAAGAAATTTCTACTAAGAACGAATACCTTTTAAAATCGTATCATAAAAATTGCAAATATATGTAGTAAACACAACACAGACAATGTAACATACTTTAGACAAAGCAAATACTTTAAACTAAACAAATAAGATAAAGAAAAAAAAACTAAGAAAGTAATTAAACAAATTAAGTAATAATAAACATGTCGCAGTTAGCCCACCTTCATTTCCTTAACCCTTCACCAGGGGTCTCTCTCTCTCTCCCGGGAGTATAAATACTGGCTGACCTTTCGCCTCTAGCTCTCTTTTTTTTTCTCTGCTTACGCGCACGTGTGAGCAACTATGTCGATTTCGGCCGCGGGCTGAAACCTCGCACGTGGGGCGAGGTACAAAAAACTTTCTCTAAAAATTTCCAATATGTGAACTCTTAATACACAACCAGCGTTTCCCATATTCTGGGAACACGCTAAAACAAAATTCACCCGTACGGACATTCAACTAAAAACAACACACACACAACTTTCCATACAAACACTGTAACATTTTATTCATGTCTTCAATGTATTGTAACTCGTGTTTTAATCTATTTGTAATTCACGTATTAATATATATTTGTTTTGTACATATATATCGGTCTCGTTTGTTTTCTTTTGCTTTCATTGGACTCCATTAAAGTCCAACATTTTTATGTAGCTGGACCGGCCAGCGGAAGCCTTAACCTAGAGATAACTCATCTTCTCTTCTTCCATTCACACACCGCAGCGGTCCTACTACAAACACATTAACCAACTACGAATGCATATATAAACACAAGTAAATATAATAATAATAATCAACAAATAATTAAGTAATCAAAATAAAGCATGAGTAAAAAGATAACAAACAGTAAAATAAAATAGCCACAAATAACCACACTCATCTTAAAAAAAATATTCCTGCTTAATAGTTTCTAGAATACCGGCCACACAATAACCGTTAGTATAATGCAAACTTCCTTACCCATAATACACCATTAACCAGCATATATAAATAATCGAACCTAAACACAACACACATGGCCTGAAGATTGCGTTCAAACATGAAATAAACTGTCGCCGCTCGGTGTTGACCTCAGCATCCGGTTTTATATTTACATACGGCTTATGTCTGATATTGAGCACTTTCGCCCGTAAATATGGCATGCCGTAAAACTATAACTGTGTGTGTAATCCCTCGCTTACGTGCATGCATTATTTTATCTGCTAACCAAATAGAGAAGAATGAATTGCGATAAAAGATGTCTGGCATCTGTAAAACTTCTATATAAGACGCACGGTTTTTTCACTTGTTTAAATAATTCGGTATAGTTTTAAGAGAATCTAATAAAGAGAATTATTTTGATTTATTTAGATAATTACATAATTTTTTGGTTCTGCTCGATTATTTGTGTTAATACGAAATGTCAATCGACCACAATGGTTACTACGAACGTTGTAGGAAAAAAAAAGATCCTATCTAATGTTGCCGGGTCTAAAATTATAGAATTAAAAAAATATTTTAAATAATTATCAACACTGTCAGCTTCTGAAAGAAAAAAAAAGTTATTTTTTAGAAGTCTAGATTAGATTTATTTGACGCTTTCTTTAAATGAAAAGGCAGTTATTTTTTTCTAACTTACAATTGAATTTTGACAAGGCATACATAAATTCTTTCTATACAAGCAAGATTAACCGATTAAATTTTTATTAAAATATGCTTTTTAAAAACTGTTGTATAAATTAAATATTTACACTTATGTTGCAAGCGCAATTTTTTAGTAATAAAATAAAATTAGAAAAATAAGCAGACTAATTTGGCAATTGACTCTTTAACGGTTGAAATGTCGTTAAATCAACCTCATCAATTAAAATTAACAATAACAGTCGTTTAACATCATCTGAAGGTGGTTTAACAGAAGAGAAATCTAACAGACAACAACAAACACCCTATACAAAAATAGTGGGACGTCCGATTATTTTATGTGAGAATTATATCGCAGTTAACAAAAAACGCAGTAACTCCGCTTATTCTTCTCTGATTGGCTGAATTCTATCTTCTGATATTTTGCCGAGCTGCAAAAAAGAAAAAAAAATGACCTTCTGGATCGATGATTTTCGAAGTTGCTTACGCGTGCTAGTAATTTAAAAAATATTTTGACCCCAAACAAGGCAATAGTGCCACTAAGATGTAACAGTGGGATTGGGTACTCAGAGTGAAAGAAATTGTGGACAGAAAATAACGATTGTTATCGTATTTTCGAAGATCGTAGTTGTCAAGAAAGCAGGAAGCCTGATGAGTCCCACAAACGAGAAGTGCGAGAAAAGAAACTATTAGTATAACTAGCATTTTCAGCAGTGAAATTATAAGATCTAACTGCTAATTGTGTACCGCACTTAAATCCGTGGTCGAATTATCAAAGCTACAAGCTCACCAGAACAATTACCGTGATTTTTTTTTTCTTTATAGAAGAGTTATATTTGCCGGCCTCCCCACGAGGTAGGATGTGGCACAAGGCCGAATCTAATGTGGGGCAATCTGTTACAGTAGTGGGAAAGTAATTGAAGTCGAGATGCCAGGTCAGTGCCGATGACGTTGACGAATCTTCTTTGGACTTTGTAAAAAAAAAAAAAATCTCTAGACACATTACAGAAACATCATATTAGGTATGGTAGCAATATTCGATACACAAACGAATAGTAGACTTATAAATGTGCAAGATAGATTCTGGCCAGTATTTACATTAGTCGGACTATTGTCCTCATCTTTGTCGCCATATTTGTCACAACGTTTCGGCCGTTGTACGTTCCGGCCTTCTTCAGGTGGTTGGAATTTCGAACTGAACCCTTTATTTCGATCACTGGGGTAGACTGTTCTAGTTCCACGAGCCATGTTTGATGGATGTCAGTTATCAGTTATCTCCTGCTAATTTTTCCCTCTGAAAGTTCTCCACTGCCTTAACCGGATATTGAACTCACACTCTTTGGGTCTGTCACTGAATCTAACCAACGCCTTTATCCACTGTGTCATGTGTCCTTGAGGACACATGGCACCTGAAGAAGGCCGGAGCGTACAACGGCCGAAACGTTGTGACAAATATGGCGACAAAGATGAGGACAATAGTCCGACTAATGTAAATACTGTACATAATACCTCATCTCAGAAATATAGACAGACTTATAGATTCTGGCGAGAACAATTGCCTAACATGTCACAATGAATCAACTTTCCTATCAGCAGATTTAGCAATTGATTCAATATAATCGTTCCACTTCATGTCAGTGGAAAACGTGAAACCAGGAAAGCACAGTGAGTTGCTCTTCTGGAGCCATGCTGCTGGAAGGCAAAAAAACAAAACATGATTTTATGATTAATAGAGAGCTGTTTCATTTTAGAGGTGTTAAAATCAACAAGCTACTCCTTGCCCCAGCTAACAATAGATTGTAGGTTATTTTCGAGATCAGCTTCCAATTTGATTTATATCGAACCTATCAGACATAACATCAAGACAAGAGGAAATAGTTTTGTCACCCGCATAGATAACGAGTCGGGAACGGATGACATCAGGAAGGTCATTAATGAAAACAAGGAATAGAGTGGGTCCAAGAATAGAACTCTGAAGGGCGCTCGCATTAAAGCAAAATGATCTAGAGGAATGGCCGTTCAAGATAACTTTCATTATGCTCATTCATTTTTCTAGTTCCACGAATTGGAGACAGTTCACAATGTCGAAGAAGCTCTCTCAACATTTATCTCTGAACCATGGCCAGACGCTCGCAAAATCAAAGCATCCCAACAAAATAGAGGGTGTATATTCTTTCCTTTTAATTTTAATCTTCTCTCAATTTCAGCATTCTATTGTAACTTGCGTCACGAGACCAGGAAGTGCCACTTCTATGCAGTCGGCTTCTCACCAAGGAACTTACGATTTTGTCCAACACTCAAGCCAGGTGAGTTATAGTTTCCTCTTTTTTTAATTTTCGTTTTAATTAATTTTTTTTTCGCTTTTTTCTGAGGATACAAAAGACTTTTAAAAGACTTATCAAAGGGTTTATGTGATGTTCTGATTTTTATCAGTTTTAAGAAGATAAACCTTTAAAAATGCAACAGTTCGTAAGCATTTTCAGTAACATGACACTTTCACATATCATTTACTATTAGTCAACATTCAATGAGTGAAATCTACACGGGAGAATTCAATGTATTATATGGAGTAATGGATAGCGGCTTGGACTGAGGAGTCAGAGAGCCGAGTTCGAATTCCAGTCGAATCCATTACATTCACTTACGTCCCAATACCCTTGGGAAAGGTATGAATCCACTTCTCCCCCCCCCAGCAAGACATATCGGGTTCTATACCCTTGGATGGCAACTGGTCTACCGAAGGAAGAAATGGCAACCTACCGCGGGAAAAAATCTGCCTCGTCAGTCATGTATCGAAAGATACATGATCGCCTGAGCGTGTATCACACATGACACATAACTGACTTATATATAACTCGTTTAGGCATTAAATGACCCGTATAGTGTTCATATGCCATTTAAATCAACATAGCGACCCCAAAATTTAAACTTGAGACAAAAGAAGCACAATCAGCCAAGAGAATATGTACATCTTTTGATGGACAGGAAGTTAGCATATTGATTACCGACGGGAAGTTATCTCGCAGTGATTTTTTTAGTTTTAAAACAATGTTAACACTTCTGTTGAAGATATAAATCAACACATATTTTTTTTATTGTCTAAGTTGGCGTTTGAAGTCAGATTTCGTAATTAACCTCTTCAAGACATTTCTTAATTGAGCTCTGGCAGTCAACGCGTTAATGACCGTGCTGACCAAAAGTGCTTCAGCGGGATTTTCGATAGATATTGTAAAGGATGATCGGTAAGAATTCCTGATTACCAACTGAGGACATGTATTGAAACGAATCTACTTCAGATGCTCGTATTACGTTTCGACGCAAGTGATTAATTGGTTAGTTGGTAGATTTTGTTTAGCGGCATATCAATATCTCTATGAATTATTTAAAGCTGAAATCTAAATATTTTGAACGCAATTGTATGCCTTCAACAAAATTATATCTTGAACGCCATTGTATGCCATCAACTATATATAAAATTGGTCCTTTATATAAAAATGTATTGCTGGTATTTTACTCGAAAAATGTATTCTTATACTTCTATGTTTTTTCTGGAGAGGGATAACTATTTGCCCATATCTGAAACCCTAACAGGTGCTACCATCCCAGGTTAGAGTAGATCTTGGAACAACAGCAATTAAGAGAGGGTTCTACACTCCTCAAAACCTCCAATCACTCGATCAAAGACTTTGCTACTGTATGCAGCGTATCGTCATACCCAAGTATGTTTTGCTTAGCGGCATATCAATCTTGATGGGTTATTTAATGCCGACAGCATTTTTAGGATAAGTTCGTATGCATTCTCTGTAAGATACTAGTTTCATATCGGGTTTCATTGACGTATTTTTGTCGAGAGTCAAATGTATTGCTGGTAATTTTTTTTCACAAAATGTATTCCTGATATTTTTACTATAAAAATCTATTTTTTTATAATTTCATAATGTTTTGACCCCAGTTTGGAGGTTAACTATTTATTGAATGCTAGACTGTTCAACTGTCGAACTCTCTGTCTTTGGCAAAGAGGAACCCGGACAAGGCTTTGCCGAAGGGAAAAGTTTCGTTCGGGAGGAGAGAGTAGACAGACCCTGAACCCGTTTATGCGGGTTCTAAGGGAATATTTTTGGCCGAGCCTACGAGCTCGAAGAACCCACGGTAAACTCGGCCTTGTGCCACATACATCCCTCGTGGGGGGTCTGTTAAATATTAACTATTTAACCATAGCTAGGATCCTAACAGATGCTACCACTCCGGGTCAGGGTGCACCTGAAAACAACAACAATTAAGCGGTGGTTCCACGCCCCTCATAACTTCCCGATCAGAGACCTTTCTGCCAGATGTAGTTTATCGTCATACCCAGAACTGATAAGTGATTAAACTATATTTCCATACGTACACGGTGTCGGAAAAACAAGCATTAGGACAATAGGCAACTTACGAACTCAGTGAACAAAATAATGAATGCAGTTTTAAGATTACGGTAAGCTTATTTACTTTTGCAATCTTTTTTGTTCGAATAATGTCAATGAACGAGTTTAGTGAGTGCCCAAGAATAGAAAGAGAAATAAGATGTGGGTGCGTTTTCATTCATACAGCGAGAAAATTCTAGAGAATTAGAAAACCTACTAAGGTTTATTGCAGGCAGACGTTATTTTAAAAAGATACGCAGTTGACACTATTGATGACGTTCAGAAAGAAAGCTAAATGCATTTAGATAAGATAGTCACCTCTTCTTCCTTTACTATCACCTGTATAAAGATAATGCATGGTTGTCAGTAAAGAGACGACCCAGCGTGTGAACTACGTACTGGGAATTTTTAAAAAACATTCTATTATAATTGTTTTTGTTCCTCTCTTTGCCGTCCTGAGTATAACGATAAACTACATCCGGGTCCTGGGTATGACGATAAACTACGTCCAACAGCAAAGCCACTGATCAGGAGGCTTTGAGGAGCGTGGAACCACCTCTTAATTGCTGATGTTCCCAGGTCCACCCTGACCCGGGGTGGTAGCACCTGTTAGGGTCTCAGCTATGGGCAAATAGTTAACCCCGAAACTGAGGTAAAAAGCATTATAAAAGTGTAAAAAAAAAAAAAAAAAAAAAAAAAAAAATTATTATTACCAGAAATAAATTTTTGAAAAAAAAAAAATATTACCAGCTATACGTTTTTTGAAAAAAAAAAAAAAATATTACCAGCTATACGTTTTTTGAAAAAAAAATATTACCAGCTATACGTTTTTTGAAAAAATAATATTACCAGCTATACGTTTTTTGAAAAAATAATATTACCAGCTATACGTTTTTTGAAAAAATAATATTACCAGCTATACGTTTTTTGAAAAAATAATATTACCAGCTATACGTTTTTTGAAAAAATAATATTACCAGCTATACGTTTTTTGAAAAAATAATATTACCAGCTATACGTTTTTTGAAAAAATAATATTACCAGCTATACGTTTTTTGAAAAAATAATATTACCAGCTATACGTTTTTTGAAAAAATAATATTACCAGCTATACGTTTTTTGAAAAAATAATATTACCAGCTATACGTTTTTTGAAAAAATAATATTACCAGCTATACGTTTTTTGAAAAAATAATATTAACAGAAATAGATTTTTGACAAAACAAAAATATTACCAGAAAAAAAAATTTGTCGACATAAAATGACCCATTGCGGTGGATATGCCGTAAAACAAAACAAATCAAACCTCTCTTTGTTAGTTTGCTTGACCATTTTATCCTGCCATTACCGCATAAATAATAGGGTATTTCGTTTTGATCGCGTGGAGAAAAAAAAAGGAAAAGACACGACTTGGTTTTAGAAAGAAAATGAAGAAGGGAAGATAGAAGCGTTTGACTGTGTCACATCTTTTCATTTGTACCCACTTCTTAAAATAACGACCAGCATTCATATTTATGGTTTTTATTGTAATATTTTGTTAAAGTTGTTAAATATTTAACGATGCGATAGGGGGAATTTCTAGGAATATTTTACTATCGTAGAACTCACCATGAGCTGATTCATTCATTAACTTAAGAATTAAAATTAATCAGAATATTAAAATAGTAGAACCATGAAATTTTCACGGGTTAAAACTAGTGTGTATAAATTTAACTATCTGGGAAGTGTAACATAGTAAACCGAAGGCGCATGGAAATAATGGAAGGTGCTTTGCTGAAACTAAGTAAAGTATGAGAAATAAGAAAGCATTCTGGGAAAAGTCTGTTGAACTACTATGTAAAACAAATTATGGCATTAAATGTTGGATAGAAGAGGAAGCGATGGAGATGTTCTATGGACAGAACATGAGCAACGAAGAAATCGTAAGCAAAAGAGTAACATTAAAGAAACATAGTTACAACCAGAAAGAGACAGTTGAAATTTCTGAGATATATAATAAGGAAAAAGAGCTTAGAAATTAACATTCACAGGACATAGTAAAGGTAAGACAATTAGGGGAAAACACTAAAGTATTTAACAATTTGGAGTGAATGGATTACAAAAGAGAGGGAGAGATGGTAAACGGGCAAATACGAAAAATGTTGAGTCATGATCCCTCACGTCCTGAAAGAAAGACATATAAAAGAAATGATTACACACTTAAGAGTTCTTAACAACAATCGATGGCGATAATCGTGTTTGATGGCAATTCGCCCACTTTGGTATTTTTAAGAAACACTAATGGGTTACTTAAATATGCTTTATTACTAGTAGTATTAATAGGATTCAAATTTCTTAGATGAAATACTGTCAATTATTATTCATTTTGGACTTGCTTGTGGTGAAAAGCTTAAAACAAAAAGTAAAAATGTGAAATTAAGCAAAAAAAGTTTATAAAAATATACGTTATTTAATACTGTATCCAAGAATTCTAGTAATTACATTGAAAAGTCTTTCTTTTCCATTTATTAAAACCAAACATAAAAATGTAAGAAACTATGCGGTGGAGGTACGGACGGGGAGAGCACATTAGAACAACTGGCATGAAAATATTTATAGAAAAGACAGAGGGAATCCACGCCCCAGACCAGATATAGCAGCAGCATTCACTGCAAGAACGAATGGTAGATTTATAAATGTGCAAAATGGATTTTTGCGAGAAAAATGGTCTAGGCCGATACAGTGAAAGAACTTTCTTAGCAGTAGACCTAGCAATTGATACAATATAATCATTCCACTTTATGTCAGTAGAAAACGTGAGGCCAAGAAGGGTCAATGGAGTTAGGATCAGCCATGCTGATGGAGGGCAAAATTGGTTCTCTATAATGATTAAAGGATAGCAATTTCATTTTGGAGCGTTAAAATTTACAAGCCGTTTCTTGCCCCAGTTAATAATTGATTGGTAGCTGCCAGTTTTACTTTGTCGAACCTATCGGACTTTCTGTTTAGACAGGAGTAAATAGTTGTTATCAGCATCAATACCTAGTTGGGAACTGATGACTTCGGGAATGTTGTTGAATATAAGAAACAACATAGGCTCAAGGACCTATCCCTGGGCGACACCTCGCATTAATATGAAACAATGTAGAAGTGTGACCGTTCATCACTGACTTCATTAATCAATTTGTTAAGTACGGTTAGATTGAGTCAAATATCCGGCCAGGGACATTATAGTGGAGTTTATGAAGAAGGCTAGCATGTCAAACTCTGCCAACACCTTCGAGATATCTAAAGCCGCAGGTCGAGCCGTTCTCATCTAAAGCCCGATAGACAAATTTAGTAATAGCCTTTAACGCGGCTAATCTCAAGAAACGAATGCCATATTGTTTATCTGAAAGAAGGGCGTGTAAAGTTAAAATGTATAGATTCCTGTCTGTGGCATTTTTTTTTTTGTTTGCGTATAAGTGACCAATATCAAACAAATACCGTAGTATTTCTTTTACACTTTGTTTTCTTGATCTTTGTCACGCCGAGTACGAACGACAAATATATATGGACAGTTTATGCAGAAAAATTTATCTGGCGATTTTGTTTTAGTATTATAGATTATTGGTTATCCTAATGAAATAATTTTTTTTTTTTTTTATCAGATCCATTTTTATGAATGGCAAGACGAAAAGGAATGTGTTGTTACAATTAAAGACGACTCAATCTTTGAAGGCGAAGAGACATTCTATGTTGAACTGCGAACCTCAGCTTATACCCTCATTGGTCAAACTTCCGAAGTTGCCGTGACAGTTTACGATCATGAAGACGGTAGGTGTGCCTTAACGTCTCGCTATTTGAAAACAAAATGTTGAACAAAATTTGATTTCTGAGATCCTGCAACGCACGTATTCATTAAAAAAAGATATGTATTTCTAATAGAAGAACAGACAAATGTCGGCGGCGTCCCAGCAAATAATGAAATTATTTCTTTCTTTTTACTCTTTTTGTTAGCGCTACTATACCAATTCAGCCATAAAATATCTATGCAGAAGTCTGTTACGGACACCGTCTCAAATTATTAGAGATCTTTATTCAAATAGTACATAACGTCCATTGACTTTTCCACGTTGTTGGTCAGAAAGCAGCTCGGTACATTTTCATTGTTCCCAGGGTCAGTTGTCAAAAGAAGCAGTTTCTAAATTGTTCGCCAAAGTGGAAACAAGACAGGGCTGTCATTTGTTGGTCTATTGACCAATCAGAGGATTCGTTACATGCTGGTTACAACTATGCGGTGAAAGAGACCTCTGGATTGCTCATTTTCCTTATTTTCATAAAAAGTGCCGTTGCAAGTCGAAAGCGATCATTAGTAAGTTTGTATCAAATGCCATTACTTATAAGTCTGCTTTTTACTGAATGTTTAACTTATACGACTTTGTTAATCTGGCGAAAGGTCAAATGTTATAAACGGTAATATTAATCGTTTCCTTCTAAAGAAACTTTCAGCCTTCGTTGATGGGGTAGCTCACGCGACCATCGGTTGAAATTTATAAATTTCCATGTTGATAACACAACTATTTATTCCCGTCTTAATGGTAAGTCTGGTCTGTTCGATAAGGTCAAATTAACAGTTGATTTTTAAAATGACCTACAATCTGTTAATCGGGGCAAGAAATGTTTTCGTAATTTTACCCCCCCCCCAAAGAACCCCGCTCTCTTTTAATCGTCTAATAGAACCTTTATTTTTGTTTCATGCTAACCTCTAGGAGAGTAACTCTTTGTGACTTCTCAGGCTAACGTTTTATGTTGACATGAAGTGGGAAAGTTATCTTGAATCAATTACTAGTTCCGTTGCTTGGAAAGATGGTTTACTGGGTCGTGTGAGACATTTTTTCTCGCCAGAATCTATCTTACAAATTTATAAGTCTACCATTCGTCCATGCATTGAATATAGCTCTGACATTTGCTCTGGCCTTTCTATATATTTAGAGATTCTTGATAAAATACAGAGAAGAGTCCGCCATTTTACCTATTTTGGATTAACAATTTTGATTGTTTTTATACTTTTTGAAGATAAATAGTTTTTACACATGTTTTCGTTTTTAGAACCCGTCATTGAATTTACTGAAGAGACGTTTCATGTAAATGAAACTGATGGTTACCTCCGGGCCAGTCTGAGAAGAAAAGGTAATGAATTTCCATACATTAAGTAATTCCTTTTAAAATAATGTATTGCCATTATTAGTTTTGGGTTAGTATTTCTTTCTTCTTATTTCTCTTGCTTTTTATTGGAGGCTCATTCTTTATTTCTCATCTGCCCTGCTTACTTAAATATGCTTTATCACTAGTAGTATTAATAGGATTCAAATTTCTTAGATGAACCATTGTCAATTATTATTCATTTTGGACTAGTATTTCTTTCATCTTATTTCTCTTACTTTTTATTGGAGGCTTATTCTTTATTTCTCATCTGCCCTGCTTACTTAAATATGCTTTATTACTAGTAGTATTTATAACACTCAAATTTGTTAAATGACGCATTATCACACTATTTACATTATTCGGACTATTGTCTTCATCTTTGTCGCCATATTTATTACAACGTTTCGGACGTTGTACGCTCCGGCCTTCTTCAGGTGATTGGAACTAATAACTGATATCCATTAGACATAGCATGTGGAACTAGAACAGTCTACCCTAGTGAGCGAAATAAAGGGTTCAGTTCGACATATCAACCACCTGAAGAAGGTCGGAGCGTACAATGGCCGAAACATTGTAATAAATATGGCGACAAAGATTCGGACAATAGTCCGAATAATGTAAATAGTGTACATAATACCTCATCTCAGAAATATAGACAGGTTCTGACGCATTATCAGTTTTTGACTGGCTTTTTTTTGTTGCCTTTGTCAATAAAAATATTAGTAATTATTAGTAATTAATAATAATGCAGCCTTTTATATAAGTTATTCTTACAACTGAGGATGTTATTATAATACATTGTAACTTTCGAAGTAACATTGTTTCTTTCTTTTTTTATTAATAGAGTTCAAAACTTCAGGTCCATTTTGTTTTTATCACATTTAAAACCGCTATGAAGATGCCACTTCAAAAGGTCTATTGTATAATGACCGACTGCCTTTTGATATTTAACTTTGTAAGGAATAAAGCGAAATAGAGAGGATGGGGGGATCGGAAAATGAGGTCACATCAATCGTCCAAAAGGGAGAGAAAACAGCAGTTGAAATTGTCGCTTTAATCTGGGCTTGAACACTAACTTTCGACATTAGTCTGAAATTGACACAGTGGCTGAAATAGTTGTCTATCTGAAATATATCCACTAAGCCTATCTTTTAGCAGAAGGATAAACAAAAAAGAGGCAAAAAAGATTCTGTTGCGCCAGTCTTACCCGCCTGTTTTATTAATCAGCAACATCGATAGTTAGTGCCGGTGAGAAATTCGGCTTTTTTTTCTTTTTTTTTTAAATTCAGCATTCGGAATCTTTGCTTATACATGTATTTGAACACCGACCTTTATAGGTCATTACTACTCTCGACTTTGTATGACCGATAACAAACTATAACAATTTTTGGAAGAGTAAAGCTGAATTGTTGTTACACTTATTTTACTAACAACACATTGGTTGATCGTAGGAAGAATTACTTGCATTTTTTCTCTATTTTTAAACATTCAGGCGATTTTAGCCAAGCCGTCTCTGTGATTTGTTCAACAAATTCTATGACAGCCGTTGGAAGCACTGGGATAGAATTACAGCCAGGAGCTGATTTTATTGGTCGAGAAGAGACTAACTCTTACCGCGTTGTCTTTCCTCAAGATGTAAGACAAACAACGTGTCTAGTTAAGGTAAGTGATCTATTAAGCAATTATGCCTGAAACGTAGTATTTTGGAATCTTTCCACTGATAATATTCCATAGATTCCGAATGTTCTTATTTGTAACATTTTAATAAATGGCTGAAGTTTTCGTTTCGTAACTTTTTTTTTTTGAAGGTATTATTTTTAGCCTATTTTAGAATAGTCTGACACAAGGCTTTTAATATGAGTACATATGTGCTTGGGTACATAATACAGGGTTATTCATAAAGAAAGAGCAGATTTCGAAAATCTGATAAAAACAAATAATAAAAAAGACAGAAACATATTTAACATATTAATAGATAGGAAAAGATTCAAAATTATTAAAATAAATGAAAATTTTGTTCAATCTTGTTTAAATGCTTCTTTTTGTTGTTATTTTTTTCAGATTTTATATAAATTTAAATTATTATAATTTGTGTAAATTCTTAAAATGGCCACACCACAAGTCATTTTGTATATTGCGATTTGCAAAGTTAAAATAATAAGCTTTGAACCTTTTATGATCTAGCAATGCATTTCTGTATCTTAGCATTTGTTTTTTATTAAATTTGTCATGGGTTTCTCGTTGTTCATCGGCAATTCATCAGGCCCCAACGCTGCATCACGGACTAAATGAACGATGGACATTTTTTTTAAGGTTCTTCTCCTCGCTTTATTTCGGAGGGATAGATACAGTAATAATAGCATCATTTCTTGGATAAAACGATAAGGAGATAGAGAGGACGCATTTCCACAGGTCGGTCGGTCAGTAACTTACCATCCCCAAGTGTTGGCTTGTCTGCTGAAGACACACCAAGGAGCATCATCATCGACTGTCTGTCGTATTTGACAAAGGCACAAGGAGATTCATCGAGGTTCAGAAGTTTGAAACGCGTGGCGCTGCTCGCTGATAACTGGCCAGCCTCGATGCTTCGATTGTTGCTACTTTCACTCTTCTTTATCTTGTTTCCTCGTTGACCGCTCTAGATTATAATGCCAGAACTATAACCGCACACCAATAACCACACTCCCTGGTTTGACTAGCACCATGGAAAGCCAAAGCAGTATAATAGAGGCATTAGCCAAATGCCCCGCAGTAGCATCCTAACTGTGCTAGGTATCGCCAAACGTTGCTTCTACGGAAGGAAGAAGTGCTCTCACCGTCTTTGCGCATTATTTCTCTCATATTAAAACTTAAAAAAACAACAACAATCTATCACTGTCAGGATTCCACGCATACTGGATACAAACCACCCTCATTCAATTCGGGTCGTCAAAGTTCTGACCAGTGAGTTTTAAATTT
Organism: Acanthosepion esculentum; assembly: GCA_964036315.1. Lineage (NCBI taxonomy): Eukaryota > Metazoa > Mollusca > Cephalopoda > Sepiida > Sepiidae > Acanthosepion > Acanthosepion esculentum. The sequence continues at coordinate 51,866,352 of OZ038508.1, read as the reverse complement.
CTATAACAAATCTTTTTATTAATTAAATTGACCTAAAATTAATTTCAGGAATTTTATCAGTCAAACTGTATATTTTGAATAGAAAATCAGAGGAAATGATTGTTAGTGACCAGGAAATAATGCTATAGTGTTATTGTTTTAAATATTGAATTTACAAGTATTGAAAAGTTTGGTGAATGAGCATATGTAAAATTGCATGTACAGAATGTCTCATTACAATATTTAGATATATACAACACATATATATTGCTGAAAGACATTTGTAGTGGTGTCCAGAGCAATTCTTCATAATATGTTGATCCCGTAGTCAATCATGGATTGAGGTTTCAAACATCTTCACCCCTGACCCAGTATCTCCATAACACTGTCTATAACGGTTAACATTTAAACGTGAGACTTCAAATATAATCTTTCTGACTAAAAAGATACTGCTTCCGTCCGGTTGTTACAGAATGGGAAGGTCAGGGCCAGGATGATCAGCTGTTGATCAGAATACCTAGTGGGCTTGGCATTCTAACAGTAATGGATTGCCTTTTTCTGGGTTTGGAATATAAGTCCAAAACGGCGCGAAATCAAGAGTGGGCCGCAGTAATTTTGCAGAGTCGATACGCTTCCCATACCTCGGTTCGAGAGACAGGCGAAGACCACACGCTGAAGGAATGTGTTCTATTGAAGTCCTTCCTCCCGATGCCTCTTAGAATCTAAGCTGCCACGTCTGTCCTTCGAGTACTTTTTGAGTCAGAGAAAGAAACCTTCTTTTTTCGTTAATACCATCCATTATACGTTAGAGTCCAGTGACGGCACGGAACGCAACATGGTTTTTAAACAATTAAAAATATTTTGTGTAAATACTTTTTTTTTTCTTGGAACTTCAGGTATTTTAAAACTGAAGCTGCCAGGAAACTACCATACCGACAATAAATATGACAATGATGTTAATATTACTCATTTATTCATTTAAAACCACTTGTTTTTTTCGCTTTCCTTACTAAAGTTCGCCAAATAAAAATATCAAGAGCCACTCAAGGTAGGTTACTGAATTAGGTGTGTGATATGTATATGAGAGGAGGTTAGTTGGTTGATTTTATTTAGCGGCGTATCAAACTTTGTGTTATTTAATGCCAAAATCTACATATTTTGAAAATAATTTTATGGCTTTAATCAAAGGTACGAACATAGAAACACACACACACTATATATATATATATATATATATATATATATATAATATATATATATAATTACATTGGATGTCGGAGTAAACAGATCATCAAATGTTACTTTAATGACAATAATAGATAGCAACAAAACAATAACTAAGAAAAGAATTAAAGTATAAAATTATCATTAAATATATGAAAATATTTTTTATTCTCGTTGTTAAAATTATTAAATAATATAAATAATAGTATAAATAATAGAGGACGGGAGGCTCGATATTCTGAACCATTTTTTTTACTAGTGGTTCAGAATTTAATATAGATTTTATATTAGTGCAATAATTATTTATATATTATTGCACTAATTATTTTTGAACAGATGTCCAGCCAGATCTAACCATTTTATCTTGCCGAACGGTACTGAAAGTAAATAAACAGACTAGGCCTATCTACCCCATCAACTGGGCGAACTTGGTGCCTATACAATTCGTTAGAAGTTTCCAGAATACTCTTTAAACCAATTCTGGGTAACCGATGACGTGGTACATTATCATGCTGGAAATAGCAAATCGTCGTTGTGGCCCACGGTTTCTAGGAATTGGTGCAAATGATCATAAAACAGCGTATCATTGAGTTACCGGTTAATTACAGGTTTAGGCGGACTGGTGGGCCCAATCCATGCCACGTGAATAGATGTCACACGTTTAAGAAACCCCCACAAGTATGCACGTTATCTTGTTGACAATAGGTGTCCAGGCCTCATATAGTCTCACCACATACCATAAACCCATAACAACTATCACTCATCAGACCATTACAAACGTTGAATTTCCCAGAGTCCAATTAGTGAAGTAACAGACCCAGATGAAACACTATCTCTGGTGTCGTGGTTTTAACAGGAGCACCTCAGCATATTTTAAAGGATAGCTGATATAGGTCTGGGCATTTGTATGACATCAAGTTACGGTGACGCCACCTATCATTGATTTTGCATACGGCTGATCTATGACTTCTGCCACGTCCGTGTATTTGGTATTTCAGCTTCGAACTTCTGGATTTTCTTGGCCTTGAATCTGCTCGAATCGGATTGAGTGATATTCTATCTCGTATATCGGTCGGTACTCGCGGGGAGAATCTTGCTTTGCTGTTTTTTGTTTTGTTTTTGTCGGTATTCTTTTAGCCTACAACTTAAATCCAACTTAAAAATTATTGTCCCATTTATTCCAAGTACAACTAAGAAACCAATTTTGTGACGTCCTATACATATGGCAGCTGCTGATCCAGAGTCTTGTCCTGGTAGCGGCGCCACTTGAGACACTGACTCCGAGTGGGTGGTGTGATTTTGCAATCACGACACCGTATGTGAGTCAGTCTAACCCTGGGACACTCGCTGATGTCCTGATCGCGACGACAGACGTGACACTCTAACCCTGCTGGTTACCACGGCATCGGATGTGAGATTCTAACTCTTGTCTTGGTCACTGATGATGTCTAGTTAGATACGGCATTAGCTTTGTCGTCCCCAGCTCGCCTCCAACGTCTGGTTACCGAAGCAACTACTTTGATACCGGGCCAACCTACCCACGCTGTGATTTGATCTTAGGTTCGTGAGGAGAGGTCGGGGGAGAATTACTCTCCTAAAGCTCTTCCTCTTCATACCGGTACCTCATACCAAACCTTTCGAGGGGCGTCAACAACAATTCCCTTCTTTCTCATATCTTCACCTTCTGTGAGGAGAGGTCGGAGGAGAATTATTCCCTTAGGCTTATCCTTCCTCACATTGGTACCTCACACCAACCTCCTCGTGGGCGTCAACAAGTTTCTCCTTCTTTACCATATTTCTCCTCTCTGCCTACCAACCATGGTGTGGCTAGGCTGGTATTAGCTTACATTGACACTCCGAGGGAAAAGAAAAGAAAGAAAAGGAATTATCTTCCCGGAATTCTTTCCGTTATCATTCAAAATACTTTTAGACCTCACAGAGTGGGATCGTTAAATTCTTTTATCTTACTTTAGACACACCTGGCTTATTTCAGCGTTCGCATTGATGACTCATTAATGATCGCAGGCAACGCGTTAACTTGTTTTGGCCATTCTCATTTGAGACCAAATCCCTTTATCGTAACCAGATGTCGACTTCTGGCGACAGAAATCCTTCGTCGTATACACAGTTTTTGTCCATATCAATGTTTTTGTTTCGCTTAATTCGATTAATTCCGTCTATCTTGTTAACCGAATTCCGTTGACCCTCTTTTCCCACACGCAGTTGACCGACATTTGAAATTTCGAGTGCCAGCTATACGTGTGGTCAAAACCATTGTTCTTATCAGGATATTAATTAATGTTGACAGACCTGAGATCCGTTTTCCTACGACTTTCCGCTTTCCCGCATCGCAAATGAAAACAAATAAAAAAATCTTTTACCCATTCTTTGTTTGTAAAAAGAAACAATTAATGTCGCTCAGTATGTCTTTCGATCTATCTTCTTCTCGCTTTAAGTAATTCCCGTTATTAATTTCTGTGATTAATTAATTAATCAATTAACCACCGTATCTAAATAGTGTCACATTTCATTTATCTTTAAATAGGCGATCGTGACACTGCCCAGATTCCTTTTCTCTATTATCTGAGGATTATCATGGATTCTTGGAAAAAATAGTTGTTTTTTGTTGCGTTCTTCACAGTTTGGAATTCAGCTTACTGATTGCTAACCAAGGTTAGAGAGCGCAGTCTACCCTGCTATTTTCCGTGGCAGATGTTAGAGTAAACTACATTTATTGGTTCCAGACATTCACAGCTACGACCGCTAGACCACGTACAAGATGTCAAGTCATCCTCATTCCATTCATATTCCATTGGTGAGGAGGAAGTTCCTTTCAGTTTGCACTGTTGCACTCTGCAATCTCTTTCCTAAAGACGCAACACTGAAAGCGTATAGCTACCCTATCGTAAATTTTCACATGAGCTTCGATCTTTAGTCACACCAGTTTACACATTCCAACCATAAAAAGAAAATTCCACTAAGAGAGCCTTTTCCCACTACTTCGTGGAACTCCCGCGTGGCTGCTTTCCTGAACAGGACAATCTTAACCTCTTCAAGTCAAGGATCAATCGCTATCTTCATTATCCTCATAATCTTACTCCTATAAGGTCGCTTCCCAGATCACTACAATCTAAACCTCTTCAAGTCTAGGGGGTCAATTGTTATCTATCCTACATATCATCATAATATGCACCTCTTGCTTCCACCTGTACGCGCTTACAATAACATTATTTACTAAATCTTTACTTTGAGTGGCTCTTGGGGCTTGAACAATAGTTAAAAATAGCTTGTGGTGGGAAGACGAGACGAATTAACATTAGCTTAAAAATGAACACAATAGACCAGTCCAGAATTTTAACACTGCTCGCTGAATTCATTTTCTCTGCAATTCCTTGTCCCTTAGCAAACTTTTTTGACTCGTTATTCAGTGTCTGTCAGTCAATTGTAAAATCTACATACATCTTTATTTTTCTATTTGTTCTTTCGAAAAGTGTAGCGTGGATTCGGACTCAAGAAGTCAGATTCGATTGTGTCTTCCCAGCGTAGAACTCCGTAAAAAGCCTTAAAGCAATGTTGGTATGCCTTTGATGAAATTCATTATTTATTTATTTATTTTTTTTTGCAGATTATAGATGACACCATTTATGAAGCTGCAGAGTATTTTCAACTGATATTATCGGATCCCTCATCAGGCGCACGACTAGGCTTAGTCAATAAAGCTGTAGCTGTAATAGATGGATCTAATGATGGTAAGTTCAGTTTTTGTTCAAGACAATACTTAAAAAAAATAATTTCACCCCATGTAAGGCAATAAAACCACTAAAACACAAGGGGTTACTGAGTATGAAAGAAAAAGAGAAACATTATCAAGGGGCAAGAACAACAGAAGAATAATCTAGATAACAGTAGATAGCGATTGACATTACCTTTAAAGTTTTGAAGATCAAAGTTGGCTGGAAAACATGGAGCCGGAAGAAAGTTCCACAAGCGAGAAATACTATAAATGAAAATGTTCGCATAGAACTTACGGTTACATGTAGCCAATTCAACTGTGAATTGATGAGACCTTGTCGCCAATCTAGTACTGCGCTTAAATTTATAAAGGCTATGTATCATATCGAAAAGTTCATCTGAATAATTACCATGAAAGTAATTATAGAAAAGGCACAGGAAAGCTACATTACGACGGTGATAAATTGACTGAAACTGAGATGCCATTCATTCTTCTTTGGATTTTATCAAGAAACACGGAACCATATATGACGGCAATATTCAAAGCATGAACGAATGGTAGAATTTAACCCATTAGCTAAAATAACGTATTTAATTGCATATTACATCCCCTATTTACATTTGAACTATTATGGAGTTGTTGCAGTATTATGGATTTAACTTATGCTAGTCGGTGGCTTTTAACCTACGAGATGAGGAATATCTTTGATAGACTTTCGTTGATAGGGACGAACTAAACGTTCCTCAAACAGGAGAGTACGAATAAATAAACAATTATGTACAATTAAAACTTACTTTATTGTGGGCATTATCAAAGAGCAAGAACAGAAGAAGAAGAATCTAGATAACAGATAACGATTGACATTACATTTAAATTTTTGAAGATCAAAATTGGCTGGAAAACATGGGGCCGGAAGAAAGGAGGCGAATGAAGGTGTGTACGTATGTATGTCCATTTCCATGCGTGCGTATGTGAAAGATTTTGATAGATTTATATTTAAGAGTTCTTTATCTGTTGATTAGATATGTCTGTGAGTAGTCAAATGATCTTCGAGCATTTGGTGCTGTATACAGTGGTGTGCATAGGTTTAGTAGCGTCCGGGGCGAGGATTGTGACTGACGTTCCCTCCCTCCACACCGCAAAAGAAATAGCAACAAATACTTAGTTTATTTTCTTTTGGACACAGCCATTGTTCGCAAAGTTTTATCATAATCAGTTAGAGGGAATGTTTCAATAAAAAACATTAACACAGTTGACAAATTTTATTTATTTATAGATTATAAATAAGGTTGACAAAATGGCTTCGTTCGTGAAATATTTCTTAACCATATTTTGGTTTAAAACTACAGAAAGCTGAACATACCGATTAAAAAAAAAACTAATAATTAACTGTTGATAAAATAAATGAAAATCAATTTCAACTCGGTAGTAGTTAAATAAAATTTTGCGTAAATATTTCTTGTTTAATATTTGTTTTGCAAAATCTTTCGATAAAGTATTTTGTGAACTATGGCAACAAAAAGAGAAACTATATTATTGTGCTCTCAAAAAAAATAAGCCGAAAGATTCATTTTGAAAAGATATTTCATTTGAATTTTTAATTACAATTAAGTTTGTTTTGAAATTCTTGAAGTTATCGCTCTGTCTCCTATGACATTGTTGGTTATTAATAAATAACTAAAATCAGGTTTACTTTCTATTAATAATAAATAATAAAATAGAAGATTTGAAAATCAATGACCAAAAATAAAATATTTTCTATTAAAAGTTTCATACTTAAGTTATAAACAAATAAAGTTTACTTATTTAATGGTGGATATTGCCTTACAAATATTGAGGTCTTGTTTGCTATTTTCCTTTGTATGAGTCCACCTAACATTGTGGGAAGTTAGAACAACAATGATTTAAAACAAGTCCTCATTTTTTGGCATGAAATGGCCACCACATTAACATCCCAAATTTACATGATGGTTGCATAATATAATTATTTATACTATGAAAAAAATTTCACATTTTTATTCTAATTATAAAAATTAACCGTTCATTGCTTTATTGGTGGTACTGTCAATAAAATATATTTAATAGTAGTTTATATTTTTACCGTACAAAGAAAAAAAGTTATAGGTAATAATAATAATAATACAGTGTAACCTGGATATAAGAGACCCGGATATAAGAGATTTTCTCTGGTCCCAAATTAGAGCCATACTTACCTAAACAAAATAGACCAAACCCAGATATAAGAGACTTCTTCTCCGGTCCCGACAACTCTCTTATATCCGGGTTACACTGTATTTAGCTCAACTTTGAGATATTTGATGCAGCAATTTGGCTTAGAAGTTCATAAATATAAATTTAATACAAGAGGTTCAATTGTACTATAGGAACCGTTGTATATACTCGCTCATTTCACTCGGTATTCGTCCAAAAGTTGGATAAAAATCGATTCTTAGTGTAAAAAATGATATTTTTGTCCTGACAAAAAAATTTAATTTATTTTCAACATGTATAAAATTGAAATTTTATGCCAAATTTTTACCTGTCATCGAAAAGATATTAGCGACATTTTGTTATTCTTAAATTCTCGACTAGTATGCTTTTAACCTCTTCATTTTTGCTTTTAAATTCGTTAAATTCCGTTAAGACTTCTTTTTCGTGTAAAAAGAATGCTCAAAGTTTATTTTTGAGTCAAGATGTTTATTTTTTTCGGTGTTGTTAAATTTTAAAACGATACAAATATTTTTGGTCCAAGAGAAAAAAAAAACAAATGGCCGTCGGCGATTAATACATTAAAGTTAGATTCTCAACAATTTTTTTTTTTTAAACGCGTTTCAAATTTTTTTTAAATGGTTAACAAAAAGAAAAAATACACTTACATTTATGTTGATACCAAATTTCCTTTGGTTTTTCAGTTTTTAGTCTGAAAGAAGTTGACTCTATGAAAATGTAACTGTTTCATTTTCAATAATAACCAAGACTTTTTTTTAAGTAGTCTTTGATATTACAGCATTCGATCCCCGCACCCATTTTTTAAAAATATCTTTTTCACTATCAGTTCAGACATGAAAAATCAAAATGAAAGAACTGACGTTTGGCGTCAGTTCTTTCATTTTGATTTTTTGGATTCAAATAGGTACCAACAGACAAATATAAACATTTTACAACTAAAATTAAAAACTTTTTTTTATTTATTTTTAATATCTAATTTTAGGTGTATTTGCTAAATAAAAGCAAAAAGTTATGTTTGTTTCTTTTGCCTTATCGCCGCCTTTGTTGCAGCAAAAATAATATACTCCATAGGATGTGTCATTCCCCAGTGAGTGCCGCCCGGGAGCCACCGCCCTGTCTCACCTCATTTGCACACCACTGGCTGTATACTATTCTGCGTTGTGTTCAGATGAGACACGAAATTCACTGGGGACCAAAAAGTCCCAAGAGAGGATTGAGACAAGACAGTAAAGCCAATAAGACATAAAGGGTTACTGAGTGTGAAAGAAAAGGGAAAAAACATTAAGGAGCGAGAACAATAAAAGATAAAGCACGAAGATATTAAATAACAATTGACATTGAATTTAAATTTTTGATGATAAATGTCGGCTGGAAAGCAAAACGCTGGAAGAGTTACACAAGCGAGAAAAGAAAATGTTAGCACAAAACGGTTACATTTAGCTAATTCAATTGTAAAATGATGAGACCTTATCGCCAATCTAGGACCAATTACATTGCAGATTCTTTCTCCAAATATATAGCAGGAGGACCAGATCATACGTGGCAGCAAAGCATGGACGAATGGTAGACTTATTACATATTTTTATGTAAGATAGATTCTGGCGAGAAAAATTGTCAAACGCGACACAGTGAACCAACTTTCCTAGTAGTAGACCTAGCAATTGATTCAAACGACATGTAATAATGTTTTTAAATTTAATAACTAATAATAATAATAACCACACAATGTGCTTTCTTATTGACATAACAGTCACTGCAGATTGTAATGTATCTTTGGAGATATTCAAAAAAACTGTCACAATACAAGGATCTTGACGTGGAAATCTAAAACATATGGCACACGAGGACATCAATAATTCCAGTTGGAATCCTTGGATTGATTGGAAAATGTTCCGATAGATTCATTGAATGGATTCCTGGCAGTCCATGCCTTAAAGAAATAGAAAAAATTGTACTCACAAGTGCAAAGAGCTTTATGTAAAATGTTTGTGATGTTAGTAATTTATTTTTTTATTGGTGGAAAATGTTATGAAACCATTCTTCTGGTTGGTACCTGGAAGGAAATTTGTTTACAACAAAAATCAAAGGAAATAATAATAATAATAACAACAATAAAAGTAATATTTCAACTTTATTTTTTATTTAACAGAATCGCTGATCTTTTTCTCCAAACCGTTGTACATCTTTAACGAAAGCGCTGGTGTCGTAGAAATCGACGTGTTTCGGTCGGGTTCTGATCAAACGCATACGTCTATCGTGTGGTGCGCCACGAGGTTGAGCTCACCCTTATCTGCTTTGCCTCAGCAGGATTATGTACCAGTGTCCAATCAGATCACTTTCAGACCTGGACAGACAAGTAAGGTAAGGGGAGAAATTAAATAATATCACTTTCTGGTTCTGGCATTGAACTCTTTTTTTTTTTTTTTTTTTGTCTCTCTCTTCAACGTTTTTTTTTTTTTTTTTTGTCTCTCTCTTCAACGTTTTTTTTTTTTTTTTTGTCTCTCTCTTCAACGTTTTTTTTTTTTTTTTTTGTCTCTCTCTTCAACGTTTTTTTTTTTTTTTTGTCTCTCTCTTCAACGTTTTTTTTTTTTTTTTTTTGTCTCTCTCTTCAACGTTTTTTTTTTTTTTTTTTGTCTCTCTCTTCAACGTTTTTTTTTTTTTTTTTTTTGTCTCTCTCTTCAACGTTTTTTTTTTTTTTTTTTTGTCTCTCTCTTCAACGTTTTTTTTTTTTTTTTTTTTGTCTCTCTCTTCAACGTTTTTTTTTTTTTTTTTTTTGTCTCTCTCTTCAACGTTTTTTTTTTTTTTTTTTTTTGTCTCTCTCTTCAACGTTTTTTTTTTTTTTTTTTTTTTTTATCAAAGCGTAGACATTTTGTGTCCGAAAAGCTTTTCAATCGTAAATGTAAATCCGAACATAGATAAATACACTGAAATATACACACACACAAAGTGGGAGAGAAGAATTTCGATTTGGCGGACTTTATCACAGAATTGAGATTAGGCCTGGGACAAGTTAAGAAAAAAATAATATAAATTACCCTTTAGAAAAAATTTTTAGTGGCTGCTAAAATTATTTTAGAACCATTTCACTCGACTATCAGAAAAGTGAGTAAATATTATTTAGACCTTATTAAATAATTTAATAATAGTCCTTATTTGGATTTAATCATGTTACGGTATACAGATCAGTACAGAATACCATGATCTGGAGAGGGATGGGTTCCACCAGGTTTATTTACTGAAGACATGCTTACACGTGAAGAAATGTGGTATTTTCATTTTCATCTCAGATATTGGCACCAAACGGAGACTTGTTGAGGAAGCTGGTCAGATGTGACCATACGACCACACCCAGTCATAAAACTGATTATGATATTGTACATTTTATTTCTTTATCATTAAAAAATTTGCTAAAAAAAAGAAGAGAGATTATATTTTCATTTAACGGACTTTTTTGAATTAAGGGATCCATCCAACTAGTAATTTGTTGTTTTTATAAGGGGAGATGCGGAGGTGGCCTAACGGTTAACACCATGGAAACAGAAAACCGTAGAACATGACTGTCCCTTGTTGGCCTCATCTGCACAAGTTTCAGAAAGCTTTCTAGATCTATTTGAGAGGACAAAACCACTAGCGCAACGCACACACGAGGAGGTGCCAAATAGTTCTCGGTCCAACCAAAAAGGGATCCCCAATTTTCGTGTGTGGATTTTGAAATAGTTTTTATTGTGTGTGTGTAATATATATATATATATATATATATATATATATATATATATAAATAGCTGGCCACTCGTATTCGAAGACTCCCGTCTACTAGGGCGGCTAACCAATCCTTATTGCAGACGCTCGTTCAGGCACATTTGTGATTGATCAACACCCGCACAGCCCACCTGTGTTTTATGCTATAACTATGCTGAGCAGACCTTAGTCACAATTTCTGGGAATCTAGAGTGGTCAACAATGTGAACAAAGCCGCACGCCCAAGTCCTCGGTCACGATAACTTGTGATTCCGTGCTAGCACAGCTATCGACAGTCCCTAAGGGTTCCGTCTACCCAATTTTACTCACAAGGCTTGGGTCAACGCGCGGTATAGTTTTTAGGCATTTTCCAAAGGTGCCGCACGTTGGATCGATTACGGGGATCGACCCCTCCAGTCCGATAATATCAGGAAGTCTCCTTTCTGGCAGATGGACCATGGTGAGATTTGAACCTAGGTCTCATGGTTAGAATGCGAACGATCTAACCATGTGACCAAATAAATAAAAATAAAATGTATTTATTTATTTTTTATTTATTTATTAACAATGATAGGTTTTGAAATACTTCAATTTTTGTACTTGATTTCATTCACAGAAATGTCAGCTGACAATTATTGATGATAATATTAACCCCAAACTTGAAGGTAACGAAACCTTTGAAGTATTCCTTAGTTCTTCTGTGGGAAGCAACCTTAACTATCCATTCTCTGCTGTCGTTCTCATCACCGACATCACTGAAGATGGTAAGAACTCTTCTTTCATTCCTCTAAAGATTCTACTTCCTATCTGTGATAGGAAGTAACAAACAGAATTGAAATAGCATGATTGTTGTTCAGTCAGCTCGGTACTAATGAGTGTTAGCTGCGCGTGTGTATTTGTTGAATGGTATTGTCGGAGTTACCTCCTCCTTAATTCCCAAATTGTCACTAGGGGTCATTCTCTCTATACTATAAATACTGGGCGACTTCTGGCCTCGTGCTCTTTTTCATTTCAGCGATTACAATGTAAGCTCTCTTAGAAGATCCCATTTGTGAGAGACGCCATGAACATTATACACACATACACGTACGTACGAACATTCACCAAAGAACAAACACAAATATTCACACACACATACAAATATTATTGTCTATGTCCATTGTAAAATTCTTTTGTTTAATACATATATTTGTTATATATATATATATATATATATATATATATATATATATATATATATATATATATATATATATATAATCTTGGTTTTGTTTGTCTTCTTTATCTTAAGTTGGACTTAATTCAAGTCCGGCCATTTTCATGTAGTTGGACCTTTTAATATTCTACCAGGAGTTACTAAGTTGCACACGTGTTTCTAATACAACAACACGCAAACACACACGGTCCACTACAGTACAATCATAACAGGTATACCGTTTACCCCTACATATTTTATTTTAAAGCAAAGATAGTAATTTATCGTTCAGTTAAAATTTAAGAGTAATTAAGCAAAATGAATGGCAGAAGGAAGGAAGATTGTTTCTTGTAAAGTTATTGAAAATTGAAGACACTAGTGTTGTGATATTAAATTTATAAACGATTGGCGATGGAAAAGACGCATGGGCATATTAGACGTATCACCCATCTTCAAAAATTTCAACGTCAATCGCTATCTTCTGTTCTTTTATTTCTAAAATCTTTCAATCTGGAGGATGTTACGCAAGACATGGTTCAGCATGTTTGTCAGGATCTGGACTACCAATTTGACGTGTGTCGCGTCACAACCGGTGCGCTTATTGAAAATTTATGAAGCTTTATGTAATCGGTTATAAAATCTACATTCCTTTGAATATTTTGCTCAAATTTTGATAAATAAATCTTTTATTGTTCAACATGAAGCCTATTTAATTTCGTTTTTCTGCAGTTACTCAGATATTCACATTTTAAATGATGTAAAAAAAGAAATTTGCCGGGGGGGCCTCCCTGTATGATAATTTCCTCTTCTATGGGGGGGCATGCACATGTCTTGTTGTTGTGATGCCGATTTTGTAAAATTCTGTCATTGCAGTTGCTATTCTGCAGTTTGAAAATAACAAATACGAAGTGGATGAGATGAATTCCTCAATAAGTGTCCCCATTATTAGAAGTGGAGACATCGGTTTCGAGTCGTCTGTTGTCTGTTACACTGAGGAGGGCACGGCAGAAACAGGAACTGATTTCAAAGAAAGGACGCGTCATCCGAGTTCAACAATTACTTTTAAGTCAGGTGAAACGGTAAGGCATTAAACATATTCTTTTTTTTTTCAAATGTCAGCGAATCTTATCTTTGCTCTCATTTTGCGCACTACATTTCTGTCATCGCCGATTTTTTTTCATTGTTTCTGCATTTAATCCTTCAGCCACATACATATACGTACGCACATATACAGGGTGCGATGGGTAAATAGTCGCCATTTTATATTTTTAATTTCACGCATGCGCATTGTTTTTGATTTTGTCGACTGCACAGTATAGTAGGTTTAATATGGGAACTGCCTGTTAGAAAAAGGGCACCATGACGCAATACACACCGTCAGAAATTTGGAAACGGTATGCTCTATTGCTTGTCATTCACGCCAGAAGCTCCAATATAAACATTTCAGAGTGTTTGGGTGTCAATATGAGGACAGTGCAGAGGATTTGGAAAGAGTTTGGTGATATATCCAGTCAACAACATGGCGTTTGGTGTGATCACTAATGATGGCAACGTTATGCCTCCATTCATCTTCCCACGGGGCCTCAGATTCAAAACTGATCAAATGCTTTGAGGTGGTAGTGCTATGCTGGGTCAAGAGGGTGGCTGCTAGAAGAACCTATTTCTAGCAACAGGACTCTGCACCATACCAGACAAGCAGGAGAACCCAGTCATGGCTGTCGGACAATTTCTGTGACCACACCAACTAACTCCCCAGGCGGCAACCCACTTGATTATTATGCGTGGGGTGCAGTTGAGCGAGAAACCAACAAAACTCATTGTAACACCAAAGATGACTAAGGATTATGGTAGCATTCACCAACTTAAACACGAACACCACCCAGAGAGTTCCAAAAGGTTCCGAAGTCGCCTGGAGGCCGTGGTTAAAGCCAATGGCGATTTTATTGAATTAATTTATTTAGTATTTCAAGATACTTTTGTGAAATTTTGGTAAATATATCTGTTAAAATGAGATATCCGTGTTGTTTTCATTTTTGTTTAATTTAGATTACAGTTTATCCATCGCACCTTGTATTAGGTTGGTGCAAAAATAATGTCGTTTTTTGACGTTCAATTTCATGTGAGAAAACGACATTATTTTTGCACCAACCTAATATATGTACATACTCACATAAACCAATGTCCACACACACACACACACACGTCGAAGCGATGTACGCATACATTTACACACATACATGTACATACAATTACATATATTTCAGCAGGAACAGTATCGTTGCTGGGCAGAATTTTCCGAATTAAAATTTACTCGCGCCTCACCAAATTTTATGTGATAAATAGTACACTTAAACTCCACCCCCAACAAAAAACAGGGGAGATAACCGCAGAATCGAAGTCAGAACATAATCATTGAAAACCCTCTCCTCTAATTTACGGAGCCTAATTACTATATTCTTGATACTTGATATAATGCAAAAATATCCCAATGATAAAATCGGTCAATAATTATTTATAACTATACTGGGATTCATATATGCAATTATAAATAATAATATTTTAAATTTTGAAATCATATTTATGTTTGGCATATGAATTCTTTGAAAATGTTTCTAAATCTTTGATTGTCTTTCAATCATTCTGCCTCACCTGCTATCCTCTTCTGCCGCTCCGCTCCGCACCGCTTGGGAACCAATGTTATAAATATTCGATGGGACTTTTAAATTACCCTTAAAATACTTGTAATATTACAACGTGTTTTCGTTGAGAAATACGTCCAAAAGTAATAGAGAAATAGAACAGTGAAATATAAACGAAAAACAACTAAGACAAAGAACAAATAGATTGTCCACGTTTTAGTACCACTGACATCAAAAAATCTATCAGTGTATGTGACAAAAATAGGGAAACTTGTAAAAGCCGTTTAAGATTATTTATAAAAAACGATTTTGGGCTTTCTTTATCTATAAGGATAATATTTTTTTTATTAATGAAGATGAATTTATGTTCATCTTTCTGCTTTTGGTCATTACGTTTTGGCCGCTGCATTCGCCGACCTTACTTGTATTATCGGGAAATTCTCCGCTAACATATTTGATTAATGTCCTTTTGTTCTTTCAAGCACTTTTTTGTTATCCCCCCTTCTCCTTTTTCACCCTATTTTTCCTTTTCATTTCGGATATTCTTCTGTATGCTGCAATTTTTGAAAATCACTTTTATGCAGCACCAAGAAAAGATGTGTTGATGTAGCTAACATGTGTAGTAGGCCGAAGAACCAACCGACCGAATCAGTGATAGAAACAAAAACGATGAGGATCCCTGTCTGAAAAATTCATCAAAACATGACAAATTAATTTCCAGCAATATTACGAATGCTGTTGAGTCGAGCACTTAAAACGTAACGATCGAAACAACAAAGATGAGGATCCTCTGGTCAGTTAATCGAATAGTGCCAGCATTTTGTTTCAGATCGTTAGAATACACTTTCATATTTTTATATTTTGAATTAGAGAAAAACAGATTTCGTTTTGCCTAATTTTATAGTGGAGAGTTATTTTATTATTCTCTTTTCGTTTCAGACCAAGAACTGCACCGTATTCATCAAAGATGACGCTAAATTCGAGAAGAATGAAAGTTTTACCCTATTCCTTATTTCGGCATTTGGGGAGAAAAACTTCCCAGCGGTCCTCATTGGCGAGAAAAACAATGCCACAATTGTTATTACAAATTCTGATGACGGTAGATAACTTTATAACAATAATGCAAAAATAATCTATAATAAATAATAGCGTTCAAAATGGCGGATTAAAAGCTTTGAGAATCCGCATAATTAAACATCACAACCACGAGTTCCGTAACCCACAAGGGTTGTAGGTGCGCTACATGTCCTGCAGCCGTAGCAGTAGTTTCTCACCTGACAGTCCACTCCTTTTCAAGTTGATTTTGAATTTAAACTTATTATTCTTCTAGGTTGGTTGCCACCTACGGCTATAGAACACAATCTCCGCTGCTACTTTACCCATAGCTGGATGGAGAAAACACGGATTAGTGCCTTTCCCGAGAGTATTTGTGCGAAAGTGAACGCAACAGTCTAGACTGGAATTTGAACCTGGTCCGCCGTTTCCATTTTTCTCACCAATAACCGTTACGCCACCGTTTATATTATTAATTAGTTAGAAATTAGGATTATCCATTATCTTGTGCTTCTACTTTTCTATCACCCCCTTGAATAATTTACTTATATATAAACTTTCTCGTTGTTTCGACCGTTGTGACTTTCGGTCATAGACAGCTATCGGTCGATCCGGTTAACCTTTTTTTCTTTTTTAATTTTTTTTTTTTTTTTTTTTTTTATTTTTTTAATCATATCACTCCAAACAAGGCAGAAATGCCACTAGCACGCGGGGGGGGGGTTGTACAGGTAATGAAAGTGAAAGAAAAGGTTGAATATACAGAGGACTGAGGAAATGACAAAAGATGAACGGGATTCAAGACAAAAGATGGCGATTGACATTGCATTTACATTTTTGATGATTGTAGTTATCAGGGAAGCAAGAAATCGGAAGTGAAATCCACGGGCAGGAAGTGTGAGCAAAGAAACCGTTGGAGTAGAAGAGACGGTTGCATTTAGCCATTTCAACAGTAAACGGGTGGGACCTAGTTGCCAATTTAGTAGCACGCTTAAATCCATATAGTCGGGGCACCAGGAAAAAAAGCTCGTCGGAGTAGTTGCCATGAAAATATTTGTAGAAAAAAACAGTGGGAAGCTACGCCACAAAAGTGACTGAAGACAAGATAACTGGTCAGGATTGATTAAATTACAGATCCTTCTTTGGATTTTGTCAAGAACCTCGAGATGAATAGCAGGAGCACCAGGTCAGATATGGCAGCAGTATTCAATGCACAGACGAATGGTAGATTTGTAAATGTGCAAGATGGATTCTGACGAAAAACATTTTCTGGCCCGACGCCGTGACCCAACGTTCCTTGCAGTAGATGCAGCTATTGATTCGATGTACTTGATCCACTTCAAGTCACTTGAGAACGTGAGGCCAAGAAGGAGCAGTCTCTCTCTCTCTCGATACAGGAGTCTAGCATCGACCATGCTGATGGAAGGTAGAAAAGGTTCTCTATGGTGGTTAAATAAAAATAGTTTTGATTTGGAAGCGTTAAAATTTACAAGCCATTTCCTGCACCAGTTAACCTCTGATTGGAGGTCCTTATCAAGAGCAGCTGCCAGATTTACTGTCAGCTCTGACGGATTTGCTATTGAAACAGGAGTAAAAAGGTAATGTCATCTACATAAATACCTAGTTGGGAACTGATGACATCGAGGAGATCATTGATGAAGATCACAAACAGCGTAGGACCCAGGATAGAACCTTGGGGACATCCGCGTTCGTGTGAAATGATCTGGAAGCGAGCCCGTTCAAAACGACTTTCATATCGTAATTTGATAAGAACGATTGGAATAAATCATTCGTTCTGTGGTACCGTAGCCCTGGAGCTTGCATTGAAGACCAGCGTGCCAAACCCTGCCAAACGCCTTCGAGATATCTAGAGCCACAGCTCGACTGGGAATTTCAAACTGAACCCTTTATTCAATCAATTATTTACTTATTGGTTCAGCTGGTTAAATAAATATAAAGGGTGTTCCAATAACTTGAACCGATTTTAAATTTTAAGCGTCTAAGGATTTTTTTTCAGATTTAACAACTTAAGTTTTTGGCAATTTCAGCTACGGAAAAATTAACAATCAAACAACGTGTTAGTTTCAAGAATGCAATTGGAAAAATTGTTCATAAATTCAAACAAACTGGGTCGGTGGCAGATGTGAAACACATTGCGTGCTCGTTTACGCCGTTCAACTGAAAACATTGCTACAGTGCACGAGAATGTGGCCGAAAATCCAGACACCTCTATTCATCATTGCGCGCAGGAATTGGACCTCTCCACAACAACGTTACATCGTTTCCAATTACACTCTCGGCTGGTTGATTATGTTGACCAAAAAAATTGCGAAGTGCGCGAAATGCATTTCTGTTTGAACGTCCATTTGATAACTTTAACACGTTGTTTGATAACTTTAACACGTTGTTTGATAACTTTAACACGTTGTTTGATAACTTTAACACGTTGTTTGATAACTTTAACACGTTGTTTGATAACTTTAACACGTTGTTTGATTGTTAATCTTTCCATGGTTGAAATTGCCAAAGACTTAAGTTGTTAAATCTGAAAGAAAAAGAAAAAAAAATCATTAGACGCTTAATTCACATTTAAAATTGGTCGAACTTACTGGAGCATCTTTTATATTTTTAATCTTTACAATAGTTATTTATAATTATTTATATTCATGGGCCTGCTTGCCGGTTTAAGTAATTGTGTACCTCTCACTGGAAGGGTGTCTCAAAAAATGTATACACACAAACCATAACCCTGCAATAGTCTATTGTGCTAAGAAGTTTTGGGGGATGAGGAATTTTATTTTCAACAAGATAGGAGCACTACCATCGCGATGTACGAATTAAATCTTGCCAAACAAATGGACCGGAAGACAAGGTTCCGTAGAATATTCATCTCGTTCACCAGACCTCACCTCTTTAGACCCTTTTTTTCTTGTGGGGATACTTAAAAGATAAAGTCTACGCTACAAAACCAGCAACGAATACTGAAATGAAAGTTTCCATAGTGTAAGCATGCAGCCAAATTCATATCGAAATGTTGATTGCAGCTTGTGATTTCATCGTCTCGCGTTGTCAGCAAGGTCTGGATCATAACGGACAACAATTTGAAAACATGCGATGGCAAAATCTCAAGAGCATACATCCTATTATAATTGTGCCTGTCATTCGCTTCGCTAGTTTACACCACCGTTACTTCCCTGATAATACCTCATAAATTAATGGACTATTCCGTTTTGATCGCGTGTAAAGAGGGGGAAAAGACTACTTGTTTTCAGTGAGAAAATAAAAGATAGAAAGGGAATATAAACTTGTTTAACAGCTAAAATGGGAAAGTTATCGACTTCAAACCTTTTCATTTGTACCCACTTCTTAAAATAACGACCAGCATTCATATCTATGATTGCTATTGCAATATTTCGTTA
The DNA here is from genome assembly GCA_964036315.1 of Acanthosepion esculentum. NCBI lineage: Eukaryota > Metazoa > Mollusca > Cephalopoda > Sepiida > Sepiidae > Acanthosepion > Acanthosepion esculentum. The sequence goes on along the minus strand of OZ038508.1, from coordinate 51,847,146 downwards.
AAGTTAACCTCAAATATTTTAACGATGCAATAGGGGGATTTCTACGGATATTTTATTATCGTAGAACTCGCCATGAGCTTACTCAATCATTAACTTAAGAATTAAGATACATCAGAATATTAAAATAGGAAAACCGTGAAATTTTCACGGGTTAAAACTAGCTTTTTTTTTTTTTTTTTTTTTTTTTCTTAAGCGTATTACCCCAAGCAAGGCTGGAGGCCACTATCACGCAAGGGGTTATAGAAGGGTTGGAGGAAGAGCAGATAGGAGAGGATGTAGAGAAAGACAGTGGGTCGCTCAAGGCAAGGGGTGTTACAGAAGATTTGGAGCGAGAGCAGATAGGAATGAAAGATGTCAGGAAGTGGAGAAGGGAAGTGGATAGATCAAGGCAACTGGAGATGTCGATTGACGCTACACTTATACCGTTGGAGATTGTATTTGTCAGGGAAACAGTAATAGGGAAGGGAGTTCCATAGGCGAGATGTGCGAGACATGAAGCTATTGGAGTAGAAGAGACGTCTACATCTAACAGTTTCAACGGTGTAGGGGTGGGAACGGGATGCCAGCCGCGTAGGACGTTTAAATTCACGAGGCCTAGGGACAAGCGAAAGCAGCTCCTCGGAGCAATTACCGTGAAAGTACTTGTAAAAAAAGGCAGAGCGAGGCAAAATCGCGTCTGCGAGAGAGCGACTGCAGACGAGATGACAGGTCAGCTTATAATAAATATTGTCTTCGTATGCATTATTTAAATTAGATGGTTCTAGTTGCGTGAATTATTTTTTCAGAAAGCTTAAAAATGTGTGTAATCATTTTTAGACATCCTATAATAATTAAAAAATATATAAGATCCTTAAATAAAAACAACTTTGCTTGATAAACGAATGTCCGTGTAGCGTAACAGATATCGTCACAGAAGGTGGAATCGCCGTACGGAGTTCAAATTTCGGGCTCGTGTAACCTGATCGCTGTGCAACAGGCGAAAACCTGACGCGACCGAATCTCTCATAAGTAACATTACATTTTATTCAACCCTAGATTTGCAAATACTGTCAGTTAGTGGAACGTGGTTCTTACATTCTCGCATGGATGTATCCGCTTCCCTCCCTAGGGTAGGTGTTTATATATCTGTCAGACGGTTCTTTCACATGCGTTGTCTATCATTGATCCCCAGTTTTATTCTGAAGAGGTCATTCCTCGGAACAACACGGCACCTGGCTTCTCTGTAGGACGCTGAATGCAAAGTCTATTCTGGGAGGATCTGAAGCGATCACGGTACATACCAAACTAGTCTGTTGTGGTCACTTTTATACAAATGCCCTTGGAAAAGGTATGGATCCCAACCAGCTATCAGTTAAATAGTAAACTGAGACGTCTAGCATTAATGGCAACTATTCTAAGAGAATGAAAATATTTAATTCTAATGCATGAAGGTAACGGGAACCCACTCCACTATCCTTCCCAGGATGTCATGGCAACTAACACATAGTAAGAAAACGGCGACTGGAGAGCCATGGTCGCCTGTATTATGAAGGGACGTGGCATTAAAAACAATATTTAAAAGAATATCAGCATAATAAAATATTTAAATAAAATATATTTTTTATTATGTGATATTTAAGGAAAAAAATATTATTTAAATTTAAGACCATTAAATAAGTTTCATTTTCTTTTCTTTTTTTCCTCAGTCCCACGCGTGCAATTCAAAGAAGCTGCTTACAGTGTTACAGAACCAAAGGCAGTTAATGAAATCAACACTTTGATTATACAAGTCATACGGACAGGCGATATTAGCCAGACGTCCAGCGTGCGTTGCACTCCCCACGATGCTTCTGCGGTGTCAGGCTTGGATTACAACGCTAAAAGTGTAATTCTTCTCTTCGAACCAGGTATAATATCAATATTTTTTCAGTCATATCCAACGAGAAGAACGAATAAATTTCATTAAACGAAAAAGATAGTAATAGAAAAAAAAAAAGAACAAAATAATTTGGTTTTTGCACACAGGAAAATATTTGACACTACGTTTGTCAAAACTAACTTTTAAATTCACACACACAAAATAGGTTGATCTCTCTCTCTCAGTATAAACCGGATAATTCGCTCACTTATATAAGGAATCGCAGAAGTGATGAACTGTTATAAGATTTCATACTAAATCATAAAAGCTGATATGTATTATAGTAAAAAGAAAGAACAGTAAGATATATAATCCAGTGTTCTTATTGATATTTTTATTTTTTACAAAACTGCTCAATGTGAATTTACAGAGCATAAATATTATAAATTAACTGATTTAAAAATATAGTTTCAAAAACCGAAGCTAAAAACTTCAAATTTAATTATATAATTAAATTAAAAGCATTAGTTCTGTTTCATCTTCAAGCGAATTTTGGAATATATATATATATATATATATATATATATATATAAATAAACACTACAATGTGCGAACCATTAAAATTCAGTCGGCTATTTCACGTGCCTTCAACGACCTGTTATACTTCGTAGTCATTTTACATCTAAATGATTTCACATATATTTTTCGTCATATCACCCCAAGTAAAGCGATAATGCCACTAAAACGCCATTGAGAGGGGGAAGAGAACGAGAAGATTTTAGTGATGTGATGTAAAAAAAACAAAAGAACAGAATTCAGGAAGACAGATTGATATTGCATTTAAATCTTTGAAGATCGCAGATGGCAGAGAAGTAAGAAACGGGGATAGTTCCACAAGCGAGTAGTGCGAGAAAAGAAACAATTATAGTACAGCTAACGGTTACATCTATTTCAACATTCAAACGATGAGACCTAGTTACCAATCTAGTAGTACGTTTAATCCATACTGTCGTCGTACCAAGGAAGAGTTCGCATTAAAACAATTGCCATGAAAATATAGAGATAGAGGGAACACCTGTCATGGTGAGTGGAAAGTGATTGAAGTGGAGATGCAATGTCAGAACCGATAACACTATAGACCCTTCTTTGGATTTTGTCGAGAATCTCTAGATATATTACGGGACCTCCAGACCAGATATGGCTGTAATATTCAATGCAATGATAGATTTATAAATGTGCAAGATGGATTCTGTCGAGAAAAACTGTCTATGGCATCGTGAATCAACCTTCCTAGCTATTGATTCATTATTATCACTCCACTTCAAGTCAGTGGACAACGTGAGATCAATAAAGCGTAATGAATTGCTCTCCTGGAAGTTAGCATCAACCATTGTAATGGAAGGACAAAACGGCAGTTTTGTTTGGGAGGCGTTAAAACGTACAAGTCATTTCTTGTCCAAGTTAACAAGAGAAAACATTTAATTAATGGAAGTTATTTTCGAGAGCAGTTGCCTTTTTCTTTTTTTTACTTTGACCTATCGGAATTAGTATTAAGATAGGAGTGAATAGTTGTGTCTTCAGCATAAATTTGGAAACTGATAACATCGGTATCGTATGTTCAAGGATAGAGCCATAGAGGACTGCCTCATAAATACGAAATGATCTAGAAGCGTGGCCGTTCAACACCATCTTCATTACACAATTTAAGAACTACTGGATTAAGTAAAAAGATATTCGACCAGAGACACCATACCCCTTGGGCTTGTGAAAAGGCCAGCGTATAAAACGCAATTGAGATATCTAAAACCACAGCCTGAGTCTCACCGTTCTTATTTAAAGATTGATAGGCAAACTCAGTAATAACCGTTAACACTTCAGCGGGTGACCTAGAGAAACGAAAACCATATTGTTTATCTGAAAGAAGATCGTGTGAATTTAACTGTTTAACCAATTCGGGGTTGATTACACATACCGTACCTCGTATCGTTCAACCTATTATTCCATATAATTTTCAAATGAGCGCAGTGCCGTAGTGACACATTAATATCGCACGGGCAATATCACTGTTCTTGGCTACTGTGAATTTATCGATATAACAATGATGGTTTTGAATACTGTTGATAATAAGGCCCACGTTTTTAAGAAAAACAGCATCAGAAGGGATATATTATTATAACACCGATATATTACATCCTCTATGAAGGTTGGACAATTGCCTCGCAGATGAAAAGAAAACGAGATGTGGTTCAACAAAAGGATGTTGAGAGTACCATAGACGGAGCACGTGAACAACGAGTAAGTTTTAAGGGAAATGGAAAAAAACACACACTTGAACTTAGAAAGAGTCTAATCAGAAAGAAACAGCTAAAAACGTTGGAGCTCATAATGAGGAAAGAAGGCTTGGAAATGTGACACTCACGGGGGCATACTGAAAGCAAGAGGGGTAGAGTTAGACATCGAGGAACCTATTTACCAAGATTGTGTAAATGGATGACAAAACGGGGACTGAAAGCGATGGTGATTGTTGAGGGCTACAAAAGATAGGAAGTTGAGGAGAGCTATGAACGTCTAAATTCTGAAGGGACTGTAAGAGTTCTTGGATAGCAAAGGAAAATATTTGTCGCAGATTACTTCCACAACGAAGAGAACAAATCACTGTAAGTTCAGACTCGAAGATCAGGGGCAGAAAATGTCGAAATCTTGATTCGCAGGTACTGTGTTACAAATCACAATGCACGTAACCAGTCCGAAAAAAAAATTCGACCGCCGCGGTCGCTAAATACACGAAAAAATTATCTCTTTCTTTTTCTCTTTCTTCTCTCTTCTCTTCTCTTTCTTCTCTCTTCTCTTTCTTTTCTCTTCTCTTCTCTTTCTTTTTCTCTTCTCTTTCTTTTTCTCTTCTCTTCTCTTTCTTTTTCTCTTCTCTTCTCTTTCTTTTTCTCTTCTCTTCTCTTTCTTTTTCTCTCCTCTTCTCTTTCTTTTTCTCTCCTCTTCTCTTTCTTTTTCTCTCCTCTTCTCTTTCTTTTTCTCTCCTCTTCTCTTTCTTTTTCTCCTCTTCTCTTTCTTTTTCTTCTCTTCTCTCTTCTCTTCTCTTCTCCCCTCTTTTCTTCTTTTCTCCCCTCTTTTCTTCTTTTCTCCCCTCTTTTCTTCTTTTCTCCCCTCTTTTCTTCTTTTCTCCCCTCTTTTCTTCTTTTCTCCCCTCTTTTCTTCTTTTCTCCCCTCTTTTCTTCTTTTCTCCCCTCTTTTCTTCTTTTCTCCCCTCTTTTCTTCTTTTCTCCCCTCTTTTCTTCTTTTCTCCCCTCTTTTCTTCTTTTCTCCCCTCTTTTCTTCTTTTCTCCCCTCTTTTCTTCTTTTCTCCCCTCTTTTCTTCTTTTCTCCCCTCTTTTCTTCTTTTCTCCCCTCTTTTCTTCTTTTCTCTATCTCCTCCCCGCCCGGATTCGAAAACACCAACTGCTTTTATCGACCGAGCATTTTTTCATTCGTCGCCAACTGAGCGAGGACGCACAATATTAGCATATCAAAATACTTTTATGGCGACTCCTGCCACTGACTTGTTTTTAATTTGAATATTACGTCTTCAGCATATCATGCAGAATACGTGCCCTTTTTTTCGGCAAGTAACTTTCTTTTTCGCCATATTTTCCGTTGTAGGATACACGCTGTCGTTTGGTTTGACGAGGTAATTCGCTGTTTTCTTCGCTACAGGGACATAGTATATGAAGATTATCATCTTGATTTATTTTGAATGTTTTTAAAAAAAATTACTGTATTTTTTGCAGGAATCCAGAGCGTTGATTATGCAGTCGATATTCTTTACAACAGTCATATAGAATGGCATGAGTCCTTTGTCATTGTTCTCGAACCTGAAGATATCTTTGGTGCTGAAATCGGGAAAATTCAGTCTACCACTGTTACAATTTTAGACAACAAAGTTTCCGGAAGTATTGTCTTCCCCGCACCTCCAATAGTAAGCTCCTTCCTGTGTTTTAACCTCTTAAATACTAAAAAAGGCCTTTCAAAAGAAAGTGTTATTAACATTTCATAGCAGCATGATGAACGTACATCAATTAAAATCTAATATGATTATTAAAAGAAAAATTTCTAAGACAGATATTTATGTCAATTTGGGACCTGATGACTTTACTGACAATCGAGATAAAAAGATAAAATGATACAAAACCTTTCTTTTTGTTCGAGGTTGTTTCTTTGCTTTATTATGACGATGTTGAAAAAGGTTTATTAAAATGATATATAACCTTTCTTTTTATTAGAAGTTGTTTTCTCGCTTTACTATGACGATGTTGAAAAGGCTTTGCCCATGGAATGATATTTAACATTTCTTTTTATTCGAGGTTGTTTCCTTGCTTTACTATGACGATGTTGAAAAAGGCTTACACATAAATCCTAGTCCCGGTTATCCATTGGTTTGTGTCACGGTAAGCAGCCATTTTTGTTTTCTTCCTATTTTCCATAAAAGCGGGAACTGGATAAAATGTGTAGATAGTTTATCCACAGAAACACATTTTCTTCTTACTTTATATATATATATATATATATATATATTAGTACAGCAGATCATTATTTAAGCATATATTATTAAATATAACAGACAATGTCTATTATGTCTGATCATGAGCCGTTCTAATGTTTGCATGTTTGCTTTAATTTCTGGTGAAAATAAAGACAAAAATTGTCCAACATTTGGATATTTTTATTATCTAGTAATATCTGTCTAATATTATCAATTTACATGCCCGTTCAGAGATTGTATCTCTGATGCTAATAATAAAGCCGCTACATATATTGGTTTTACTGCAACCACCCTGTCCCGTGGACTTATCTGTCACCTTTCTGATCTTAGTTCTATTTAACATTTCTTAGAAAAACATAGCCATGTACATATTAGACAGATATTAGTTGATAATAATACTCGCACATACACACAATAAAACGAACCTTCAGATATTGGAGGCCATCTACATTAAAACGAAGCAACCCACACTCAACAAAATTACATTTTAAACTAGTCACAACACATTACATTGGTTCTGTCGTAATAATTCGGTCTATCGCGTGGTATGACGTCATAGAACCGCATCTTGAACTTACAATCTGCGTCTGCTACTCCGCGACCGTTATCTTTGCATAGCAAATTTCTATGTCAAAATAACAAAATATCAGCTTTCACGGTGGATATCTTTGTTTCATGTCTGTATAACTACTCTGAAGATGGCTCATGTGAGCCGAAAGGTTCGGACCAACTTAATAAAAATTGTCCAAATGTTTGACAATTTTTATCTTTATTTTCATCAGAAATTAAACTAAACATTCGAACATTAGAACGGCTCATGATCAGACATAATAGACATTCATTGTTATATTGAAATATGTTTTTTGTATGAATGATTCATGTAATATAAATTGAACTGCACCACATATTTGATTTAAAAAGAACTGATCCGACGTGCAACTTTCGGAATAATAGCTGAGACATTGCTCTATTTATTGAACAATTTAGTTCATGCCACATCGACCGAAAAAAAACAAACTACTACAACAAAATAATTCTCTAGTTACCATATTAGTAAAGAAACGCACTCTCTTAAATTTTCAAAAAATTCAACCTTATCGTTGCGACCGCACGCTCCAAAATGTCTTAACGTTAACAATAACACATTTCTAAAAAAAAAAACATATTTCGATTCACATCTTTCGTGTCCTGTTATTACCTGGATGTACTAAAAAAACAAATCAATGTGCATGCACAGATGAAGGTACTAGCTAAGAAAGACCTTATACAAAATTAATTTATTAAAAACAGGGATCATAACATTCATCTAGAGGTTCGTGGGTTAATGCAATTTTAATAAATTTGTTTGCGAAGATGTATCCTCCTCGCCATTTATATCATTAACTTCACTAATCTGTTTTTTGTATGAATGATTCATGTAATATATAATGCTATGCTGCTGTGTACTAAAAGGATTAGAATTGTTTTGTCTTTCTCAATTGCTTAACCTCTGACTGCCTTAAAAATCAGTATTTTATTGAATACAGGTGAAACATGGTGGTGAGAAATACGTAAATCACTTTTGTCTCTAAACGGTCTCTTGGATAGGCATACATTCATTTCTTGCTATCTAATGTATCTAAAATAATGGCTGACTGCTCGTATCTGAGTATGCCTATCTACTAGGGCAGCTATCAAATCCTTATTGCTGACGCCTGCTCAGGCACATTTGTGCTTGTTCAACACCCACAGAACTCAACTGTGGTTTATAGTGCAACAATGATGAGCTAACATTTGTTACAGTTTCTGGGAGAGCGTATCATCAACAGTCTGAACAATGCCTGCACGATCAAAACCCTCGGTCAAGGTTAGCTCAAACAAATAGTTCCTTCTACCCACTTTCACTCAGAAGGCTTGGCTCAACTCATGGTATAATTTTTCAGGCACTTTACAAAGGTGCCAATCGCTGGTGTCACCTGTACAGGCCGATAACTTCAAGAAGTCACCTTCTTGACAAATCGACCATATATATATATATATATATATATATATATATATATATATGGAGGGAGGATGAGGAGCTGTGATACAGCGATACAGTCTGTATGTAGATGGCTATATATATATATATATATATATTAAAATAATAGGAAAGAATAATGTGATTTATAATTCAGTTCTTAGCATTTATTTAAAAAAAAACAGTGCTCGATACAGCAGTGGAGCATAATACTGTAATTTTTTTAATATATTATCATCACAACACTGAAATTCCCAGGTTTCAAAACTGGAATTCAAATCTAATCATAAAAATTAAAAAAACAAAACAATTATATACAATTTTCCTAAATCAAGAAAAGAATAGAACACTCAAAAATTGAAAATGACAGCCTATCTAAAAAAAAAAAAATATCGGAGTCCAAATGACAACAATTGGAAAAAAGAATGAAAAGCTTAAGGAGTAAATGAAAAAAAAAAACAACTAAAAGGCCACATAATACGTGGCCTTCGTCGGTTCATTTCGACCAAAGCGAGATAATCGCCTTTTGCATCGCTACATCACAAATAGTGTCGATATGAATCTATTTTACTGTTTGACTCGATCTCTCCTCTATAGGGCCGTAGATTAGTAAGATAATCAGACGGTTTCATAGATTATATATAAACTTATCTTTTAACTTAAAATAGCTGAAAAAAAAACGCATTAATAAAGTTGCAGTTACAAGTTCTTGCTTTATTCGGAATATTAGTCGAAAAGAGAATGAGTCGGCCAACGTTAAATAAGATTTCCTTATCACAAGTTGTCTGACCACGCCTGACAGCAGCAGGACCCAAGTGAAATAACTTCTCTGACCCCTAATCATTTACTTCTTTGGCACCTGCTTGTTCCATGGCTTGATGTATAAATATTTATGTCGGCTCATATTCCCCTTTCTAAATCAGTTTAAAATAAGGTTTTTAGCTTTTATGGTTTTTAGCACTAAAAATCATTGATCACCACCAATCACCGTTGTTGAATATATTAGATCATTGCAAAAGTTTGCGTCAATTAGAAAATTAAAAACAATATTTTACATGCTCACAAAGACATTTATTAGTCAAGTACATAGACTTCATGCTTTTTAACAACTACTCCCCATCATTCTACAAGCTTGTTTTGTAGAAACTTTTTAAAAAATTTTGTGGGAAGATATATAACGTGGTGGTTTTCGACTTACTGCAAAAAGTTCAATTTTTTGTCATTTAAATTGTTCAGTAGACTGGAACAAATGAAAATCCGAAGGCGCCAAGTTAAGAGATTACGGTGGGTGCCGTGGCTTCTGCAAGGTCTGTTTTGCAACATGCGGTCTTGAGTTGTAGTAAATGACACCTTTTCGATTTGCTAAAATCGCCCGTTTTTCTTGAACACAAGTCTCTTCAAATGGCGAAAGGCAGTCAAGATATCGATTTTCAAACACTTAGCAATCTCGTTCGTCGAAATCATTTAGTTTATTCTCCACGATGGCAAACATGGCGCCTTCATTGACGTCGGAACGTGGTTGGTCGTTTAAATTAAAATCTACCTGACGAAATCTGCCAATCCGCTTTTTGACCATCCACAGAGCTGGATCATGATCCGAGTAAACCTTTTAGTATGTTTCTTTTGTTTCAGTTCCGACGCTTATTTCTTTTGGAAATTCATAGAACAAAATATGGCGAAAGCGCAACTTTTCATCCTCCAACTTTAAGGCATTCATTTGGAGACAAAACGTTAATCTTCAACAAAGTCCGAGTCGCATCTGAACGATGCAAGGTTTCAATGTAGAACACATCGGAAATCGACACCAAAACAAACGCCAGTATCAACTTGCAGTCACTTTACATTAACAATAGAAATTTGGCCCCAACTTTTGTAATGATCTGATATTATAGCGGTATGGAATTTGAGCTGAGAAAAGGAGGAGGCGTTCTCTAACCTAAATTTTTTATTTAGTGTTATTGATTTTGCATTCATCTTGGCCAAAGAGTTTTCATTGTTTGTTTCAGCCTTGTGACCATCATTATCCAGCATATCTTTCAACCCAAAGTCTGTGTGAGGAGGCTGGCATCAACTCCACCCAAGTATCATTCAAGTGGGAAGCAGCTTTCCCGAGCCAGGTTGACGAGAATTCCTACCAGCCGTTTGTGGAAATTACTGACAACACCCTTTTCACCGAAGTGACTGGTGTTCTACTGGATAGCGTCTACTTCCGTCCTCGTTATCGTCTTCGCTGCTCAGCGGCCCCCACCGACAAAGGAAATTCTGGCATTCGGCTGAAGAGTAACATTGTTGACATTAGCCAGAATGACGGCATTTGCCATTCTCCAATCTACACTGGCAACTCCTTCAGTTATCAAGCACAGTCATTCGTCGCTAGTTTGATGTACACCCCGATCAGTGACCGCAAACACCCCAACACAATCCAAATATCGGTAACCATTCCTCACCAGGATGGTATGTTGCCACTGGTGTCAACGATGCCATTGAATAACATCAAGTTCTTGCTGTCAGAAGCTATATACCGACAACATCACGTCTGCTCAAATCTGATGGAACCTTCATTCACTAAGTTGGAAGATGACACGGGGTTTTGGGGATTTGATTCGGGAAGGATCGACCAGAATTCGGGTAAATCTTTTGGTTCTCTTTTTAAAACTGCTTCGCCCACCGTGCCAGGGAGAATTTAAGTTTCCATTACTCCTTATTTTAGAAAAAATTCTTTATCATTTCACCGCAAGCAGTACCGGGGTGAGAATTTCCGAGGTCCGACACGCAGATTATTTTAAGCCCACCCCGGTCAGAAAAGGACATGATGGGACAAATAAACTCGATCTGTTATGTCTTAAAAGACATAATAAAGAGCGTGTCTTACTTGGCAACCCTTGCAATAGTGTATTTGGCACGAGAATTAGACTTTGAGTTTAGGCTGGTCGAAGGTACCGTATATACTTGTATATAAGCTTACTTCATATTATAACTCGTGTATAATGCAACCCAGGCTTCTGAGCAATACTAGTAAGCCTACCGTAGTCAAATAGTCCAGAATTGGACACCACCCTAGACATATTTTATAGCAAATAAATGGTCTTCATTCTTTTTGTGCAAAGCTATCACAAAATGGTGAAAAAGAAACATTTAGCGTAAAATATCTTATACGAAGATTTAGATAACATTCTTTGTTCTCGTTCATACGGTAATGCCTTTACTCTAGGCCTGCCTCCTACGTAGCCTAAGTCCCTTCCTTTTTGTCTTCACATGAAGAACAAAACCCCACCCACTATGTATACATCTTAAAATCAACAAATACCTTATAGAAATGAAGAATTAATAGATTTTTTTCATTATTCGGACTATTGTCCTCATTTTTGTCGCTATACTTATTACAACGTTTCGGCCGTTGTACGCTCCGGCCTTCTTCAGGTGGTTGGAATGTCCTCAAGGACACATGGTAGAGTGGATAAAGGCATTAGTTAGATCCAGTGACAGGAACCAAAGAGTACGAGTTCAATACCCGGTTAAGGCAGTGGAGAACTTGGAGAGGGGAATTAACAGGAGATAACTGACATCCATTAAACATGGCACGTGGAACTAGAACAGTCTACCCCAGTGAGCGAAATAAAGGGTTCAGTTCGACATTCCAACCACCTGAAGAATGCCGGAGCCTACAACGGCTGAAACGTTGTAATAAATATGGCGACAAAGATGAAGACAATAGTCCGAATAATGTAAATAGTGTACATAATACCTCATCTCAGAAATATAGACAGATACAGATTTTTTTTTACATATCTCAAATTTGCATTCATCTTTGTTTCGCAGGTGTTTACATTGTTGAGTTGTTGCCTTTCCAATGACAGCCTTTTGTCAGGATTACCAGTACATAATGATAACGGAGATTACTTGTGACCTTAAGGTTAGCCAAAAAGACAGTGAGAATGTAAGCCTACCGGGTAGGTTACGGTCATCGAAAATGCATAAATTTTGACATTTCCAGAAAAAAAAAAATTACTTTTGTATAGTGCAATCGGTCACTGAAAAATAACCTCTTCAAAAAGAAAAAAAAGACCTCAGTATAGTGAGCCCCCCCCCATTTTTTGCGTTAAAAAAAGAAAGAAAAGAAAATGATCATGAAAAACTTAATATACTCGAGCATATACGGTACTTTTAGAACGGCAATATGGTTTCCTCACAAAAAAACTAGTCAATAGTTCGGTCTCCAGATCAATAAAACCCCGGTCCGCTTGAATGAACGGAGGGATTCTTCAGTAATCACATCTTCGTGGTTACACAACAATTAAACCCCAATTAGACGACCGCACCCGACAACCAACGACAGGTGAAAAATAGTGAACTGATGAAAAGACCCATACCCGCAAAACGTTAAACCTTGCTCTGTTATATTTGGTGCCAGTGACTGGCACCAAATATATCGACGTGGTGTAATGGTTAGCAAGCATGTCTTGCTAGAACCATTACAGCTGAGTAGTGAGTTCAATCTTCACTGGGTGCCCCATGCTTTCGGCCTTGTACCACATCTAAGCTGCGCTTAGAAAATCATTTGATCACCTCGACGTGGTGTAATGGTTAGCAAGCTTGTTCCGCTAGAACAATTACTACTTCGATCCTCACTAGGTGCCCCACAACTTTCGGTCTTGTGCCACATCTAAGCTACGCTTGGAAAATCACTATTCTCTACCAGTAACTCTAAGAGGTGCATTTGACACCACAAACAATCAAAGTTGTACATACGAATTTGTCAGGTTAGAGAAGATAGAGGAACAATATGTTTCTTTAATAAATTTAATGTCGAAAGTGTGTAACCCTCCTCGCCGCTCCACCCAAAAAATATCAAGATATTTTTACTTAATAAATCGAAGAAATTTTGTTTGGTTATTCAATACATTGTTTAATGAAAACGGTAAAGTATTACTACTACTACAAATGGTAGTCAACAGTACAACAAGTAATAAGTTAAAGAAAGTTATAATAAAATTAAATATAAATCACTTTGAGTGCCGGCAAGTGCTTTGATGTGTAAAGTCGTATGAGTTGTGATACTTGACGTAGCAAGTTCCAGCGGTAAGATTCCTAAGTTCAAGTCACTTTTGACCTGTAGTAATTGGTAGGTTGAATAATGCTTTGGCCAAAGGCGTGATAATAAAAAGAAGCTAAAAAATAATGGCCATAAAATGTGTGGATAAAAATTTTAAGTTTCTCCTTTTTTTTTTTTTTTTTTTTTTTTTTAAATTAAGCCTAATTTTCTCACTATTTTTATGAACTGATTGAATATCTCCTCTTTTCATCAAACGTTGCATATTTTCCTAATTTTTTCTTTCTTTAAGGATCAGTTTTTCCTTATCAATTTGATGAAAAGCTCCGTACAAAAAAGACGCTTCAACTCTACCGTCATTTGGATCTGAAACATTGTACTTGGACATTTCGCGCTTGGTATCACATGACCGACCTTGTTGACCAATGCGGCGGCAAGATCCTGACCAACTTCAAAGTGACTGACTCTGGTCAGTCGTTCTTGACCGTCAGAGTCCCGCTCTACGTCTCTTATCTTTATGCCTCACCCCCTGTCGGTTGGAGTTCTCTGGAGCATCACACAGAGATGCAGTTTTCTTTTTACTACCAATCTGTGCTTTGGAATACTGGGCTTGAGGTGGATGGCCAATTAGGTGGTCACCTGCAAGTGCTAAGAATTGCCATTGGGGAAGGTGGACATCTGGTCATTGATTTCAGGACACAGGCTAATTTCAGAGGTAAATTATTTTGTTAAATTTTGAAATATTGCTTAATGGGAATCCGTTTTTCTTTTAGTATACGATAGGTTGCCGAAAGGTTATCAGCCAGGTCAATTTCCAAATATCTCACCGAATATCATCTTTTTTTCAATTTCTTTGTTATGCTTTTCAAAACCAACTTCTGTCGCTTATTAGCTGAAGGTAATTTCAAGATTAGCGGCAACAATCTTAACAATATAAGATGTGCAGATGATACTGTTGGGATTGCTATGAAATGAGTGTGTAATCAGAATGTTTTTTGTTTTAAGATGATGAGTTTGAAAGCATGTTCTTCATATTAATCACAACAATATAAAGCATAGACATACAAGTTGAATAAATCTCAAGCAAAAGTGAAGAAACAACGGTTGTCGTGAATTCAATTAGAAAATATCGAACATTTATATACAATTGGAAAAAGCTTGTGTTTTGGTTATATGAAAGTTGACGAAGTGTGAATTAAGTATGTTAATGAATTACAGTTCAGCAATGTTCAATTGTTGAAGAAATCTTCAAATATGATAAGGAAAATATATCAAAAAGGTAATTTAGGTAGTAAATATGCGATATTAAAGTAGGATTTGTTTTCTTATTCTTCCAGAGTTGTTTACCTTGGACTGTCTTTTGTTGAAATTACAATTTCTATTTAGTAGTGCAAATGAATACGTTTTACGAAAGTTGTAATGGACTCAGAGAATGATGTTGGTGGTTGAGTCAGCAGTTGACGCGCGAAAAGTTTCTTAAGTCAAAATAGTGACACGCCTGGATTCTTGTGGCATCTCTCTGAAGTTGAGTTACTGACTGGTGAATTGGACTGAAATTTGTCTTGGGAAGTCAAAGTAGGCTCCAGCGAGCTTGGCGGGAAAGTAGATTTTCGACAATCGACACACATTTTGGTGTCGTCTCGACCAATAAAAAGTCTAGTTTCGCAATGTGATGTGTTGATTGGTTAAAACTGATTCTAATGGAAGAGTGTATTTTTTACTGAGGTGAGTAGAAAATATAGATGATTCTATAATACTGTATTGATACCAATACAGAAAGGAAACTAAAACAGCTCCCCCAGAAGGTAGTGAAGGAAAGCGAGAATAAAAGACTAAGTATAAACTACAAGACAGAATGCATGTTTATCAGCAAAAGGATGAGCCCAAAATGCGAATTACAAATCGGAGATAATAAAACCAAACAAGTACAGAAATTTAAATATCTGGAAAATGTTCTACCAGAGGACGGAAAGTGTGACACTGAGATCCGAAGACGTATTGGGATAGCCAAAGATACAGTCTAAAAGCCAAGCAGAATATTAAGAAACAGAAACATTTCGTTAGGAACAAAGAAAAGAGTACTGGACTGCTACGTGATATCTGTTCTTTTGTATGACAGTGAATGCTTGACAGTCTCCTCAAAGAGGAAGTGACTTGAAGCAACAGAAATGTGGTTCTACAGAAAGATGCCCAGGATACCATAGGCCGAACATGTGAACAGCAACGAAGTTTTGGAGAAAATGGAAACAAAAAGGAAATTTATACTTCAGGAAGAGGCTGTTGAAATTTCGGGGGCACGTAACGAGGAAGGAGGGCTTGGAAAACCTGATACTCAAAGAACAGATTGAAGGAGAGAGGAAAGCAGCACTTAACATACTTGGACTTGAGAAAATGGATGGTAGAACAGGGTTTGGGAAAAATAACAAAGACTAAACTTAAAACTGACAAAACACAGGATGATGTGGAAGGCCATGATAGCCTATGTCCTGAAGGGACATGGCATATAAAAGAAAAATTTCCATTTTAGAGAACCAATTGTAATGACAAATGTATCATTCTAACTACTAATTATCAGTGATAGTTTGGAGTACAGTAAAATACTACAGATTTAGTACTGTAGTGGCAGTGTACATGATAGATTAAAAACGTTATACTACTCCATGACAATGCAAGACAATATACAGCAAGAATAACATAAGAAACAAATTTTGGAACTCAGTTGCTCTGTTCTACCTTACAGGTATTCTATTGACCTTGCACCAAACAATTACCTTTTTTTGATCACTGCAAAAAGCTTTGATGTGGGCATGGAATTTCTCTAATGAAAACCAGATTCAAGAGTTCATTGAAAGCATTTTTCACATTAAAACCTGTGGAATTTTACTCAAAAGGTATCAAATTGCCTTAAAGGTGCCAATATAACTGAATAAAGTGTAATTGCACAGAGTATGGCAAAACATACCTCTTACATAATGGTAAGACATTAGCTAAATGAAGACGCCATTGTCACTTGCCTAAGTTCCCTAGTACCACACAGGTGGCAGTTTAAAATGTGGGAGGTATTTCTGCCACACTCTGTACTTTATTTTTTTTAAGAATAAAGTTGATAATCAAAAACGGAAATTATTTGTGACTCGAACTAATATATACTGCATACACTAGACAATTGAGAACAATATATAATGTCAACAAAAACATGTTAAACAGAAAAAAGAATGTACAAATATTCAGCTGGGGAAAAAAAAGAAAAGGGTTATTCAATAAAAATCACTTTCAACCTAGAGCACTGCCTTGTGGGAATATCCAATATCTTATTAACCCATTAGGGTCCACCATTAAGACCCAGAGTTTTCTCCAGTCCCGGTGAATGGTTGCACTCACGAATAGGCTGCATGCTTTGAACATATACTGGGTATGAAGTTCATTCCAGACCCCTCAAGTGGAACTCATTTAAAAAATCCATTGCTAAAGATGCTGGAAAAATGGTCGGATCATTCTATCACTCCAGGAAGTACCTGACTCCTTATGCTGTACTTTATCTTTACAAGAGAGATTAAACTAAATTGGACTACTGTCTTCATATCTGGATTGGTGCTGCCCAATCTATGCTTTCCAGCCTCGACAGTGTTCTAAATCATTTATGTGTGAGGAGGGAAGTCTTACTCTCCCCTCTGCAGCCACATTGCAAGTGTGGTGGCTACTTCCATGGCAAATGTTCCAGTGAATGTCATTCACCAGTTCCACCAGTTTAGATCTTTACAGTTAGGCCATGCTACTTCCATGGAGTTGGAACACTCTCATTTCATTTATATGTATTGTTGGTATTTGTACTATAAAAATGTATTTTTATACTTTCATAGAATTATGTTTTTTGTTGGAGGGGGGGGGTCACATAGCTGGGACCCTAATAGCAATTAAGAGGTGGTTCCATGCTCCTCAAAACCCCCAATCTCCCAATCAGAGGCCTGGCTGCCGGATGTAGTTTATTATCATACCCAGGACTATTGAGTAGTTATCAAGCCTTGTCTTGGGTCAATTCTAGTATTAAAAAACCCTTTGGAGTTGGTGGACATTAA
>OZ038508.1:51689958-51824453 GCA_964036315.1 Acanthosepion esculentum | reverse complement strand
GAAGAAGAAGAAGAAGAAGAAGAAGAAGAAGAAGAAGAAGAAGAAGAAGAAGAAGAAGAAGAAGAAGAAGAAGAAGAAGAAGAAGAAGAAGAAGAAGAAGAAGAAGAAGAAGAAGAAGAAGAAGAAGAAGAAGAAGAAGAAGAAGAAGAAGAAGAAGAAGAAGAAGAAGAAGAAGAAGAAGACTGGGTCCATATTGTTGACCACTCGCTTGATTTTTGTTAACATATCTATTACTGATTTATAGTTGGTTAGTGTTTTTTTTTGTTTTGTTTTGCGGCATATCAACATCTCTATGGGTTATTTAATGTCGAAATCTAAATATTTTGCACACAATTTTATGGCGTCAATTAAAAATATTTTTGAAGAAGAAGAAGAAGAAGAAGAAGAAGAAGAAGAAGAAGAAGAAGAAGAAGAAGAAGAAGAAGACTGGGTCCATATTGTTGACCACTCGCTTGATTTTTGTTAACATATCTATTACTGATTTATAGTTGGTTAGTGTTTTTTTTTGTTTTGTTTTGCGGCATATCAACATCTCTATGGGTTATTTAATGTCGAAATCTAAATATTTTGCACACAATTTTATGGCGTCAATTAAATATATTTTGACGCAATTGCATGCCTTCAATTACAGATAAAATGTATTGTTGGTCATTTTACTATAATTATGTGTCATTTGGTCATTTAACTATAAATAGGTATTGTTGGTTGATTTTGTTTAGCGGCATATCAACCTCTATGGGTTATTTAATGCCAAAATCTAAATATTTTGTACACAATTTTATTTTTTTAAATTATTTTTTTTAGATAATAATGGTTTTAGTGATAGAAGTCTTACTAACAGACTTAGAGCTGAGGGGGAGGAGAGATGGATTCACACCTGTCCAAAAGGTATTTGAGCGTAAGTGAATATGACGATCCTAACTGGATTTGGAACTCGGCTCTCCGATTAACAATTCGGAGCCGTTGTCCATTACACCACCCGCACATCCAAGCTTACAGAACCTGGTATTCCCAAGCCAACACCCATCTAAGCACTGATCAGATTTGACATTGTTTAACTTCAGTGATCGTACAGGAACCGGTGTTTTAACGTGTCGTGGACGTAAGCCTATTCGCGGCCATGTATTATAAGTTCAACTGGGATGTTGTCAATAATGCTTATATAAAAGATCAAAGGATGCTTATATAAAAGCAATCAGTAAAGATTTTCACCAGCATTCGTGCTCTGGTTTTTTGGACTGGGATCAAAGTGTAGTATCTTATACAGCTACTAGATAGTATGAGCCAATTTTAAAACCATGTTATATTTATTGATTGTTGCCCACAATGCCTCATGCCACACTCAGATTATCTTTAGTCTATGGAGACTTTGTAGAGGTTTTGTCTGTGTTGTGAGAATTTTTAGCATAGACTGAATATCTGTTCTACACTTATTCTTAACGCATTACTAAGGAGCAAGAACAGTAGAGGAGTAATCAGGAAGACAGTAGATAACGATTGACATTGCATTTAAAATTTTGAAGATCAAAGTTAACACAAGGGGTTACTGGGTGTGGAAGAATTAGAAACACAAACATTACTAAGGAGTCAGAACAAAAGAGGAGGACAATAGATAGTGACTGACATTGCATTTAAACTTTTGTAGATTAAAGTTGGTTGGAAAGCATGAAGCCAGAAGAGAGTTCCACAAGCGGGAAATACAAGAAAAGAAACTATTAGCATAGAACTTACGGTTACATATATCTACCTCAACAGTAAATTGATGAGTCCTCGTTGTCAATTTAGTACTGCGCTTAAATTCATAAAGTCTAGGTACCATATTGAAGAGCTCATCCGAACAATTACCATGAAATATTAATAGAAAAGGCACAGGGAAGCAACTTTACGGTGGTGGGAAAGTGTCTGAGATGCCAGGTCAGGACCAATAATATTGCTTGTTCTTCTTTGGATTTTATGAAGAATATCTAAATATATAGCAAGAGCACCGGACCATATGTGGGAGCAATATTCAAAGCATGGACGAATGGTAGACTTATAGATATACAGAAGATAGATTCAAGAGATTTTTTTTTGCGACTATTTTAAAAAGTAACTGAAGTTGAGATACCAGGTCCAGACCAATAACATTACAGATTCTTCTTTGGGTTTTGTCAAGAAATTCAGAGCTGATTAGAGCCTCTAGGACTTTATCAAAAAGTGGTAGAAGACAAATAGATTCATCTGAGTTCTTAAAGACTGGAATTACAAAAATATTTTTGAGAATTAAAAGGTTGCGTGTTGGTTTCTATTTTGGTGGGTGCGTGGTTAATATGTACAAAACTAAAGAAGAATCATACAAAAACTTGGATTTCTAACCCGGGCCATTTATTCTCTTTTTTTTATATAAAATACAGTGAAACAACGTTCTCAACGTTTCTTGGGCATGTCCGTTTTCTTTTTGGTTCAGAAGTTAGGGTAAGTAAGTATTGCGCAGGGTTGGAACAATCAAAGAAAGACTTGTCTTGCATACTCGGTGGAGTGTCGGCATGGTTATAACGGTCGAGCTCAAGTCAGTCTTGCGCTGCGTTGGAACGACCAAAGAAAAAATGTTGTTTTACTTCCTGGATGGAAGTTTTGGAAGATACGTGCGAACGTCATGCGTTGGAAAGGGGAAAGAGAGTTCAGTCGTCAGTGGACCGGGAAAACGAACGTACCTCAGAGGGACGTAATTTTCACGTGGTACTACATCTTGGAGCAAGGATGAGAAAGAGAATGAGGAAAGTAAAGAAAATGTTTGTCTTTTTATAAACTTAACCAGGGCCGTCTGATAGCGTTTGACAAGGCCAAGTAGGGTTATGAAATTTCTGGTTCCTTTACTACTAGCATTATGAGGAAATGTATTTATTTTTCATAATTATTATTATTATTATTATTATTATTGGTTTTATTTCATTTTGCCGGCATTTTCAACAAGCAGGAAAGCAAAACACAATAAGGTATTTAAACCAAACACAACGTGGACAGGAAGCAGGATTAAACCAGTGGACCGGTCGAATGAGACCTCAGGAAACCTACGGCCACTCCCTTAAGTTCGGTTAAGACCGAGTAGACACCTCAACCCAGAGAGTAAGACGTCAGAGGTTGAGGGGCTGGGGCGAAAGTTTTGGATATAGAACCCAGTCTCCATAGCCGGAGGGAGAAGAGGATTCACACCTTTTCCAAGGGTATTAGCACGTAAGTAAATGTAATGGATTCGACTAGAATTCGAACTCGGCTCTCCCTTTCCTCAATCCAAGCCGCTATCCATTACTCCACCGTGCCTCCTCTAAATATATATTATACGTGTAATTATTTCCTGTTCTTGTTTTACACTTTGGGCTTTTAATAAACCTGCTGATGAACAGAAGTTCGTCTTCGGTGTTTTAATTGCTTTAAGGCAGGCGTGTCCAAACTTTTTACAGAGAGGGCCAGATTTGACGAGGTGAATATGCGCGAGAACCTACCATTCTGCTTCACATTCTTTGAAACATTAAAATTAAATGCAAATGAACTATCTTATGAAAACTTTATTGCAAATAACATATTCTCATTTCTTCAAATGGGTGACAAATAAATTTAAATAGGTCTTACCAAAATCACCCAGCCTGTTATATTTGAAGCCCATATAAGATGAAGTAAAATATGTCTGAAAAAAAAAAAAAAAGAACCCTACAGGGAAACCGCTAGTAGTGTCCCGCTGGCGAGCCGTCGATGGCAACGCCAGCGGTCCTCTGGTGGCAGCCACCGGTGGGCTTCTAGCGGTCTGCCAGTGGTAACACTGCCCAGACGAGCACGCCGGCGGTTCGACGGCGGGCCACCGGCGGTAAACGCTAGTGGCATGCCACTCAGTGACTGATTTGTGACTTGCGTGTAGGGAACTTCCAGGAAGCTATATCTCAGGTTAATCTTAAACATTAGATATTATTACTAATTAATGTTGTCTGTCAACCTTTAAGCCAAAAACGTATGAATAGGAATAAAACACCAACATCCATCTTATTAAGAAGTAGAAAACATGAAGTGACACAAGCCCAAGTGTCCAAATATATTTATAACTGACTTTGACCAACACGAACCAAATTTAATTCACTAAGATTTTAGAATTTATTCATCTTAGATGGCCAAAACAAATAACTTGCCTGCACTAATGAGAAGGGTGGTACTGAGTTCTGGACTGCAGCATGTAGGCCAGGTCTAGTTCAAAGGCTGTGGTTTGGTTCAAAGGTAATGATTTTAGAAATTGTCTGGAAATGGCCATGTGAGTGTCACACCGACAGAGGGCGGCCACACAGTGCTCTTGCCATCTTTTGGTAAAACATGAAATTGCATTTCTTAGGTGTGTACTGACTATACTGGCAGGCCGTAAGTGATACATTCTATGACAGGGACGGGGGCCATATGAAATTTGACCTTGGGCCGTAATTGCCACCCTCCGTCCCGGGCGGTTTTTGGATATGTCTGCCTTAAGGTGTTTAACTGGCTGTCTTTAGGTACGCACTCGTTTGAGACAGACGCATACTCTAGAAGGAGAATACTAACTTTGGACACAAAAATCGATATGAACTAATGTATATTTGTCGTATCCAAGCTACAACTCCTTGGACAAAAATAACTGATAAAAACAAAAATAACGACCATTTCTGAAAAAGATGCGATAGACAATTTGCCAACGCAGTCTTCATTTCGACACGTCAAACGTTTCATACATCTGATAATTTCGATTTATTGACGTTTCATTCTAAACTATTTATACATTTTGCAGCCATTAACTGATCTTTTTGAAAACCAAGTCTGAAAACATCAAATTTAATGCTGCAATGATAATAGACTTTATAAATGCAAAGAATAACTCACATTGCACTAAACTCAATTATATCTCAGACAATCCAAACGCCCATTTATTATTGACCACAGACGCGTCAAACCACGCATTTGGTATCGCCCAATCTCAAAGAAGAGGAAATTAGAAAATGTCAATTTCATTTTTTTCCAGCTAAACTGAACAAAGTTCAGGGCAAATACTGAGCATTACCACGGGATTTTTTTGACATGTATCTAGAAGTGAAACAGTTTAAATCTTTATTGGAAGTTAGCCATTTCACCGTATTCACAGGTCATAAGCCACAAATGAACACAAAGGTGCAGATAAATATGATATCACAGTGCACCTCATCGATATAGTACATATCTAGACGAAACAATGTCGTATGAGATACTCTTTTACATAGAACAATCGCTGATATCATTACTTCCAAATCAAGCTATAACATCTGACTCTCATATTGCAGTGCACCTCGTCGATATAGTACATATCTAGACGACACAACGTCGCAACAGGTGCTATTTTGCGCAACATAATCGCTAATATCATTACTGTGACATCAAGCAATAACATTTGACTCAAATATCAAAGTGCACCTTGTCAATATAGTACATATCTTGACAAAACAACATCGTATGAGATACTAATTACTCAGCACAATCGATCATGTTATTACTGCAGCATCCAGCTATAACATTGATATTACAGAATACCTCATAGATAGAGTACGTGTTTAGACGAAACAACGTCATATCTTGATGAAACAACGTCATATCAGATGCTTTTTATGCAACATAATCACTAAAATCATTACTGCTACATAAGATATAACATTTGACTCTGATATCACAGTGCACATCGTAGATATATTACATATCTTGAAACAACGTCGTATCAGATTGTAGAGGACCGCTGGGGGTAATATGTGAAGATGTAGTAAAGAGAGGAGATATCTCTGGGCTAAACTTTCCTGCTGGCCGGTCCAGCTACATAGGAATGTTGGACTATAATTAAGTCCAAAGAAGATAAAGAAACAAACAAGACCGATATACATGTATGCAAACAAATATATATTAATAACAAATTACAATGACATGAAGACATGAAAAGTTACAGAGTGTTTTGTATAGAGAAGTTATGTGTGTGTTGAGTGTCCGTACGAACGCGTGTATTGTTTTTAGCGTGTTCCCAGAATTTGGGAAACGCTGTCTCTGTGCGAGGTCACATATTGGTGTAAGTAAAAAAAGAAAGTTTTCTTTTACCTCGCCTCACGCGCGAGGTTGCGGCCCGAGGCCTGAATCGAGACAGATGGCCGCACGTGTGCGTAAGCCGTAAAAAGAGAGATAGAGAGAAGGGTCAGCCAGTATTTATAGTCAGGGGATAGAGACCCCTGTTGAAGGATTAAGGAAATGAGGAGGAGCTAACTGCGACAAGATGCTCTTTAGGCAACACACTCGCTAATAGCATTACTGCCATATCAAGAAATAACATGACAAAATTACAAACAAAAGACTAAACTATTACCGGACATAATTCAATATAGTTTTAAAAATGTTCTATTCAGTTAAGCACATCTCCAATTTGGATGAGAATTCACAAAAAAAAAAAATAAATAAATATCCAGGTTGAATATATCTGCAATTTAATCAAACGACTATTTCATAATTTCAAAATCTACAACACATTACAATTTTTAAACTTTTTAACCTAAGCAAGAAAACAATACCACCAAGAAGACATGGGGTTACTGAATGTGAAAGAATATGAAAAAAAAGAAAAAGAAAAATATTAAGGAGAGAATAATAAAAGAACAGGTATTAAGAAAACAGAAGACAATGATTGACTTTGCATTTTCATTTTCGATGATCGAAGATGACTGGAAATCGAGAAGCGGGAAGAGTGTTCCACAAGTGTGAAGTGCAAGAGAAGGAAATGTTAGCATAGAACTTACGCTTACATCTAGTAATTTGAAATGTAAAATGACGAGACCTAACTGCCAATGTAGTATTGCGTTTAAAATCATAGAGTCTAGGTATCAAAGAGGAAATCGCATAAGAAAAATTACCATGGAAATATTTATAGAAAAGTTATAGGAGTGCTACATTAATGTGTTTGGAATGTGACTGAAGCCGAGATGATAGTTCAGAACCGATAACATTGCAGATTTTATTTTGGATTTTATCAAGAATCGCTAAATACTTTGGAGAAGCCCCAGACCGGATGTGACAGCAATATTCAATGCATGGACAAAGGTTAGACTTACGAATATGTAAAATAAATTCTGGTGGGAATAATTGTCTGGAAAGATACAGTGATTCAACTTTCCTAGCAGCAGATCTAGCAATTGATTTAATATAATCTTTTCACTTCATGCCAGTGGAAAACGTTAGACCGAGAAGGCGCAATGAGTCACTCTCCTGGAGGTTAGCATCAGCCATAGGCAGATGAAAGGCAAAAAAGGTTCTCTCAGACGATTAAAAGGGAGCAGTTTCGTTTTGGATCCGTTAAAATTAACAAGTCATTTCTTGCCCCAATTAAGAACAGATTGCCGGTCATTTTTAGATCAGCTGCCAATTTGACATTGTCAAACCGATCAAACTTACCATTAAGACATTACACCACATTAAAATTAATGAATACAGGCATGCACATATGGATTCGGGGTCCTGAGAATCAAAGTAAGTATAATCGAGGAAGTATATATTGAGATAACACACGCATACGCACACACATATACTTTAACACACACACACACTTGTCAGGGCACACACACAACAGTAAAATTTTGGACTCTGACGAGCCCTACATGTGTAGAGGTTCTGGATTGGTCGAAGGACCATTCAGTCGAGACTCGGGAGATGTAGGTCTCTTGGTTTTTTTCCGCCTCCAATAAATTGAGAGACAACAAGTTTCTATCTGTTCCTGCACTCTGAGACCTCACACTGGACTTTTAAAATCAGAACTTTCATTGTTTTATACGTAATAGAACATTCAAATGTAAATGTTTGTATGTTGTATATTGTTTCTCAATACAATAAATGCTATGTTTGAACTATGCTTATTCTTTCCCCATAATATCTACTTAACTTAAAACAGTGTAAGTTTTTTTTTAAATTATCCGGATATACATCAGCGTAATTAAGGTATAACGAATTAGAGATTAGTTAAAGAGAAAGGAAAAATTCACGTTTCCACTAAAATGATCACAATAGCCAATCAAAAATTGGTACAGAAATAATACATTTTTTTATCCACTCAGTTTTCATTTCACCTGAATCCTTATGGGTTACACTTTAGCGAAGTCACTGTAGCATTATATTTTTAAAAGAATGTATTAGTAGTATAAAATAATTCAAAATAATAATTAATTAAAAATGTGAGAAAATAAATGTTAAATAGTCTGAGTCTTATGCATTTACTTTTGGGAGAAATGTATTTAAGAAAAAAGTCAGACGGTTTAATAAAATACAGTGTAACCCGGATATAAGAGAGTTGTCGGGACCGGAGACGAAGTCTCTTATATCCGAGTTTCTCTTATATCCGAGTTTCTCTTATATCCGGGTTTGGTCTATTATATATACATTAACACAGGCTCTAATTTGGGACCAGAGAAAATCTCTCTTATATCCGGGTTTCTCTTATATCCGGGATTCTTATATCCGGGTTACACTGTAATTCATTTTGTGTACAAAAGTTTTTATTTAGATTTGGCTCTAAAATGGACCGCCAAAAATAACTGGCATGGTGGGTGATTGGGGATTCATTTTTCAAATTCATGAAAAAATATATTACTCTCGCATTTTTATCCAATGAAAAGAGTGGCTTTCGCCATCGTAAATTTAAAGTCGATGTCCGTTTGATCCACTTCTGCGGATATTTAAGTCGGGCCAGCGGATGAACGGGTAGAAGGTAGTTAGACGGCAGGAGAGAAGGCATGCTGGATGCAGGATAAAGATGTGATACGTCACACAGAAGGGATTAGATGTCTCTAGCTACCATGGTCGACTGTCAGATAGGAGGCAGGAAATAAACTTGTATGTCAGATACGAACTTGGTTTCGGAAGGGATTTAGGACTCCTCGTGTGAAAGTCGCCAGTAGAGCAAATGGTAGAAAGGTCTCGGCATTCTTAAAAAGGCAAAACTTTAAAACAAATAATTTGCAAAAGATCGTTAAACCTCTCAGGAATTCTCGTCGTAAAATCACGTACGTTTTTTTCGCTTATCTATTAGGTGAGTTCACCCTTTTTTCTAAAAGTAATTTCTTCTTGTTTCCAATATTGTAGAGTAGCCGGAAATGAACAACATCAAATGAAAGGAGCAAATGACAAAACTAAACACACTGCGCAAGGGCTTCGCGCAGAATTCCGGGTTTCGAACATACTTCAAATTTTCAATTATAAACATACAATAAAATCAGCCCCAGCCAGTAAATAAACACAGGTTTCTGGAGCCTACACAAGACCATAAAACCCAAACATTTATCCAATTTCACAGAAGGACTGACAGCAGTAAAGAGACTCGAGTCAACCTCGGCGTCTTGACTTTCTCGCCAGAGCAACAACGGACTCCCTTTGATCTTGTCTTCCAACTCCACTTTCTCGATGTCTCACTGAAAGACTGTCCATGTTCATTTCCTTACAGTCAAGGAGAAGAACTTTCTAACTTTCATTTCACGAGTTAAAATTTTATGTATCCTACGTTTAAATAAATATCATCTTATTTGAACGTGCAACAGTCTTTTCTCTCAGTTTTTAAAAAAATTCAAACGGTGGAATATTTTCCCAACAGTATTTCCCATATTTTGGCTATTAAAAAGAATAGTCGACATTTAAATTCAAAGTGCAAATGAAATATAAATTATGAAAACTCTAAGTCAGAGGAGAGAGAAACATTTATTTATTTCAAGAAAGCACATGAAAATGAATATAAATTAGTCATTCAATTTCATCTGAATTCTACGCGTAGATACAAACTTGCATGTCAGAAATTGAGAACAAAGCATATTTTAGAAATGTTAGCCTTTACGATTTTGGAATAGTTATTTATAAATAATTATATCCATGATTATAAGTTACCATTTTACAGACCAACTTTACATTTTGAGCCAATAGGGATGTTCGTGTAGCGGAAAAACACAAATTTCACATAGAGATAACAAAATAAAGCTAAATTTACACAACTATTAGAAAATATATATCTCTAACTATATACCAATTTTCGTCTTGCACAGACACTGCACTCAACTCAAAACAAATTTTAAAAGAAACAAATATATCAGACTGCTAGCCATTACTGAGGCGAATCTCGCTTGCTACAGATTCTTTCAACTACGTCCGCGTGTTTCCCCATATAGGCTATTAGCAGCATGACCCGGCGTTGCCCGTGCTTGATTCAAAAATCGTACGACTCATACAGCAATCGCTATCACTTGACCTAAAATATTTTTGCCCTTCCTTGCCTTTAAAGGTCGTTCCCTTTGTCGTGCTGATGTTGCTACATGCCTTACTTCTTGCCTATCTCACACTGCGAATTTTTTCTAAGCTCTATACTAAACATTAAATCTGTTACGAAAAAAGAACTAAACAAAATGAACACAAAACGATCAGCTTTAAAAAAGGACTCGTAACTGGAAAAACTGAATGAAAAAAGAAATACTTTTTCACACCCAACCCAGTTCTGCAGAATCAGAATCAACGTTGAGTTTAAGCAAGCGAATGAGCCAATTGGAGTAAGTGCCATGCAGATTTAAATCCTACTTGTGACGAATGCAGCTATCGATTTTTTTTGCATGCGAGCATGCTAGTTAACATTCGTGTCAGTCAGCTGTTGGCTCTCACGCTGGCCAATAGAATCTTCCTGCCTATTCGTGGCAGCCAGCTATAGGCTCTCATTCTGGCCAGTAGAAAATGGCCGCAAACTACACGAAAACTGCCGTAGAAGCATGAAAAAATCGATTATTTCCACTATCGATGGGAGTTGGGAAATGCAAAGTCAGTCTTGGCCTTCCCACTAACTTGGAGCATGTGCATGTAAATTTCGGTGCAAATCCGACGAAAATTGCGGCCAGGCATTCGTTACACACACACACACACACACACACACACACACACACACACACACACACACACACACACACACACACACATCCTGCCTTTTATAGATAGAGATAAGAAGCCGAACAGTACCACACCAACAGAAAAGCGGAGAGAGACTTCACGCACACACGCACAGTTGACTGCTCGTCCGACCATAAGGTTTTGTAAACGACCTCTTGTAAACACCATAAATGAACGGACCCTATCAACACGACAAGCACAAAGCGATAACGACCAAGCAATCAGCCGGGGTTAAGCAAACTCCCTTTTCACGCTCTCACTTCACACCTAGTACACTGCACATTCAACCCGCTACAGAGACATTTTTATAACTTGTATATAAAAATAAATCTTTGGAGCCTCCATCGATGAGTTTGGTTTGCATCGTAGTGCCGGCCGCTTTCCACGGCATGCAGCATTTAACGACATCATCAAAAGAGGTTTGGATGCAGCTGGGTTCCCTTCTCAAATCGAACCCGTAGACCTCGACCGTGGTGATGGAAAGCGGCCGGGTGGCATTACCATCTTCCCTTTTAAAATGGGTAAGTCATTGATTTGGGATGCGACCTGTGCGGATACATGTTCGGCCGGTAATTTGATCAGATTCGCGGTTGAGCCGGGGCCCGTCGCCCGAGACGCAGAGATAAAAAAAATAGCTAAATATTCTTCTCTTGCTGATAGATTTTTTTTTTTTACTTCTGTGGCAGTGGAGACTTCAGGGGTTATTGGCCCTCGTTCGATGGCGTTCCTTCGGAGGATTGGTGCGATTGCGTCTCGATTAAGGAACGAGTCTGGCGAAACGGAGTGGCTCTTGTAGCGTGTCTCACTGGCGATGGTTCGAGGTAATGCTTTCTCCATCATAGCAGCTGACAGAGGATAGAAAAAATTGTTTATAGTTACGTTGTTCTGGAATTGTCATCAATGGTCGACCGAACTTGCTTTGTTTTAATGACTTTTGTTTTGTTATTATTAGTTACTTTGTTCAATATTTCATAATAAAAGAACACCAGCAAATATATTCTTGCTGGTCAATTCAAAAAAATTATCATTTACAGCTAAAAACAAGAAGATTCCGAAGCGCTAAGTGGACAACTAAAAAATCCGAACAACACAACCAAACACAACTAAAAACTAACAAGTTGTTCTGAAACCAACTTAGAGAGATGCAAACCAAGCCTTCGTCACATCGACTGTTTACTATTAGAAAAGGACTTTTCTAAAGTTATCAATTGTAAGTTTCACTCTTTAAATGGGCATCTTTGCTTTACCCGGCTTAATTTTTATGAGTCTTTATACGCTTCTTTCTCTTTCAATTTAAACTATTGTAAATAAACGTTTTTCCTGTTCAATTTCACACTGAGTAAGAGTCCTTCTTTGTACGTCTAATAACCCGACTAGTCATTCTACTTTATTTTTTTCTATATGGGAAAATTCCCATAGGTTGATATGGAAAAAAACAGTAAGTCAAACGTTCTAATAAAACGTTGGACGGATTAAAAGAAGATCGGACTACAGGACTTGTATTTGTGCCATGAATTTAGAGAAGCAATAAACAGTTAGTCAGGTAGTTGGCATTCTAACAAACCGAGCGAAGATTGTTTCTATCATATGTATACGTATGTCATATTTTTATATATATAATAAGCAACAGTATATGATATGCATCTATAATTTGGCAATAAATATATACGAAGGATTAAGGAGAATCTAATGAGATTCAGCTGATGATTCATCTTTCTATCTATCTATCTATCTATCTATCTATCTATCTATCTCTCTCTCTCTCTCTCTCTCTCTCTCTCTCTCTCTATATATATATATATATATATATATATATATATATATATATATGAGATGAGATATTGTAACTATTTACACTATTTACATTGTCCAAATTGTTGTTCTCATCTTTATTGTCATATTCAAGACATTTCGGCCGTTGTACGCTTCGGGTTTCTTCAGGTGATATACGTTGGAATTTCGAACCGAACGTTTTATTTAGTCCACGGATGTAGATTGTTCTATATATATATATATATATATATATATATATATATATATATATATATATATGTGTGTGTGTGTGTGTGGGGGGGTGTTTGCGTGTGTGTTTGCATGTGTGTGTTTGTGTGTGTGTGTGTGTGTGTGTGTGTGTGTGTGTGTGTGTGTAATAGAATAGAGTTGCCGACTAAATAATAACACGCACGGGCAAGTTATATGTCATTTTAATCTTTCATTTTTGATTCGTCAGTTAATCTCGGCCAGTCTTCGTGCGCGACCCCTTAGAGTCCTCAACTGAACATCGTCCTTACATTCTCATTCTGAGATGTCTGAGAGACAGTCCAATTTCTCTGGGGCGCTTGTTTATATAACTACGTAAATTACGAATTTTCCCATGTCTGCAAAGCTGGATACAGGTGTGAAGCCATGTTCTTCTGCATTCGACGGCCGGGTGTTATCTCGCGTCAACCATGCACCTGATTTTTCCTTGATCTGGTGTGAAATTGAGTGCAAAGCCCATTCTAGCATAATACTATATATAAGTTTGTTTTGTTATAGTGAGAAAAAGCCAGGATACATAATTATTTTTTTTAAGCTTATCACCCCAAGCAAGCCTGGAAGCCACTAGCACGCAAGGGGTTACAGAAGGTTTGGAGGAAGAGCAGATAGGAGTGGTAAAGGAGAGGATGTGGAGAAAGATAGTGGATCGATCAAGGCAAGGGGGTTACAGAAAATTGGGAGCGAGAGCAGATAGGAATGAAAGGTGAAAGGATGTGGAGAAGGGAAGTGGATAGATCAAGGCAACTGGAGATGTCGATTGACGTTACATTTAAATAGTTGGAGATTGTATTTGTCAGGGAAACAGGAATAAGGAAGGGAGTTCCACAGGCGAGATGTGCGAGACATGAAGCTATTGGAGTAGAAGAGACGTCAACATCTAACAGTTTCAACGGTGAAGAGTTGGGAACGGGGTGCCAGCCTCGTAGGATGTTTAAATTCATGAGGCCTAGGAACCAGCGAAAGCAGCTCCCCGGAGCAATTACCGTGAAAGTATTTGTAAAAAAGACAGAGCGAGGCAACGTGGCGTCTGTGAGAGAGCGACTGCAGACGAGATGACAGATCAGGGCCAATTACTCATAAGAAAGAAATAATAGATAATATAGAAGAGGCAATAATGCTCTCATGCGTTTAACGCCTGCTTCAGTGAAATAAAAAACCTTGCCAATTCCGAATCTTTTCATTTGTACCCGCCTACTTCTTTAAATAATGACTTGCATGCATATTTATGATTGTTATTGCAATATTTTTTAAAAAGCAATTGTCAAAAATTAAACAAATCTCAGTTGGTCCGAATTCATAAATAGGATTGAATAAAAATGTATCATTTGTGTAGGCACAAATAGTGTTTACAATTCTTGCAATCATACGGAAGCCTTGCCAGAAAGCTAGTCGAGAAACGATCGCTCTCGGCTGTGTCCACGGGACAGAATGTCAGATGATATGGAGACCCGAATCTTTCTATGACTCCAAAATCGACATCTAAAACAAACTTAAGCTCAAATATTTAACGATGCAAGAGGTAAATTCCCCTGGTATTTTATAGTCGTAGAATTCGAAAGGAACTTATTCAGTTTTTAATTATGATGCGTCAGAAAATTAAAATTGACAAGTTGTGAAATTTTCACGGATACTGCTAATAATCTGAATTAATGGCATTTGCAAATTTAAATAAAAGTACGTATGCTTTGTTGAATAAAGCTTCATATATTTTCGAACAAAGATTCATGTTTTGAATAAAAGTACTTAAAAATGTTTGAATCATTCTATAATTTAGCATCCTTTCACAAACGTAGTATCCATAAAATTACCAAAAAGGCTGTTGCGTACTACGCCCAAGCCTTGTTGGGAGCCCCGGGAAATGCCTAGTGACTCTATCTTAGCAACATTAGCTTTTTACTACCTATATTTATATACGTTACAAATTAAACTAAGCGCAACTATTAAAAAATTAAAAAATATTGGGTTTTTTTTTTTTTTTTTGTCTAAACCCGTGAATTTGTTTTGCTCATGCGAAGTCTCGCAAAAACACTTTATAAAATTCATTATTTATTTGTATCCATAAAGTTCTTGAACTAGAAAAACCTCAGGTGGATGTTAAAAATTGATGCAAAACATTGTTGATTTATTTCAGATGGAATGATCTATTATGACATGTCTCTAATTATTTAAGATGGAATCATCTATTATGGCAGGTCTCTAATTTGTATTTGGGTATATATTTATTTCTAACTTTTCTAATTGCATATGATCCATTACTGTACATAATCAGGTTGTCGCAGTTAGCTCCTCCTCATTTCCTTAATCCTTCAACAGGGGTCTCTCTCTCCCACGAGTATAAATACTAGCTGACCTTTCGCCTCTTGCTCTTTTTACGGCTTACGCACACGTGCGGCCAGCTGTCTCGACTCAGGCCTCGGGCCGCAACCTCGCGCGTGAGGCGAGGTAAAAAAAACTTTCTCTTTTTTTTACTTATTCCAATATGTGACCTCTCACACATACAGCGTTTCCCATATTCTGGGAACACGCTAAAAACAATATACGCGTTCGTACGGACACTCATCATAACTTCTCCATACAACACTCTGTAACCCTTCATGTCATTGTAATTTGTTATTAATATATATTTGTTTGCATACATGTATATCGGTCTTGTTTGTTTCTTTATCTTCTTTGGACTCCATTATAGTCCAACATTCTTATGTAGCTGGACCGGCCAGCAGGAAATCTTAACCAAGAGATATCTCCTCACATCTCTCACTTTCACACCCCGGTCCTCTACAAGGTTACAATAAAATTTGTATTTTATGAATACTACTTTAGAAAAATTGAGAGCTAATAGATGACGGATTCGCGGGTGAGGGTATATATTAGATTCGGTAGGGGCCCACGATACCCTTGTATCGACCCTGATTGCCAATAATACATACATGATTCTTGGTTTCCTCTTTTATTTTACTCCTCTTTACCTTACTCATTCTTTTTGTCAAGGTGACACCCAAATATGACCCTTAAATAACAGGGCGTGGCTAAAGGTGATTGACAACTAGTGTATCAGCAAATCAGTAAATAAATATTTTCTTCTTATATTCTTTTTCTTGTTTGTTTTTAGCTGTGTTCTCTATCAAATAATTGTGATTAATATAGGCCCAGAATTTTAATGGGCATGCCTTTGAGGTATGCTTTTTTTAAATTTGAAATATTGAACAAAAAAATAACTTCCAATAACAACAACAACCACAAGAATCCAATATTTTCCGATAATTCCGACTTCTACTTAATTAGCTCTGTTTCTGAAAGAAGAACGGTAGAAGCAAAAAAGAGAAATCGTCTTAAAACAAAACGAAAAAGAGAGAGATCTTTAAAAAGCTGGGAAACGGAAAAGAAATAAACTATAATTTGGACGAAGGGAAAATGTTACTAATTTAACAAAACTTGGTGATTGGATAATAATAACAAGAGCAATTATTTGGTTTTAGACATTTTTTCTAAAAGCATGGAGCTGCCGGTGATTCACTAATGGTAGATTTATTTCAGAACATTTCTAAAATAGTTTAAAGTGAATAATAAATAAATATTTGTCGATACAGATCATTATTGACAGGTTATTTATTTCTTGTGTTTTTGGACTTCCGAAAATGCATTCATTTTTTATGTGCTTGATTTGTAGAAAAAATATTTATAGAAAATCAACAAAATAGAGAATCATAAGCAAATATATCATTTCTGAGCATTCATTTTATGATAACTAGAATGTTTCTCTTTATTATATCGGTACAAACATTCACACATACACGGGCAATAACATGAACGGTACATATATACGAGGCTGAGTTAAAAAGTAATGCAATTTTGTCATAGGAGGCGCATTTCTCAATGAAATTATTTGAAATTTGGTACAGATTTAAAGACACATACACGCTTGATCTTTAATTATTTTATTTTTGTTTCTTTTTTGTTTTCCAGATCTATGAATAAATGAGCGCATATGAAAATGGCTACCCCGCCGGAAGGCCGTCATAAGCAAAGATCAGTAATCGAGTTCATTGTTGCCAAAGGAGAAACTCCTGTAAACATTCACAAAAGACTTCCATCTTTTTGGTCCAATGAAAGAGGCACTGACGGGAAAACGTTATGCTGGTGATGAAGAAGTAAAAACTGCTGTAAAAAATTGGATACATCAGCAGCCAGCTCAGTTTTACGAAGCTGAGATACTTACCCTCTGATGTAGGTGGAACACAGCCATTGAAAGAGGTTGTGACTATTTTGACAAATAGGGATGTGAACCTGTGATGTATAGCTATATACATGTATGATATGTTTGATTGTGTTCCTTATTTCTTGGATAATAAAGGATCTTTACTTTTTGACTTGCCTTCATATGTCCAAACAAGTTTAGCTTTTAAAAGTCTTATATATATATATTATAGAATCGTCCATAATTCTCACCCTCGTAAAAAATACACTCTTCCATCAGAATCGGTTTTAACCAATCAACAGCTCACATTACAAATTTCAACTTTTTATTGGTCGAGACGACACCCAAATGTGTATCAATTGTCAAAAATCTATTTTTTACGCCAAGCTCATTGGAGCCTACTTTGGTTTCCCAAAACAAATAAAAGGACAAATTTCAGTCCAATTCACCAGTCAGTAACTTAGCTTCAGAGAGATGCAACACAAATCCACGCGTGTCACTATTTTGACTTAAGAAACTTTTCGCGCGTCAACTGCTGACTCAACCACCAACATCATTCTCTCTCTAAATCCATTACAACTTTCTTAAAAAGTGTTCATTCACACTACTAAATAGAAATTGTAATTTCAACAAAAAACAAACAAAAGACAGTCCAAGGTAAACAACTCTGGAAGAATAAGATAAACACATCCTACTTTATTCTCGCATATTTACTACCTAAATTACCTTTTTGATAAATTTTCCTTTCTTATTCTATTTGAACATTTCTTCAACAATTGAACATTGCTGAACTGTAATTCATTAAGATACTTAATTCACACTTCGTCAACTTTCACATAACCAAAACACAAACTTTTCCAATTGTATTAATTGTATATAAATGTTTGATGTTTTCTAATTGAATTCACGACAACCGTTGTTTCTTGTTCAATTTTGCCTTGAGATTTATTCAACTTGTATGTCTATGCTTAATATTGTTGTGATTAATATGAAGAACTTGCTTTCACACTTATCATCTTAAACAAAAAACCTTCTGATTACGAATTGATTTCATAGCAATCCCAACAATTTATATATATATATATATATATATATATATATGAAAGTCATTCCGAAACATGATGGTATGTTTTTAAAAAAAGGGGGCAAACGTTATGGCGGTGGTGTAGAAGTCAAAATTCCTGTAAGTAATTGGCTACATCATCAGCAAGCTGAGTTTTACGAGGCTGGGTTATGTCCTCATTCGTAGGTGGAACACTGCCATTGAAAGAGGTGGTGTCTATGTTGAGAAGTAGGGATGTGAACCTGTGATGTATAGCTGTATCTTGATGAATGATATGTTTGGTTGTGTTCCTCATTTCTTAGATAATAAAGGAAATTACATTGCTTTTTGACTCACTCTCGTAATTTATAACATATTCATACCTTTATGGAATTTACGTCTGTGGTGGATGATGTGCGTCTTTACATATAAACGATTAAAGAAAAAACAACAAAAACCTGGGTTTATACTACGGACCGTTTCTACTTTTTTATAACTGTAGAGAAACAAAGTTCTAAATGTCTCTTGGGTATGCTTGTTTTCTTTTTTGGTACATAAGTATGTTCGTTTTCTTTTTTTGGTACATAGGTAAGTTAGTAACGATAAAAATGGTTATAATGGTTGAGCTTAAGCCAACCTTGCGCTGAGTTGGACCGACCAAAGTAAAGGTTGTACTTACTTCATCGGTGGAGTTTCGGTAAAACACTTTCCGAACACTATGGGTTGGCAAGTGGAAAGAGAGTTCAGTCGTCAGTTGACCGGCAAAAGAAACGTTTCCTAGTGGGGACGTCTTCATCAGTTGCCTGATACATCTTGGAACAAAAGGAAGAGAAGAGGAAGAGGAAAGAAATGTTTGCCTTTTTATAGAACTTAAACAACACCACCTAACGAACATTTGGCGAAGCCAAATGGCTAATAATTTTCTGGTTTCTCTATTACTAGCATCATAGAAAATTATTATATTTTTTATTAGTTAGTAGCGTAAAATTATTAAAATTAATAAAAAATTATAAACAAATAAAGGTATGAATTCTTTTCTTCTGCCCCAGGGTAAATAGCAGAACAGACCGGGTTATATAGCCTTGGATGGCAACTGGTCTACTGCAGAAAGAAATGGCAACCTACTGCGGGAAAAATCTGCCTCGTCAGTCATGTATCGAAAGATACATGATCGTATAAGGATGTATCACGTATGGCACATAACTGACTGAAACAAATAAATGTTATAATCGTTTAGATTTGTCTATTACACATACTTTTTAAAGAAGTGTATTTTAAAGAAGGACAGCCGGTTTATAAAAATTGATACTTTGTGTTTGTAAAAATTCTTAGTTTTAGAAAGGTGATAGTTTTAGATTCATTTTTTGAATTGAAAAAATATGTACTATATTGTTTATTGTCTAATCAAAAGCGTGGGTTTATACCCTCATAGATTTTTTTTAATTTAAGGTATATTTGGAGCCTTTTCATTTCGTACATAAAGACATTGAACAGCAGATATAGTCAGTATGTAACCAGATTTCAAGGCAGAAAGAAGTATCACAGAGGAAGGGAGTGATAAGACACAGAAAGAGACGGACTCAGCTGGCTGCAGAGAAAGTTTAGTAACACTCATTTTAATTTTCAAACATTTTCTTGAACTTCATTGGTTGTTAAATAAAAATAAGCTTCGAGAAATTTCCATAACAAAACAGTCAAAATTTGTGCAAAAATAGGCTCAACTGACATCTTATTATTTTATTTTGTCTAGGAAAGGTGTGGAAAAGATCATGCCATTATGCTGGAGGTTGCTATCCAATGTGGTTGTCACAATGCAATTTATATTTGACGTAAAATAGCACATGGTATTAAATAGAAAACAGAACGTAGGGTTGAAAACATAACAACTGAATTTATTAATGTGAAATTTTATACACGCAGCCGACCTTTCTGATTAATTTTCAAATTTATCTAACTGTTGCGGGACCGATAAGGATGTCGCACCCGCAAGCTTTTTGAAGAAAGGTGTGAACAGCCAATGAGGGGACAAAGGCAGAGGTTTAAAATAACAAACGTCGATTTTTTTATTTTTCTAATATGTACAAGAGTGTATTGTCTGGAGAAAATGCTTGGATCAGTATCGGGTCCGGTATGACTGGTTTCGGTCAGAAGAAGTTGATCGGTTGTATCGGCGGAATTGAGTGTAGAGTTGTCGGCGGCGGTAGCTGGTCGACTTCCGGATTAGAGAGTTGTCGACGGGAGTAGCTGGTTGATTGACGAGGTTTGAAGATTTGTCGAGTCGGTTAGGGCGAGTCCCTAAACAGGGCCGAGTCAGTGGAGTGATACGACTTCCCCAGGACGGATCAACCGCGGAGGCGGGATCGCGCCGAAGTGTAGCACTTGACGAAGTGAAGCTGGAGTCAGAGAGGCGATACGTCTTCCTGGACAGATCGACCGCGGAAACGGGATTACGCCAAAGAGTATCTCTCGACGAAGCACTTTGATCCCGGCCCCCGGCATGAGCAGATTGGGTTGTGTCAGAAAAAAGGGTCTATGTGGAACGATTTGTTAGGGAGTAGAAAACCGTTGATAAAATTACTCCTCATGTTGTTCGATGTTTAGGAAGCACTGCCTAATCCGATGCTCTCAAGGTACGGTTCTGGATTCAATCGTCCAGTCACTCGCTCACTGCTGAATTTAAATCTGCGAGATAAGGTGTTGTGAAGGTCAAGATCGCTTTTCTAAGGAGCGGCCAATGGCGGCTTTCACATCTATCGCAGCTGCTCACTAAAGCGGAAGAGAACAGGGCATCTCAACCTTGACCTTTCAATCGTGATCCCTACACGCTTGTAATTTCGTTTAGAGATTAACTAATTACCTTTTTAGTTCGCTGTTATTACGAACCTAAGTTCTCTAAGCGTTTTTACACCTTATGTTCCGCATAGCAAAAGTCTACTCATTTTTTTTTAGAGATTTTTAGCATTTTAGTGATGCCATTTCTGTTGTAGGGCACCCTGAGCATAACACAGCGACTCCTCGCCAAATTCGTGGTCGGTTCCGACCCGCTCGCGGTCGGTACCGATCGTTCGTTTCTCGGCTACAAGGCTAAGATCTATGCTGCACCGGGGAAGAGACTGTTGAGCCCCACGGAGGATGTCGACGGCAAGAGGGGGAAGGCGAAAACACCCTACAACACGGGGAAGAACGTTTGCCGGGTGACCGCCGAGAGCACGGAGAGGGCCAAGACGTTCGGCAGGAGGATTGCGGGTCTGAGAGCCCTTCTCTCCATGAAGAATTGTGGGGAGAGGGATCTTGAGGATCCCGCGAACTTCCCGAACGCCAAGATGGTCCTCGCGGTCGTGCGAATCGGTGCGGGATCGCGGCAGGCGTGGCGCATGATAGAGGAGGCCAAAAGACACGACACACCGATGATCATCACGGACAGTGATAGGATTTCCCATTTGAAACAGTTCTGTTCTGGGAGGGTCCCGGTTTTGGTACACCCATCCCTTTATAGGGCTCTAAAACTAACCTTTCCCTGGGATGTCGGTGGTATATCCCAAGACGGCTCCATCAAGACTGAGATGGGCACTGGATCCATGGGAGAAGCCGTCGGCATCCCAACTCAGACGATGTTTCAAGGTGAGGCTCAACCCTAAGGTAAGTGTCTTTCAATGGCTTTTTGGTTAGCTACAGTGAATGGCCGAGGTTGGAGTCTCGTAGGGCGAGGCTTTATCGACCGGGTTTTAGTGAGGAGAGTCGACGTAGGGCTCTTAGGGTGTCCAAGTTTCCATTCGATAGTTTTCTCGGACCATCGGCTCGTCCGGGTGCGAGTAAACTTAGATATGCCTAAGCCTAGATTGAACGGTTACTGGAAGTTCAACACGTCTCTGCTCGAGTCGAAAGATTTCCGTGACCAGTTAGTACTAAGCATACAGAGGGAAATGACGGGGAGTGTGGTTGGGAATAAGTGGTGGGGCCATCTTAAGTCAGTCATTAGGTCGTTTGCAGCTGATTATAGTCGACGGCTCAACAAAGATAGATTAGCAGCGCAAACGGCAGCCGAAGCTAGATTAGAGGGTGCCATCCAATCGGGGGATAGTGTGGAGGTCGCAGTAGCTAGGGCCGAGCTGGCCTCCTCGCTTATCAAGAAGGACCAAGCTCTGGTAGTTAGGTCTAGACTAAAGAGAATGTCTGCCGAGGCGACGAACATGGCCGCTGAACTGCGGCAAGAGGAGTTGCGCAGCGCTTCGGATCGATATCTTCCCAGTGTCACGACACCGGACGGACGACAAGCGACCACAAACGGAGGCATCTGCGAGGCCTTCCGGTCTTATTTCCGGGACCTCTTCACCAGGGAACCTGGACTGAGTTCCGCTCAGTTCGACGCCTATCTGGCCGACTTTGCTCGTCTCGAGCCGGTCGAAGCGGATATGTGCGAGGGGGCCATAACGGAGGAGGAAATCTGGGATGCGCTTAAGCTGGCCGGTCGAGACAAGGCCCCGGGAATAGATGGACTTCCCTACGAGTTGTACTTGAGGCTGTCGCCCGTTTTTGTACACCTGCTGACACTGATGTTTAACCACTGGCTGAAGAATGGGAATATACCCCGACGCTTCACCAGGGGCGTCATCAAGTTGTTATGCAAGAGCAAAAACGGAGGGGATGGGATAGATAATTTCCGCCCCTTGACTATGCTAAATGCAGATGTCAAGGTTTTGGCGAGGGTCTTGGCCAATCGTTTGCAGCTTGTCCTGTCTAGCCTGATTGGCCCCGAACAGACTTGTGCTGTGAAGGGCAGGACTATTCAGGACAACCTTCACATGATACTCCAGATCATAGAAAAAGTCGACGGAGAAGCCGCGCTGATCAATTTGGATCAGTCCAAAGCATTCGATAGGGTGACCACGGTTTCCTCGAGGCTGTTCTCGCATCTGCCGGCTTCGGGCCGCACTTTCGCTCCTGGGTCCGGCTCTTGTACAAGTCCCCTGGGGCCCTGGTCGAGGTAAACGGGGTGAGGTCGGAGGCTTTCTCTTTGTCTCGCTCTATTCGTCAAGGTTGTCCACTTTCGCCTATGATCTATGTCCTTGCGTTGGAGCCCTTCCTACGCAAGTTGAAGGCGAATCCGGTCCTTCGCGGAATCTCGGTGCCTGGCGCCACCAACGCTGCCAGGTATTCCGCCTATGCCGACGACGTGTCGGTGTTTGTTAAAAACACCACCGAAATCCACGAGGTTGGCAAGGAGATCTGTAGGTATGAGATGGTAGCAGGGGCCAAGATCAATCGCGATAAGTCTGTCGGCTTGCGGTTGGGCGAGTGGGAGGGTGTTCCTCTCCCCGGGTCATTCGGCTGGACGGACGGCCCCGTCAAGATACTCGGTATCTGGTTCGGGCCCGGACTTCAGCTGGACACCAACTGGTCGGAGGTTCGGAAGAGGGTCGAGGAAGCAGCTCGCCTGTGGACTCGAAGGAATCTGTCCTTGAAGGGGAGGGCGGAAGTGTGCATTTCGCACATCTACCCGATTCTCCTTTACCGTCTCTCCGTTCTGCCACTCCCGTCCACCGAACGAGTCGTTCTCGTTAGAGTCCTTTTCGACTTCCTATGGAGAGATAAGGCTCATCTGGTGCGTCGCGAGGTCTGCTGCCTCCATCCTACAGAAGGCGGTCTAGGTATGCCCTGCATCGAGACTCGTCAACACACGCTGCGATTGACGTTCCTGCGAAAGATGTTGTACGAAGATGGCGAGGATGAGGAGTGCGTTTTCTGGAAGGAAGACGCTCGCCGAGCCTTCCCGTCTTTGGAAAGTGTGCACGTGGGACAGGTAGAGGTAGACAGAACACCTGAAGTCGAATGCCCGTTCTATGCGGAATGTCGAGATGCGCTGCGCTGCCTCTTAGAGGTGAAGGATCGCCTCTCCGACACCGAGGCGTTGTCTCAGAAAGCGTTATATCGGGTTCTAGTTAGGGTGGGGGCTAAAGACAAACTCCGGGACGAGCTCGGTCTTACGAACGAGGAGTTTCGCTCCGTAGTGCCGTGGGCGCCCGGGTTGAAATGCCTCAATAACGACGAGGCATCACTCACCTGGCAGGTCTTGCAAGGGGCTCTCTGGGTCGGCAAGAAGCTTTACGCAGCGGGGCTGGTGGCCACGCCAATGTGCGTGCGCTGCGGTGACTGGGAGGAGTCCATTGCGCACGCCTTCCTTCACTGTAGTGTCGTACACCCGCTGTGTCGGCTGATTGAAGGCTATATGGTTCGCATCTTGGGCGGAAAGTTCTTTGTCCTTGATGCCAGCACCGTTTGTTCCAATGTGGTGCCGCCTATGTCAAAGGACCAGCTGTATGTACTCTTGTGTTTGCTTGGCATCATGCGAATGGTTGTGTGGACGACGCGACAGAAAGAATTTCACGGAGACGAGAGGTTCTCCTCTGGTCGCTTTCTTTAAGCATCAGCTTAAAGTTAAGATCAGGGCGGAAAAAGTGCGTCTCTCTTCGCTGAAATTCGGCAAATGTTGGGTGAGTGTTTCGCAATTGGTGCGTGTGAGAGGAGCGGACCTTGAGTGGTCGTTAGACGCAACTTAGGAAAAGGATTTGGGGCCACGGCTTGAAACCTCAGTCACCCCAGACTTGACCAAGGTAAGATTGACCAACTCAGAACTAGCTAGAGAATGCAAGTGTTTAGGCTCCCTTATTTGTCCCACATGTATTTATTACCCCATCCCCTCCCAACCCTTTTTAGGTGACAGATGTTCTTGTTCTCTGGAGTGACCAGACATGACCAATGTCTGACATTTCTTCCCAGTTAACCAGGATTTCTGCCGCATTTTCACAATTGGGTGGGACCCGATACTAACACATTTATTTATTTTTCAGGTTTCATTATGTATATTCATTGTATCCCCCGTCCTGTTTTTCTGTAAATAAAATTTCATATTAGGATTCTAGTGGAATACTTGAGGTATTTTGGTAATTGCGGTGCGAGAGTTTCAGTTACAAATGTGGTATTATGGCGAAAGGATTATTGTCAGTACGAATTGGGTCCATGAGAGCGACTAGCTAGTTATGAGTTAAGACTAGAGAAGACCACTCCTTTTCCCCCTCCCCCAACTTCGCCCTTGTGGCACATTTTGTTATTTTATAACGAATAAATATTAAGATCACGGTGTAGTATCTCTGATACAGGCCGGCCGCAGGGATTCGTCCCTGCGCTGGTAGTATCGCATCTACGTCTAGCTAAGACCAGCTAAAGACCAGCTATGACCAGCTAAAGACCAGCTTGGACAAGCTAAGACCAGCTAAAGCCAAAGTACTGCGGCCCGGTTGAAAACTCGGGTCCACTCCCCCTCCCTTCCTACATTAAAAACCGACCTTGTGTCACAACCTGGCACTGTGGGAGGTCAAGTAAATCCACGGGCCCGACAGCTCGCGGTCGGTACCGATCGTTCGTTTCTCGGCTTCAAGGCTAAGATCACGGTGTAGTATCTGTTCTCAGATTGCTCGCTGGACGATCGCCTATGGGGCTGAGATTCGATCTCTGATACAGGCCGGTCGCAGGGATTCGTCCCTGCACTGGTAGTATCGCAGCTACGTGTAGCTATGACCAGCTAAGACTAGCTATGACCAGCTAAAGACCAGTTTGGACAAGCTAAGACCAGCTAAAGCCAAAGCACTACGGCCCGGGTGAAAACTCGGGTTCATTCCCCCTCCCTTCCCACGTTAAACCCCGACCTTGTGTCACAACCTGGCCCTGTGGGAGGTCAAGTAAATCCACGGTACTGATCGTTCGTTTCTCGGCGTCAAGGCTAAGATCACGGTGTAGTATCTGTTCTCAGATTAATCGCTGGACGATCGCCTATGGGGCTGAGATTCGATCTCTGATACAGGCCAGTCGCAGGGATTCGTCCCTGCGCTGGTAGTATCGCAGCTACGTCTAGCTATGACCAGCTTGGACAAGCTAAGACCAGCTAAAGCCAAAGTACTGCGGCCCGGGTGAAAACTCGGGTCCACTCCCCCTCCCTTCCCACATTAAAAACCGACCTTGTGTCACAACCTGGCCCTGTGGGAGGTCAAGTAAATCCATTGGTACCGATCGTTCGTTCTCGGCTTCAAGGCTAAGATCACGGTGGTGCAGTATCTGTTCTCAGATTACTCTCTGGACGATCGCCTATGGAGTGAGATTCGATCTCTGATACAGGCCGGTCGCAGGGATTCGTCCCTGCGCTGGTAGTATCGCAGCTAAGACTAGCTATGACCAGCTAAAGACCAGCTTGGACAAGCTAAGACCAGCTAAAGCCAAAGCACTGCGGCCCGGGTGAAAACTCGGGTCCATTCCCCCTCCCTTCCCACATTAAACCCCGACCTTGTGTCACAACCTGGCCCTGTGGGACGTCAAGTAAATCCACGGTACTGACTGGTCGGGTCTGATACGGTCGGTACACCAGGCTCCTGGCCTCAAAGGCCAGGATGCCGCCCCGGCTGTGTATTAAGTTACGCTCCCATTTTTGTTGTCTGCCAACTATCTCTCTCTACTTCAACTCTCTACTCCTGGCCTATGTTCTACTCTCGGCATTCCACTCCTACTGGCTGACCGCACATCGTCCGCAACCTTTCCCCGTACACACTATTGTTAGTAATTATTACGGAAGGTTTTTCGACACTCACTTCGACTCCAACAGTCGACATGACCGGAGCATCCGCACTTCAACAACCCCCAACCGTCGACACGACCGGAGCAACAGCACATCAACCCTCAACCGGAGCGTCCACACCTGCAACGTCGAA
The DNA here is from genome assembly GCA_964036315.1 of Acanthosepion esculentum. Lineage (NCBI taxonomy): Eukaryota > Metazoa > Mollusca > Cephalopoda > Sepiida > Sepiidae > Acanthosepion > Acanthosepion esculentum. Next base: position 51,797,464 of record OZ038508.1, on the reverse strand, counting down.
CCAATGACTCAACCGGAAGGTCGCATCTTCAACGTCCAACCGTCAGCATTACCAATATATTCACCAGTTTTCTCTTTCATGTAATAAACCTAGCGTAAATCATGCAAATCTTCGTTCTGTTGTCCATATTGTTTCACCTGGTCAGATCACTAAGTAAAAATGTGGCGGGCTCCTTGTGACATCATCATTTACGACACGGGGGGTGCTCGGGCCATCGCGCCCCCCTCCAGGGTGTCCGCTACACATCTGCAACATACCTAAGCTCCCTTCCTACTGTGATTTCTTTTTGTCGTACTATTAAGTGGGTGAACCTTATTTTTTTCGAAACGTATTTTCTGACTTATCCAAAATTTGCATTACCTTTTCATATTTTTATTTTATTTTTCGAAAATTGTTTTGAAATCTTTTTCTTTAAATCACGTGTATAATGCTTGATGTTATCCAGCTTTATTTTTTGTATAAGGCGCCCAAAATGAAATTTTTCGTGCAAAACCCATCTTGTAAAATATTGTTTAATTTATATGTTTTGTAATAAATGTCTTTTTCTTTTAAATTTGACGTAGTAGCTGAGTCTTATTTGTTTGCGCCTTTTTAACATTCGGGATAAAAGAGTTCACGTGCTCTCTTTTCCCATTCCACCCCAACAAAAATAAATTCTTATATTATGCAAGTAATTAAATCTTTTTTTAATTTATTAATTATTATTATTATTATTTATTGTTTTTATTTCATTTTCCACTCTCCTTCGCATTTATTGCAAAAAGAACAAATGTACATAGTAATATTTTAAATTTCCTATTAACCTTTATATCAGTTTTAGCTGAGTACAGTAAAAATCCGAAAGTGAGGGTTTTTTAGTAATGATCGAACTCACGACAGTATCGATAGTGCTTGAGTAGCTTAAAACCATTACTCCATAGGGAAGCTGTGGGATTAACTCCCTTGTCTGCCAAAGAAAATCTGCTAACAACCGCTAGATGGCGTTGTCAAAAGCAGTTTATAAAGAAAAGTGCGCAAAGTTATTTTTCAATAAATAAACACCAGAACTGATCTTTTTGTCCATCCCTAGAAATTAAAAAAAAAAAAGGGAAAAATTTTTTTTCTTTTATAAATGAACATCGGAGAACTTTTATCTTTCATTCAGTCAGAAATCGTAAAGAGATTAGTTCTAGATTTTATGGAAAAATTGTGGTGACTGAGAAATGAAAGCAAATATGGTATTTTGGTGAATTCAATGGGTCAGTGATTCTGATTGACGAAGTTAAAAGAGAGAACAGTGATGACCAACATATCGCTCCATTTTTTGGCCTTGTGCTACATTTTCAGTATATTAAAAAATAAATACACTTTTTCACTTTTAGCTACAGAAGCGATATAGATAGGACGTTTCATTTCACTTCTGGGATTGAGGGCCTTTTGGCCATCGGTGAACCTCATGTCACACTGAAAACAATATAGAAAGTACACAATATACAAATTCCCTGAGCTTATAGACTACACACAGGCACATCTAATAATTCTACCAAACCAATAAAGAACGTTTCTCAAAATGTACGTTTCTCACAATCTTTCATAAAAACTTTGCACACACGTACGTATGAAAAAGGAGATCTATACATACACATAACATTTACATTCAGTTTAAGGTGGTTGCTTAAAAAAAGGAAGAAATATCTTGATTATCACCACTCTCCAAGGCCCATGTTATGCATTAGTACATTCATGATATACTCGTTGTCGTTGGCAGAACTCTTTAGCGAGTATTGGGGTGCTCACCGACATTTCCTTCTGTGCAAAATGAGTCCTATGTTAGATCTGAAAAGACGTCCACAGCCATCGCCTGGTGGGGTAGGATGGTTAAAGGGATAGGGAGCTCTGGCTTTCCTTTAGGCTCTCTTCGTCTCTTCTATTTGTCTTCTGGTATTTTCGAAAGCTGTTGTTTTTTGCCAATTGGCTCTTTCTGCAGCTTCCGCCTCTCAATTGATTGGATCGAGTTCTGTCCCCAGCAAGGTGTTTTTGAGCTGATCCTTGAATCGACGACATGGGGCTCCACGTAGTCGCTTGCCAGATGCGAGCTCCAAGAAGAGGATTCGTTTGGGTAGATGGATGTCTGGCAGTCGGGTAAAGTGTCCTGGCCCATCGAAGTCATGATGCTTTCTAGGCTCTCCATCTTTGTGCAGAGGAAAACTTTGTTGTTTGTGATCCGGTCCTGCCACGTGTTCCGAAGGATTTCACGGTTTTATTTGATGGAAACTTTCAGGTTTGCGGATGTCTCTTTGGTGGGATACCCAGGTCTGATAGGCGCACAGGAGAGTTGAGATGATAACAGTTCAGTAGACCATGAAGGAAAGACTAGAAGAACTAAAATCAATTCATTTGAAATGGCTAGATGTAACCATAAGTTCTATACTGTTTCTTCTTTTGCATTTCTTGCTTGTGGAAATCTCTTCTGGTCTCTTGCTTTTCTATTAACTTTGATCTTCAAAAGTTTAAATACAATGTCAATCACTATCTCCTGTGTTCTTAATTATTTTATTGTCCTCTCTCTTTAATTGTATTTGTTCTCATATTCTCTAACACTCAGTAACCTCTTGCGTCCTAGTGGTTTTATTGCCTTGCTTAGGGTGAAATGATTTGAAATAATTACAAAAATGAATAGTGCTTGAAAATATTTTATATACAGCTCTAGAATATGCACATGTTCCACACCAATATGTTATGCACAAATATCTCTATATTTATCAAAATTTGTCCCACAAGGATAAATTATAACACGTATGAAAAAAGCAAACACTATGTGAAAGGACAAATATAAAAAAGGTCTTACTTGTAATGGATCTAGGAAGGCCATGGCCAGCCTGGGTGATATCTTTTAAATTTCTTATTTAGGACACATGCCATTCGCTCATTGTCCTAACTGCTGCTGGCTATCACATCTGTCTATTTCGCAATCTAAACAGCAACTATCACCTATGTCTCCATCAGAAGCTCTTCTTCTTATTGATCCACTACACCAGACCCATCCAGTGTTGCACATAGAGCCTTGCCTGGGATGTTAAGGTTTCAAGGTTGTTAGGTGTGCATGGATTTTCAAGATTGGGGCAAACTAGAAGATGTTCCATAGTTTGTGATTGTCCACATTGGCATTTGGGATCAACATCGGTAGCATATCCCCATTTTTGATGGTTGGATCTACAGCAACCAACAGCTGTTTGGAGTTGATTTAAGCAGGGCCAGACATCACTGGAACCAAGAGGGTGGTTCTCTAGGGCTGAGAGAGAGACTGTGTTCCACGCTGTTAAGGTGGCTGCACCACAGGGACTTTTGTGATGTCAATGAACACTTGTTGCCACTTATTTAATGTCAATGAATACTCATTGTCACTTTCATAATGCTCGTTGTAGTAGAGACTTTGTAATCGCAGATACAACAATAGTAAAGCCGTTGAACAATACTGGTGTCAGATGCCTTCAAATAACACTAGCACTAATAGTACTTGCTTGATAATATTTGCTTGAAAAGTAACCAATGAATAGTGATCTGGATAGTAATCCGTATAGTGATCATGTAGATGCCACGCTAATTCTCATATATATATTTCCTTTACCATTTTCCCTTATTCAAAATGGGATCACCTGTGTTTGCTTTCAGGTGATCTGTGTTCAAACTCCAGTGTCAGCAGCGACACTTTATTCTTATATAACTGGGACAGACGCTGACAAGGAGCTATGTTTGTTCAACAGTTAAGCTGAGTGCAAAAAGCTGTCTCTTGACTTGAACCTCATTGTCATTGGTTCACAGCCGTGGAGTGAATGACGAGGGTCAATTTCCTGCTTCAACATTTCGAGTTGGGAGTGGACTGTCTTTCTTATGTAATGGATAACAATGTTACTAAGTAAATAGAGGTCATCAATTTTGGTTGGCGTGAGACACCCTTTTGATCTGCAAAAGAGGTTTACGGCAGGGGCAATTTTATTTGCGTGTGGTTATCTGCTTCACACTGGTGGGGCATATTCTGATGTGGAGTAGCAAAGGCCATTTTGGGGGATATTACAACATCTTATATTTTTTTTAAATATTGTGCAATGAAAAGAATTAAAATGGGCACCATGTTTTCAAAGCTCACATGATCCAGTGACACATTTTGTGATTTTGCTGATGAATCTAAAATTTACATTTGATATAACCTAAAAAAATACATGGCACTGGATTACCTGACCTGTAAAAAAATATATATATATCTTAAGATGGTTGAGTTATAATATTCTTTTTAAAATACTAAATGTTAGAATTCAAGTTTCAAAAACTAAGTCTAAAGAATTTTTTAACCCCTCACCCCACCAAGTCAAAATCTACTTAACGATTATCAAAGACAATATTTTATTTTAAAGACATACTTCTGGTAAGCATTATTATTTGCACCATTCTTTCCACGCAATAGGTTACTCTAAAAATTTAATCTTGCACCCCATGGCTAATTTTTGCAATTAATATGGCCTTTTGCATTTTTTTTTAATTGGGTAAAGGCACAGTGGAGTAATGGATAGCAGCTCGGATTGAGGAATTGGAGAGCCGAGTTCGAATTCCAGTCGAATCCATTATATTCACTTACATGCTAATATCCTTGGGAAAGGTATGAATCCTCTTCTTCCCAATTCTTCTATGGCAACTGTTCTACCATAGAAAGAAATGGCAACCTACTGCGGGAAAAAATAATCTGATACAAAAGTATCACGCATGGCACATGACTGACTGAAACCTGCTCTCGGTTATACCAGAAGAAAAAACAATTCATGTTGCTGGACTTACTGGAGATTATCTTCATTGTGTTCTGTTCATGTAAAACCATTCAAAAACCCTGATGTCCCATCAAAAAATATAAAATAAAGCTTAGTTGTAGACATGAAGCCTTATTCCACATACTATTGATTATATTTATTTATTCAGTCGAGCTATCTCACGCATTCACGAGTCTGTCATGTCAACCATCACAATCCTGCATCAAGTTCAATATGGTGGCATTTTGTGTCATAACATAATTAGTCAATATAGGTGATTACTGAGCGACCAGTACATCTTGTGCCATGGTTAGGTGTCCAGAGTAGATCACTTGTAAGTTTTTGATTTGCTTGAAGTACCAGTGATTTATTTCAGTTTAACTACATTTTAAGTCTTTGTCAGAAGTAGATTTCTATGGCCACAACTTGTTAAAAAAGGGCTACTACAAATTAGGATGTGTTAGTAGCATAACAGTGAGCGACTTGGGGAAAAAAACAAAACAAAGATTGGCAACCTAAATTTGAATTCCAACCGTGTTTGTTATGTTCCATTTTGCATAAATATATTTGGGAAAGGTATGAATGTATCTTCTATACCCACCTGCCAGCTAGGAGTTTATTAGCAGAGAAGAATGTGATCTCTTGCCTTGAGGAAGGAACCAATCTAGAAGAAAAACTGTAAATTAAAAATCTTGCCCTAAGAACACCATTGCTGTTACAAACTTGATAGGTTACAGAACTCACGATGTTGTGACAGAAGTCAATCAATTCAACAATTCTAAAAACTATGGAAAAAGGAAAACGAATGAAAAGCAAGACATCTTGTGTGTCTAGAATGAATTTGCAAATTCCCACCTCCATTAGATGTCTTTGGGATCTGCAGGGTTCCCAGTGTCACTGTGTGTGATTTATTTCTAAAATATTTATTTGCAAATAAAAACATTTATTCTTTAGAGAAAAAAAATAATTGTTGTTTACGGTTTCAAAAGATAAAGATTTTTTACATGTATGATCTTCCTTATTAAAAATCGTCAATGGTTTAAAATGAGAAAAACTTTACCTTAAAGAAAAAGTTACAAAAAACATTGCACTTAATCTTTGTTTATGCATGCGGTTATATATGAGAAGGTGTGAGTGAACATGCGAGGACAAAAGGAAGCAACATTTTTAAAATATGTTATTTTTCTTATGAAATTAAGCATGCCATCCAGAAAGGTCAAATGGGCAACAATTTGCCTATGGCATTGCTATACTGATGGGTCAAAGGTCATGGGAGAAGTGCCCAGTATTAGTGACACTCAGTAACACAATTCCACAAATAGTTGGAAGACCCCTGGCAAGATATTGAGCAAAGTTGTCTTGACTGCTGTCCACAGCTTCCCAGTATTTGTAGGTGCAAGATTCTGCTTGCAACTAGACCTTTCCATCACATCTCATAAATAGCTGATTCAATTGTGTATACCTTTCTATGACTAATTAGTATTATCAGATTCAATTGTAAGACAAACATTTTTGGCTTGTCTGGAAAGGGTACAAAAAATAAAGACACGTGGTCCAGTGGATAAAAGCATTGGTTGTGTGATCCAAAAAGTGACATAACCCAAATAGTTGTGAGTTCAATACTTGGCCACATCAGAGGGAACAAAAACTTAGAGAATTGAATTACTAAAGGGAATTAACTGAAACAGGTATCCCAAAAAAAGGCAAGGCACATAGAATTAGAACAATCTACCCACCTAAATATATCACCTGAAGAAGGTCAGAGTGTATAATGGCTGAAATGTGAATATGACAATGGTGTAATAGTTACAACATTTCATTTCCGAAATATTGACAAAATAAATATAAAACTAAACAAATGTAAGCAATAATTACATTAGAAATTTGTGTATTATACTTTTATTGAACTTGAAAATCTTTTCTTCCCCCATTACAACATCAGGATTCAATCAACAGAAATGAGAGAAAATATTGTCTGGAAAAATTTTAAATTACCATTCTATAGAACATTGCTGATTAGGGTGTACTTATATGCAATAATGTAGAAACAATATTGTCATATTCGTACTGGCTGAGGCTAAATATTTTGAACAAATATGAAGCATTTAAAAACTAAACCTGGTTTAAAATATCAAAGAGTTATTTGTTTCTTATGAATTTATCCAATTACTCGTAGGAGGATTTGTTGCTTCATATAATCATTAAATTATAATTAAATAGATTAATATATTCATTGAAATGTTATTATCATTAGTAGTAGCATTAAAATTAAATGTAATAAAATGGTAAAATTCCTTTAAATTTGTTTGTTATAAATTTAAGTTGATATTCATTAAATGCACTGAATTCTTACAGATGACTTTTCTTCCTATTATTAAGTTAAAAACAGTTTATTGTTTGATTTTTCAGTCATCAGCAACCATTAGGTTTTTATCACAAAATTTCAAGAGTTGGCATTTGATGTACTCCATAAAAAAAAAAAAAAAAAAAAAATCAACTGTAAGTGCACTGATGAATAAAATAGTTTTAGCCCCCTCCCAAATACCTCATGAGTTAATCAACTAAAACAAGAGAAAACATTGGAAAAATTTAAAACCCAATGAGAAATCAAAAACCAAATTGTAACCGACATAAGGTACCTAAAGTGAGTAATGCCAACAGTTCTTCAAAAATGTAGATTTTTTTTTCTATGTCAGAGATTACTAATTAATTTTATTCTATTAAAGAATTAGCAGAAGTGCTACAAATGTCAGTGTTATTTATGATAAGACCATTTAAAAAGAAACAGTACAAAACAAAAACAGTATCTTAAGGATTTTTCAAAGTTAACATGACCAGAAAATGGCATATTCAAAAAACTTCATTTGTTGATAGCTTATGTCAGAAGACAGTTGATTCTACCTTTAAAGATTAAAAGTATTTCAGTTTTAAAATCTTGAATTTCCTATTTTTCAGCAGAAAAATATTGTAATGCGTATAGAATAATTTCCATGTATTGCATTCAGTAAATGTACACAATGAAGTTTATTTTTCTATAAAGTTGTTTAATGATATTTGAGAGGAAATAAAGTATCAGTTCTCTGAAAAGCAAATTTTAATTAATTTGCTTACCAAAAATTGTATATACTAATTTATTCAGATTACATCTTGGTTGTTTTAATATTCTCAATGTTTTGACCACTATTACCTTCTTCAGGCGTTTGTGCATTCAGTCTTCATAATGTAGCTTCTACTTGTTTTTAGCCAATTTAAAAAGAAGAAAAAAATAGCATAGAAATAAATGATAATCTCCTAGTAAAAAAAAAGCAAATATTTAACATAATAGATTGAGAACATAATTATTCTGTCATATGTACCAGTAAAAAAAAAAAAAATGGAATGGAATTATTAGCCATTATCACATACAGCATCTATGCTAATGATACAACTATTTACTCCTGTCTTAATATTAAGCCTGATCAATTCAATAAGGGCAAATTGACAGCTGATCTCAAAAGTGACCTTCAATCTGTTGTTAACTGGGGCAAGCAGTGGCTTGTTAAGTTTAACACCTCCAAAGCTGCTCTCTTTTAATCATCCGAGTCTTTTTGCATTCCATCAACACGGCTGATGCTAACCTCAAAAAGAGCGACTCATTGCACCTTATCTGGCTAACGTTTTCCACTTACATGAAGTAGAAAGATTATATTGAATCAATTGCTAAATCTGCAGCTAGGAAAGTCGGTTCACTGCATCATGCTTTTTATCACTGGAATCTATCTTGCATTTTATAAGTCTACTTGAATATTGCTGCCACATCTGGTCTGGTGCTTCTACTATGTAAAATCCAAAGAATCTAGAATGTTACCAGCCTTGACGTGGCATCTTGCTTTTAGTCACTTTCCCATAATGTAGCTTCTTGGTGTCTTTTCTATAAGTACTTTACTGGTAATTTCTCTATAGTACTTAATCTTTATGAATTTAAGTGTCAGTAGTAGATTGTAATCAAGGCCGGTCTCATTATTTTACAGCTGAAATGGCTAAATCAAACAGTTTCTCTCGCACTTCTTGCTTGTGGAACTCTCTTCTGACTTCTTGCTTTCCAGTCAACTTTGAGCTTCAAAAATTTATATGCAATGTTAAATCATTATCTTCTGTTTTCTTAATATTTTCTTTTTCTCATATTCTTTCACACTCATTAACCCTTTGCATCTCAGCGACTTTATTGCCTTGCTTGGGGGTGAAATGATTAAAAAAGCAAGTAAAATGATTTTTTTTTTTTGTTTATTGACTTCATATTTGAATCTCCTAAGAAATAACAGTTTCAACAGTCCATTAGGTTTTCTTTTAACATTTGTTTTCTTATCTTACTCCTTGGAGGTCACAGCTTATTGTGAGTTCAAATCTTCTTTCTGTATCCGTTCCACGTTTGGGTGAACAAGAAGAAATATCATTACAAAGACTGAATGCAACAAGCCCCTGAAAGAAAGACGTGTTACAGAAGCTGAAATTTCAATATAAACACAATGAAGATGAAGACAACAGTCTGAATTGACCATTGTACAATAATAAAAATAGTTTTTTCTATTTCAGTATAAACAACAAACAACACATTAGGAGGAGTTGATTTATTTGTCCCCAGAAATAGGAAAAGTCATTAACTTCATTAAATATGATTTTTTTCTTACTTTTATCCATTCCAAGGCTTTTAATAAAATGACCGATATGATATATCCTGACAAAGCAAGATTGAATATATGAAAACCAGTTGCCAATGATTTTTCCTTATTTTTGCCTTTTCTTCTTGAACAAAATGTTGACAACAGAAAAAATGTTAAACATTCAACTGGTTTTCCCTATATTTCATCTTTTTTTTACTAATTTAGACTTCCATTAAACAAACACCAAGCTATTTAAAACTGATTAACTCTGAATCATTTTGGGTTAAATTCCATCCTACTTTTAAAGCATTGTTATCTGAATTTTATCCTAATATATATCTTGAAACAGAGAGGTTGATATTCTGTGCCACCATTTTGTTTAGTACCCAGACTGAACAACACATGGAAGAGTAGTTGAAAGTGGAATAAAAAGAAACATACCTTAAAAAATTAAACTCACTTTCCTGTCAAAAATATAACTTATGCCAGCCATCTCTTTCATTCCATTTTAATATATTTTTTTGAAGATTAGTTTTGAAATTTGAAACAATTTGTAAATATCAGTTGTTGGATAATATAATAATTCAATGTGATCTATAAACATTTGAGAGATAAATTTAATAACAATCAACCAGTCAAGATGGTATCTTTAATGCCTGTTTTTTTTTATTATTATTATTAATTTATTTAAATAATTTGTTTTGAGGGATTTAAAGATCCCAAATAATTTTGAGGACATCATTTATTATAAAACAATAAATTGAACACCCAATGAACTAATGGCTTCCATTGAGATTCAAATACATGTTGCAAAAAAAAAAAAAAAAGGTTAAATCTTCATGGTTGAGAAATTAAGGTAAACAGTTAATGTTCCAGGTCTCTATTTGAAAATTACTGGAAGCAATTCCCTAACAAATTTCTATATAATCAATTCAGTAATTAGAAACCTCAAAGCCTAAATTTTCTTTTGTTACTTGTAGGTTCTTGGGTGCCTAATACAAGGAGGTATTGAGATGGTTGGAATTTTTCTTAATATGCAATAAACCAGGGTGGGGTACTGTAAAATTATTTTACCGGTTAAAAAGTTAGAATAGAAGTAAAGAAATGTTTTTTTGACAGAACAATGGAACACTTTTTTAACAATACGGTGGAGGTAAAATCTTTCAACACGCATCATACCATAAAGTAAAAACCTGAACTGGCTATAATAATCAGGGTTTCCTGTTTGAGCTTGGGTGTGGAGTCTGAAATTAATAAATGAAGTGGTCTTAATAAGCCCCTGGATTGGAGGGGGGGATTGGAAAACTTCCTTTAACCCTCCCCCTATGATGCAGCTAATGCCATAATCAAGATGTTGACATTCCACACAACTACAAAAAAAAGCTTAGAAAGGGAATCCTCATCAATCATGGAAAGAGCAATAACAGCTACTGGACTTGAGAAATCTATTTTCCTGAAAAATTGTTTTAAGAGAAAGATTTTGTAAATTTTAACCAAAAACAGTACTGGCTTCCCACAGGGAAATGGCTAATATTAACATTAAGAGAATAGCCATGGAATAAAAGGGTGGGGGGAATAACATACACAAAAATTGTTTCCTTTTTGACTATTAATATTGTTTTAATAATCTGAATAACAAAAAACTATAAAGACCCATTTGTTTTAATCTGGAGATGGGTCATTATCATTCCAAATACTGTTTGGATTATTGAAATCATCTGTTTTGTTTATCACCATCTTTGTCTTCTATATTAGTGTTTTTAATGATAAATATGAGATTGGTAGACAACTCCAGAAAAAAAAATAAAAAATACTCCCTTTTTCCATAAGAATTTCTGATGGAGTTATAGTGGTGGTGGTGGGGGGTAATTTGCTATGTAAATTCATTATAAATTGATCCCCTAAATCAAAATATGCTCATATCAGATGATTTCTTAAAATAGAAAAAAAACTAAAAAAAAAATTTTTAATTTATGTGGCATGCTTAATTGATAGCAACATATAGAAAAGCATTCCTGATTACAAATTTTAAAATTAAAAAAAAAAAAAAAAAATGATTTTTACATTTTAAGAAATCAAGTGGTATAAGCACATTTAATTTTGGTTTTCATAGGAGGGGGATCAATTTACAATTAATTTACATAGAAAACTGGACCCCCATTTTAACTTTTATAAAAAATTATTTGTTTGATATTTGTGATCTGGAGTATTTAATGTACATTAATATTAAAAAAATGATTATTCCTGGTCACAGAGCCTATTGTACAACTCTGCAGAATTTTGTTCTTTGAGGAAACCTTAAATGTTGAAGTAGCAATAAAAAAAGAAAAACAAGATCAATAATCCAAATGGTTGTTGGAACACAAACTATAAAACACTACCAACTGCAATCTTGTAGTCATCATCCATAGCAATAAAAGTCTAAGAAAAAATTGGAATTTGGTCCACCATCACCACAAGTGAGTGCCAGCAATGAGCACTGCCATCAGAGGCCAGCACATGTGAATATGATAACCTCGGTTCTCTATCTCACATACACATACACTGTACTGTCCAAGAATTAGCAGCAGTAGCAACCACAGAACAAAACAGCAATTATCGGAATTCTTCAGCACTGAACATTCCCTGGAAGAAAAAAGAAAGAAATTAATTTATTATATAGATATTATTAAATATATTTTCTTAAGTACCACCACTTGTATCTTAGTACAATTAGTAATAGTAATTGTCTATATTTTTGGAATGAGGGGTTTTCACTATGGATTTCGTTAATCGGACTGACTTCCTCATCTTGGTTGCTTTCCTCACAACGTTTCGGCCGTCTGATCCTCCGGCCTTCTTCAGGTGCATCTCGAACTCGGGAACCGTCGGTCTGGAATTTCGAACCCAACCCTTTATTGTTACGGGGGTACCATGTTCTCGTTCCATTAAGGCCATCGCTGCTGCTACTACTGCTTGACGCCATCGTTGCTGCTGCTGTTGCTTCTATTGAAACGTTGTGAGGAAAGCAACCAAGATGAGGAAGTCAGTCCGATTAACGAAATCCATACAATTAGTAAGTTTTCTCAGTATTAGTAACATTATGACAAGTTCAAGTAACAGAAACAGATTGGCCAGTTTTTTTAGTTGTCAAGAAAGAATCTTTTTTTTTTGTCTCACATTCAAAATCACTACAAGAAATAAAGAAAAAACAATTTTTGCACTTTGAATCACCCCTTAAAAAAAAAAATTGCATAGTATTTTGTGTCTCTTTAACAAGGTTGCAATGATTAATTAGCTGTTAATTGGTAATTAGTCAAATCAGCATTTGCTAATTAATCAGTTTTCATATTCTTTTATTTGTTTATTACATCCCCAAAATTTCATCCCCAGTTTAAGAATCATCACTAGACAAAGAATGAATTTAAAAAAGATTCTGATCAAGAAAATATCAAATAGGAAATTATAAAATAACTTCATTATTTTTGTGTTCAAAACAAATAGCTTTTGTAATAAGAAAATTGTAGACTAACTTACCAGCAAAAAGATGGAGTGTCAAAAGGACAGTTTTTCCCCATGATACTGCTTTTTTTTTTTTAAATACCTTCACTCTTCAGCAATGTTTATTGTTTCAAAATGAAATGTTTAAAATTGTAACAAAACTTAAACACATGATGAAAGTTAATTTATACATTTTTGGTTCTTGAGAATTTGACAAAAATATTAAACACTATTTTATTGTTTATTTACAAAAATAATTTTAGATTTACATCACTCTAAAAACTAATAAAACTGTAAAAAGACTAATATTATCATTTACCAATTTATTAAGTAATAAATATGAAAACAATTTTTTATTCATAAGTTTATAAACATTTAATAAATTGAAATATGTAAACTATAAGGAATTCTTTATTATTTAGCATTTTATAAACTTTGAATCAACTGGTAATTAGCCAATGTTTTTCCAACCTTCCAATAAATAAATAGTGAAAATAAACAATCTAATAAATAATGTTTAATATTTTTCATTTCTCAAGAACCAAGAAAATGTATAAATTAACTTTCATTTACAATTCTAATCATCACTTTTAAAAACAGACATTGCCAAAGAGTGGAGGTAGTTAAAATAAAAGCAGCATCAGGAGAAAAACTGTTCCTTTGATGCACTGTCTTATTGTGGGCACATTTGTTCAGGTTTGTCATCTTACCTTAGCCCTTCTCAAAATAGAATCTTTGCTTGGATCATAAGGATGATCTTTACTAGGAATCTCTAAGATGGCAGGAATTGGAAGACTGTGAGCTTCAATTGCATGACGAATCATCTCAGCAATCTACACAAAGAAAAATAATTATTTATGATACAAAGCTATACAAGAAAATCAACAGAAAACGGCTATAAAAACAAGGGAGACAACTGCAGTATAAATTAATAATTCTATGAAGCAGGACCTAAGTTGTAAATCACTCTTTCACACCCACACACATATATATATATATATATATATATATTTTAATAAATACACATATATGTATACTTACGTTTTGGTGTGCGACTTAAGTTTTGAACACAAAAACACACGTCAAAATGTAAGTATTTGCATATATATATATATATATATATATATATATAAAATAGGATAAGGAACAAATAGGAAATGTTTATAAATTTAACAAGTTTTGCTTTTATTTAAGATTTATCAGAAAGGTCAGTGGATGACACAAAGTGGAATAATTCAAAGTTTGGTAATTGAATTATGGCACTTTATGTCCTCCACTTTTTTTGACTGACCTTTCAACCACCTGATGAATATTTATGATAAACCAATGACATCCTTGCTTTTGTATATAAACAAAATAAATCCGACATTTGTCTTAATAAATCCCTTAAGGGACGAAACATATGCGGTTAAAATAGTTTTTCCTCTTTTATATATAATATATATATTTTGTTTGAGCCAAGAGCATTTGCACATGCACAAACACCTATATTCAGATATAGATAGATACACACACACTAGTGAGGACACTTTGAAATGAAGTATATCAGAGTCTCATTCATCTTGCACCTGTACACTGAATCCAGATAAAATGGGAAAATAACAGTAATTTTGAAGAAATGCTTTTTATTATTTTTTTTACCAATTTATCTCAGCTAGAATGTAAAACAAAATTTTTATACTTACATTTTGGTTTATCAATATAATGGCAATGTCATGTCGAATCAGTAATGCACGGAAGAATTCTTCAATTTCACTGATACTTGTATCTGGAGGAGAAATGATAAGCCAATTTAAAGTAATGAAAATTGGCCAGATTAATAAATAAAAAATCCATTACTTCTTTGTTTACATTTATTATATGAAACTGAGCAGTTATGAACTTTCAAAGATCTGGATGAGGAAAAACATACCTAAAAGGCAAAATAGAATCTTGCGATGCACTTTGTAGCTGAGATTGTTAAAGCATATTGGACCTAAAGACGGTTTTTCCTGCAAAGGTGGACACAGGTTTGAATCCTCCTGGAGGGATTCTTACTCCAACTGCTCCTTTTATTAAATATTCAGGAAATTTACAGCTACCCTTTAATGTAGACCATGATCATTCTAGAACAATTTATTATGGAAATTTAAAAAAAATTCCAGCCACCACTTTTATTTCAACCACTCTATTTGAAGCTCAAGTGTATTCAACAGAAAGAAAAGCAATAAAACACTGCCAATTTATTAACACTTTCACGGATGCATCATAATAGCATTGTGGCCTGGTTGCACTGGCCTATTTTGTTAATATTAGGAAATTGTCAATTACTGGAAATAAGTGACTGTAATTTATGATTTTTAAAAAAATTTATTTGTTTAAACGTTATTTTTAAATGGATACTCATATTTGAGTAGATGCTGTTTTTATTTATTTATTAAACAGTATATTAATTTATTTATATCTACTGGCTTGAATATTCAGGCCGGTAGATGTAAATAAATAAATAAATAATAACAGAGCATCTACTCAAATATGAATATTCATTTAAAAATAACACTTATTTCATATATATATATATATATATATATATATATATATATATATATATATATATATATATATAAAATTATTTATTTGAAAATTATAACAAATATGTTATAAAATCACTACAAAAATAGCCATTTTGTTTCAACACCTCTGGTGTCTTATCAAGTGATGATGCTGAATATAGAATAAAGGATTTTAAAAGGTTCAAATCAATTAACCACGCAAGGGGAAACGCTGTTACATAAGCTGGAATGACCAATCAAAATACAAGTATACGAGAATTTAAAAAACTTGACAATGAACTAAGGTTATAATAACTATTTAATGCCTTAATGTTGGGGTTAGACTAAAATAGAATTTATTCTAACTAATAAGTATTACATTATACTATAAAATTAAAAATTAAAAATCACGCATTTTAAAATTTAATCTCTATTAAGTTTAAAATTATAAAATTACTGAGGAAAAAAGAAAAAATACATGTTATTCTATTTATTTTGTTTTTATTGAAATTAAGTTGGAATAAACGTTAAGATCAACTGTTGCTCTGAACTTCATGACAACATAGATACATTTGAATTCTAAACATAGGCAGGGGAGGATCACATCTTGCAAAAGACAATACATACACAATCAGATTATAATACATAAGCAGGCAGACGTATTTAGATATATACACACACAAAAAAGTGACGAGACAGGAAGACACTGATAAAGACATATACATACACCAACATACATTGACATAGACACTCCGATACAACAACCAAGAAATATTCAAGATTGAAAGTACTGACCATTTGGTTGAACGGAGGTGTATACCATATGTCAGCATTTTTATATCCGCTGTTTTTCAGGGCCGTGTTATAAAACTTACTATGTGCTTGGAATATTTCCTTATTTGCGGAGTTCATGCTTATTCTTTTCTCTACTGATGTGGGTATATGCTTAATTATAGATGGAGGGTGGTTTGACTTAGGGTGTACATACAAGGGGTTAATATTAGGTTTTCTGTAGGGTGTGTAATTTTTGTTTATTAAGTCTAGAGTTATGTCGAGGAAATTTACCCTTTTTAATTTGGTGTTTACTATAGTTTTTAGATCTAATTTTCCGAATTCACTATAAATTATCTTTCTAATCTTATCTGTTTTAAAATTTGTGGAGCTCCTCACTACCATGAGCCCATCGTCTCGGTATAGCCCGATGTCTTTAATGTCTAATTCCCTGTGCGCTGTTAAGTTGTACAGTATAAACAGACCGACAAGGTCCGAAGATTCTGCAGAGTCCAGAGATCCCATGGTGATGTCAAAATTGTCAGCAGTGTTTTTGATCCACTGCTCCTCATTATGGATGAGGACGGATTTCTTGGCACTGAGGATTATGTTTGTTTCTTCCTTAAGAAATCCATACATACACACATCCATACATATATATACACACACACACACATCCATACATACATACATACATATATTATCTTATTGACAAAGTACAGTAAAGTTCATACTTTTAAAATGTAACAAGACACAATTTTTGATTAAGTCTATAAGCAATTAAAAAACCCGTATTGATGATACATTCCAAGACACTAAGATATACATACATATACGAAGACATACGAACATACATCCACATATACATATATATAATCATGTATAAATACCCATATCAACACATCCACATATACATTTATATAAGTATGCACACATCCAAGCATATATATACACACACACACATATATATATATATATACCTATAATTATAAGTACAGATATATACGCATATACACATACACATTCAACCATATATTTTACCCTTTTCTCCTCTTTTTTTCCTTTTTTACCTTCTTTCTTTTTATAAAAAAAAAACCTACGTACATATATACCCATATATACATCCAGACAGACACACACATACATACACATACATGCAGACACGAACAACACACACCCACATCAACAGGAGGACCATCAGGTAATAAAAGTAATAACCTATTAAATTTCCAGTGACATAGCATTATCGTTGAAAGTATTACAACCTCTATAATAAGTTAAATTTATAATGGTGTTTACAGTTAACGGTTAGTTCATATCTTTGATTTAAGAGATTGGTCTTATTTTTAAATCTAATTATTTTAAATTTTTCATTAAGACATAGATAACACGGGGCATATAGGGAGTTACATGTTCAGGCTCTCCTGATTAATTTCCATTTAACAGTAGGTGTTTTATTCTTTTCTTTTAGACTCCAAAAATACTTAGATAATGAAGTCTTGTACTTATAATTACTGCTATTAAAAGATTGCATATGCCCCCACCAATGTTCCTTGAATGGATTCAAGGTGCTACCAATGTAAATTTTTTTATATTTGGGTTTTCTAGTGTAGAGATTGTACTAAGATAAACTACAGAACTAATCAAACAATTATTCTGTAGTGGACAATTATTTGGATTCCTACAATTGCACAAGTTGTTATTCGTGTAATTATACTTAGTAGTACTGCTTGCAACCTGGTGAGTAGTCAAGTTTTTTGAGTCCCTATACTTGTTAAAGACTGTTATGTTTTTTAATTATTTTCTCTAGGTTATCTGCATAACTATAGCTTAATTTAAGGGTATTAGGATTAAATATTTTACTAAGTGGGTTAGTTTCTGGATTGGGGAAATGTTTCTTGATGAGGTTTAGAAATATACGTCCTAATTTAGTTTTAACCATTATATTGAAAGGGGGAGTAAACCAAATGATCTTTCTAGATCTTCTTTTATTATGGTTGCAATTCTCGAATATATAATTATATTTGCTCTACTCTGTATTGAGCACTCTTTTAAGAATAGTAATTGTTAATTATTGGAATTCATTCCGTATACCCCAATCCTATACTTGTGTGTGTATATATATATATATACTTGTGTGTGTATATATATATATATATATATATATATATATATATATATATATATATATAATAAATCAAGAAAAAACCTTAAAAGATCCATTTTGGTTATAATTTATTTTGTGAATATTTTCATATTCATCTCTTCAGACTGAAAGTTCTTAATAAATGGAGACAATCTAATATATCAGTCCGGATAAATTAACAACACAAAGAGGGAGAGGAAGAAAGATAAAAAAAAAACAGACTTTCAAATAAAATTTCTTTTAAAACATGAGAGAGAAAGAGTGAAGGAAGGAAAAGAAATCTTTTTAACTTATGTTAATTTATGTTGGATATTATTATTATTATTATTAATATTATTAGTTTTATTAGTGCTCTTTATTATCTAATTTGAATTTGTGAGGATTTATGCTGACTAAAATAACGAGCCCTATCGGACAATTTGCTGTAACCCTTTCAAGTCTGATCACACACCACATCACGCGATGTACAAACTTGTTCAAGCCTTTAAGGAAAAAATTCTTGGCCAGGTCATTCTATTTTAGTTTTACTATTATCCTCTCATTTATTTCTTTCTTCTTTCCTTTCCTACCTCTTCTTCCCCTCTATTACTCTCACTTTTGTCTTTTAAAAGGAATTTTATTAGAAAAACTGTTTTTTCTTTCTTCCTCTCCCCCTTTCTTCTCTTGTTAATCTAGCATATCAGTCTGGGGAAATTGTCTCCATTTATTAAGAACTTTCAGTTTGAAGAGATGAATATAAGAATATTCACAAAATAAATTATAACTGAAATGCATCTTTAGGGTTTTTTCTTGATTTATTATTATAATGCACTGTAATTTAAATTTACATTGAGCTCTTTGGATCAATATCCTCCTTGGAATTATTCCTACCAGTCACAAATTGGTACTATATAATATAAATTATATATATATATATATATATATATATATATATATATATATATGTGTGTGTGTGTGTGTGTGTGTGTGTGTATTTAGGCAGCAATCCTTTTTATAATCCTTCAATTAGAAATAGTTTGTTATATGTATGTTTTATAAAATGTTTCATTTTTTTGTTTTAAATTCTAACAGTTAAAATATAATCCTTGAAAATGGCTAAATGTATAGCCGAAAGCGCTCGGATAAAAAGAACATTCGGACAGTTTTTATATAATTTATCATACGAAAAAAAAACATTATATCGCATGAGAAATTGTATAAAAAACTAAATAAAAGCACCTTGTCAGTCATTTTTAATGAAATGTGCATATATATATATATATATATATATATATATATATATATATATATATAGATAGAGAGAGAGAGAGATAGTAGGTAAGGTAAGTTTTTATAAAGATGTAAGTATGCCCACAACAATGTTTAAAAAAGAAAAAAAAAAGTTAACCTTTGATTAAAATAGTCAATAAAATTTTATGCTTACTTTTGTTAACGACCAAAAAATTCTGTTGTCTGTTTTTGTTCAGTTCACCAATGCCACCAAGCAAAAATCCAACACAGGTATCCTGAAATATTAAATAATGAGAACAGATAATATATGTAAACAAAATAAAATTTCTATATAAGTTTCATTAAAGATGGCTAACAAGATAAGGCCTTTTAAATTTACATGTCTCTTAAGGAACTACATTCCTGTTCAATCCAAATTCATGAATAATTATACTGACATACCATTATATGCCCATCCAGAAGACACAAGTTACATCACTCTGTCCATAGCTTGATTAAGAACCATTTAAACATACACATAAACCTACCAAAGCCCATCAGCAACAAACTCATAGAAAATACAACTATAATAGCCTCATCCACAGGTTAAAACAAACAATAAAAGACTAAAAATAATGGAAGCATTAATAATAAAAATCTACATATTCGGTTAAAAAACAAAAAAAAGGAAATCCTTAATAATGACTAACAGAATAGCCAAAAGCACTTGAATATGTAAAAGATTTGGACATTTTTACACACTATATGTCCAGAAAAGAAAAATTGAATAAAAGCTTAATCATAGTATCTTGTCAGATGTCTTTAATGGAACTTGTATAAAAGAGGGATTGCTGCTCAAATATGTTTATATATATATATATATATATATATATACACGCACACACACACACAATAAACAACATATATAGCCAGTTACGCCCCTTGATTTTCTTTTTTTTTTTTCATTGGTACAAAACATAAGCATCAACATGTGGAGATAGAAACAGTTAAAAACTTTTTGAAAAGCTAAGTGAAACCAGTTAAAGTAAAAAAAGTTTAAAAAGAGGAAAACAACAAATTATTTTTCTAAGACACTGAAAATTCAATTGTAAGTAACAAAGTTTTAATTCTTCTCTGTAAAAATTTATATATATAAATAAATATCACTATATTAAATATTAGGTGCCTTTTTTTCCAATCCTCATTTTAGTCTATACAATAAGTTTTTGTACATAATCTTTCTAACAAAATTTTTTATTATATATATATATATATATATATATATATATATATCTCAGTCAGTTAAGTGTCATACATGATACATGCTTGGATGATCATGTATCTTTTAATACATGACTGTCAAGGCAGATATTTTAACACAGTAGGTCGACATTTCTTTCTGCAGTAGACTGGTTGCCAACTAAGGCAAAAGAATTCAGTCTGTTGTACTATTCAAGCCATAGCTTGCAGGGGGTAGGAGAAGAGTGATTCATACCTTTCCCAATGGTATTTGTGCACAAGTGAATCTAACAAACTTGACTGGAATTTGAACTTAGCTCTCCAAATTCTCACCCCAAGCTAATATCCATTACAACACACACACATTATATATATATATATATATATATATATATATATATATATATATATATATATATATATATAAGGCTCAAACACTAATATTCCATGGTTATAATTTATTACATTGGAATCGTAATAAATTATAACCATGGAATATTAGTGTTTGAGCCTTTTATATTATATTCTTACTCTGTCCTGAACATTGAGTTCTACCTGGATTCTATCCTCCTGGGAATATATATATATATATATATATATATATATATATATATATATATATATATATATATATATTAGTTAAATCATACATTTTAGTTGCATCAAAGGTGGTCTTCAGTGATGCACTGTTATCATCGCCGATTTCAGTTTTCGCATCATATCGGCTCCAACAGCAACCCAGACCTGATTCTAGGCGAGTCAGGCCGCCTCCTTGAAAGCATTGTGCTACGCACCATGACATTGCAAAAAACAGTAATCCCAAAAACTAGCAAGGCTGGACTTCGACAGTTCTTACTGACATATGTCAGTCAGCGTCAGCCAATGAAAACAGGGCTTTTCACACTCCTCTTCTATATAATGGTGTCTTATTACTACATCCGGTTTTTCCTATTACCAGAATCCATACCAAGGTGAGCTGGTATCTTTAGTCATGTTTTACCTTTTAAATACTAATCCCATATCAATACCTAATCTTTAACTAAACCTACACTCATACCCAACTCAAAATCAATCTATACTAGCACTTTCTCAAAGGAAATTCGCTATTCTAACCATCCGGTCAAAAAAAACAAAAAACAAACCTGTATACACGTTTTGTCATTTACTGACTAAAATAATTCGATGGCCTACTAACAATAAATAAATAACTAAATAATTATGCTATCTACTCAATTAAGTAACCTATTCACATATTTACAATCTGACACAAATTTCTCAAAATAAATCTACTCAATTAGTACTAGCATCAACTCCCTAAATTTACAGACTATTATTACTACGAAACTATATCGTTCTCCCTGATTCCATTCCTAATAAAACTACAATTAGGCTTACATAGTGAAATAATACCGTGAGTAAGCACTAAAAAAAAAAAAAAAAAAAAAAAAAAAAATAATAATCATAATGGCAATCAGTAACCAAAAAGCCAAGTAAAAAATAAATAAAAATTAAACTATCTATCCCTCCCCACATATAACAATGATTCTCAACACCTAACCATAACAGTTTGACTACCCTAACTTAATATAGTCTTAATAAACATAACGTATAACATGTCTCGTAATTATGATTCTGAGATTTCCCTTAATGTCCTCACTATTTCTTCCATGGCACTGATCTCCTAAGCCAAATCCATTTTGACGCAGTGAGAACTGCGTTGGTAATGTCCTCAGCGTTCTCATCCTAACTGCCCCCACTATGCCTATTTTTGCTAGGGTTCTGCACAACGACTGTCCTGCAAAGCCCCTGCAACCAACTTCTACGGGCTCATAGTATATCTTCCATGACTTTTGCCGACATTGTTCAACCAGTTCTTGGTATTTGGACCTCTTTCTCTCATTAGCAAGTGTAATATATTACTCCCATGACACAGACAGTTCCCAAATAATG
The DNA here is from genome assembly GCA_964036315.1 of Acanthosepion esculentum. Lineage (NCBI taxonomy): Eukaryota > Metazoa > Mollusca > Cephalopoda > Sepiida > Sepiidae > Acanthosepion > Acanthosepion esculentum. Next base: position 51,774,720 of record OZ038508.1, on the reverse strand, counting down.
CACTGCTTTGTGTTGTTGGAGTGCAATATCAGATCCAATCTTAGTGATGTTAGGCTATGTGTCTGGGAAACTTCAGCTGGGTCTCTAGGTCCACTATCAACTGCCAATCGTCTGCAGAAGATAACAGGCTCGTTCTCTCTCTCCTCTGTTTCTGTATCTTCTCTCCAACTTTTAAGAAGTTAATCTGATTCAATTTCTTCCCTGGTTGATGCTTACTAGCCCTTATTGCTTTAGTCACCTCTTTCGCAACTGCTGTGAGTGCTTGGTCGTGACGCCAACGGTACCGACCATCACCCAAAGCTTTTGGGCAACTACTGAGGATGTGTTGTAAAGATCCTTTCCTTGCACATAGTTGACAATTGGGGGTCTCGCTCTTCCCCCATATATGCAGGTTCGTTGGGCTTGGTAGGACATCATATACTGATTTTATGAGAAATTGAATCTCACTAAAATCCGATCGCCAGCAATCTGACCATGTAATTCTTTTCTTTTCTACATTCTCCCATTTTGTCCAGGCTCCCTGCTGACTTAGACCGATCATTTTACAGTAACACATTTCTTCTACGCCCAAACGGACTTCTTCTTGGATGAGTTGGCGTTTTTCTTTGCCTTTGGCAATATTGGTTTGCGGATAGGGGAAAAACCCCAACCCCACTTTGCCTCTAGCTATTGACCCTAATATAGCTTTATGCCTAAGTCTCTCCTCCGCCACTCGCAACTCTCCTTCAGCACTCCATTTTCTGCCAGATCTTGTCTGGATTCCTGCTGCTGCTACTTTTGGATCCTTAGATTCTGCATACTGCAGCTGTTCTCTCGTTTTTGTGATTTTGAATTCCTCAACAAGGCTGCTAAAGGGGAGGCGCAATGCGTTGCTGTTCCCATAGAGGGCTGCACCACTTAAGCATTTCAGCAAACCCAGCCACCTTCCCAAACGATTGCTAATTGCTCTCTCTCTCTCTCTATATATATATATATATATATATATATATATATATATATATATATATATATATATATATATATATATATGACAAAGTCACTCTCCGGTTGCATATCAAAGTGGCTTAAGTTCAAATACTAATGAAAATACTTGTTCTGTTGATTTGAGTTAAGCAACACTGAGTTTGATCAGTATTTAGATGGGTGGTCAATTAGAAACACTAGTTACTGTAAATACCTTGTGCCCTTGTACTAAAGGATATATTGTATGGCAAATTACAAAGCAAAATTAATAAATAAATTCCCTTGAGAGAATATGACTTTAAAAGTAGGTTCTTTTTCTGATCAATCTAGGCTACTCATAGCCATTAGCAGCCTCTATGGGTTATTTAATGTCAAAATCTAATCAATATTATACACGGTCAATATTTAGATGGGTGACTGCTTACAAACACCTCTGGCTCTGTTGCAGACAGAGTAAAAATTAGTAAATAAGTTGTCACATACCAAGGTAAAAATGACTGACATTGCTTGTGGTAGAGTGAGATTTTTGTTTCAAAGTGTAAGGCTTAATGCCAAAAATCAGGTCAAGTATAATAAACTCAACCAGAAAAAAAAATTGGAGGCCTACTGCTAGAAAAGTTGGTTCACTGCGTCATGCTAGACAATTTTTCTCTCCAGAATCTATCTTACACATTTATAAGTCTACCATTCATCTATACATTGAATATTGCTGCCACATCTGGTCTGGTGCTTCTGTTATTTATTTAGAGATTCTTGATAAAATCCAAAGAAGAATCTGCAATGTTATTGGTCTTGACCTATCATCTCAGCTTCAGTCACTTTCTCACTTCTGTAACAGATTACCTGTGACTTTTCTACAAATATTTTTATTGTTACTTTCCCTCTCCTACCATACACTTCCGCGGACGACTTTTACAACTCCACTTATTCAACAAAATTTATTTACATTGATTTATCATTTGTTGTATCTTACGTTAATACAATTGTTTATTTATTTAAACCTCGTTGTTTCTTCTTTGCTCTGCCACTTAATATAAACAAGTATTTTGCAATATGTCATAATAAAAGAAAATGATATCTAATGAAATGTTAAATTAGGTCCTAATGGCCCCAAAACTGCTCTCTTCTGAGAGAAACCCTTTTTACCTTCTATCAGCATGGCTGATGCTAACCTCCAGTAGAGTGACTTATTGTGCTTTCTTGGACTAACATTTTCCCCTGTTATGAAGTCAAAAGATCATATTGAAACAATTGCTAAGTCCACTGCTAGAAAAGTTAGTTACCTGTATTGTGTCAGACAATTTTTCACTCCAGAATCTATCTTACACATTTATAAGTCTATCATTTGTCCTTGCTTTGAATACTGCTGCCACATCTGGTCTGGTGCTTCTGTTATTTATTTAGAGATTCTTGATAAAATCCAAAGAAGAATCTGTAATGTTATTGGTCCTGACCTGGCATCTAGGCTTCAGTCTCTTTCCCATCATCATAATGTAGCTTCCATGTATCTTTTCTATAAATAGTTTCATGGCAATTGTTTTGATGAGCTTTCCTCTTTGGTATGTAGATTTTATGAATTTAAGTGTATTACTAGACTGGTGGCAAGGTCTCATCATTTTACAGTCGAAATGGCTAGATGTAATCATAAGTTCTATGCTAACAGTTCCTTCTCTCGCACTTCTTTCTCACTTGGGGATCTCTCTTCTGGCTTTTTGCTTTTCAGTCAAGTTTGATGTTCAAAACTTTAAATGCAATATCAATTGTTATCTTCTGTTTTCTTAATTCATGTTCTTTTATCCTTCTCTCTCTTTAATAAGGTTTCCTTTTCCTCACATTCTCTCACACTCAGTAGCCCCCTTGTTGTCTTAGTGGCTTTATTGCCCTGCTTGGGATAAAATGATTTTTTTAAATTTTTTTTTTTTTTAACAAAAACTATCAAACACTGTGCCTCTTTATCCTGAAAGTAATACCTGCTTGTTACTTTATTTGAAATTATTGCTTTTTATATCACCACAGAGTAATTCTTACTGTAAGTAAGAATCTATGTAAGTTTCTGTTTGTATTTCAGGTATTGCAGAACAAGTGGATATGAAGCAGTGAACAAAAAATGATTCTTGACCCACGAAGGATGTACTACGGTATTTACTCCATCCCCCCACTAGGACGAGATGTGACAAGGTCTTTTTAAAGTAGGGACCTGAGCGCGCACATCCGGGCAAAGGACAAAAATTGCCCACAGACCCTGCAAGCACCGATCCCTCCCTCTGGTGCAGTGGGAAGGTGCAGCCTCGGGCAGCCGTTCCCCAGGGCTGGGCACCTCTTAGTATAATTTTCTCAGTTGCCTCTCTGTCCATTGACAGAGTCGCCCCTGAGCGCACTCTGCCCAAAGACAGAGACTCAACTGAGAGATGATAAGTCTGCGTTAGAAACTCCTCCAAGGATGTACTACTGCTGACTCACACAGAAGACGCAGAAATGTATATAGAGAGGAGGGGGGGAACAATTGATGAGATTAATGTGCCACAATGGGTGAAAACCATTTACAGAAGGTAAAATCAGTGTTGACGCCAATCTGCATGGTTGATTAAATAACAAAAAGAGTTTTATCCAAAATGAATTTGGTAAAGGAAAAGTTGATATAACTTTAGGTAAGCTAACAAAAGAAAGTCAAAAGAAGACAAACGAATTTAAGGATAGTTGTACAAAAACAAATAAATACGAATACAGAAAAACATGGCAAATGTGGGAAAGTTGAAAGAAATAATAATACATATATAACTTGAAATAAATATAATAATCATAATATATCGACAAAATCCAGAGACAGATACGCAATGTGATTGGCCCTGATCTGGCATCTCATTTACAGTCGCTCTCTCACAGATGTGCAGTCACTTCCCTCTGTCTTTTCTACAAATACTTTCTCGGGTACTGGCATTGGTTCCCACACTGCATGAGTTTAAACGTGCTACTAGGTTGGCATCTCAATCTCACCCTTTCACTGTCAAAATGGTTAAATGTAGCCGTCTCTTCTACTCCAATAGCTTCATGTCTCGCAATCCCCATCTGTGGAAGTCCCTTCCTCTTACAGCTATAATCTCCAAATATTCAAATGCAATGTCAATTGACATTTCCAGATGTGTTGATCTATTCCCTGTCCTTTTCTTCATCCTTTCCACTATCACGCCTCTTTAACCTTGGTCACACTCTCTGTAACCCCTTGTGTGCTAGTGGCACTCCTGCCTTGCTTGGGGTGAAATGCTTAATTTATATATATATATATGAGAAATAATAATAGTGAATCAGCAGTCCTAGAACGATGACAGTAGTGATCAGGGGATCATTCCAGAAGTCTCTGACTGTCATGTTACATGCAATCAAAGGAAAAATAAATATGGTCACTCAAAACAGCTGGGAGAAAGATATTATGTTGGTTTGCATTCTACTGTAGGCGGAGATAGTAAAAAGATGATTGGTTGGGTTGTTTTTGATTAGCAGCCTCTATGGGTTATTTAATGTCAAAATCTAAATATTTTGTATGCAATTTTATTTTATTTTGGTGGGGGAGGGGAAGATATAATAATGGTTTTAGTGATACAAATCTTACTAATTAACCCATAGCTGGAGGGAGAAGAGGGGGGGGATTCATACATTTCCAAAGGGTATTTGCATGTAAATGAATATAACAAACCCAACAGGAATTGGAACTTGGCTCTCCAATTAACAATTCTGAGCCATTATCCATTACACCAATTGCACATCTAACCTTACAGCACCTGGTATTCCCAAGCCGACACCCATCTAGGTACTGATCAGTTTTGATGTTATTTAACTTCTGTGATCGTATGGGAACCGGTGTTTCAACATGATGTGGCTGTAAGCCTAAAAAAATGTTTATCATAATTTATCTTATAAGTGTAAAGAGATTATTAAAAGAGATTATTACTGCCATCAAACATTTTTTTTATGTAAGGTACATTAACAATATGAATAAAGAAAATAACTTTATTTGATTAGCTATAATTATAATTAAAAACTTTTTGCTTAAATTTTGACAGATTAATTAATGAGAGAATTTTAAAAAAATTTGTTATGAATAAAAAGAAAAGAAAATGAATTTGAATCATGGTTGGTCTACATTACATTCTTCATGAACCAATACAAGATCCAGTTGAAATATGAAGCATAGTTTTTTTTTTGTTTTTTTTTAAATAAAATCAGTCATTTTCTTTTATTTTTGCCTTTTAAAAGACACTGAAAATAATTAATAAAATTAGAAGAGTTGTCTGCATAGCAAACACATAAAACACCACAACAGAGAAAATCCTAAGGCAGGTTTATTTTTATCTCCAAATGTTTACTTCTCACTTCATTAAAATCCATAACAGCTGACTCTCTCTCAGACTGCCTTTGTAATGCATAAACAAAACCATACACAATATTAGAAAAAAATTGGTAATATAACATGAAATATGATTTCAAGTACATATAAATAATGAATGGATGTATTCTACAGCCTTGAGAGCATTCAAAATAAAACTGTCATGTCAATACAGGTTAATTGCTGAGCCAGATGGCATTGAATGATATTGTTTACTCATAGTAACAAAGATATTTAAATGTTAGAAGATAAAGCATACTTGACATATTGTCTATAACCCTGAGAAGAGTCATTAACATATCTGATATTGTACAGATGGCATAATATGCATTAAATCTTTTATTCTTGGATTGTCTAAAGTGGTATATAGAGACAATAGATATGTGTTGGAAGCATTTACCTGAACTTGTTGGCTTAGAATAACAATACTCGTCAGTGGATCAAATAAAAAGGAATAGGTTCAACAATCCTTTGGTAGAGCACAGGACTTCAGAGATAGAGAAATAAGAAAAACATACACCTGAGTACATAAAAAAAAGCGTTAACCTCAAACTAGAATTTTCATCATTTAATATATATTATATACAATAAATCTTCTATGTGTTGTGGAGTAAATAAGACAATCCCCACACAAATGAATTCGGCAAGACGCTTTAAATAAAGAACTCAAAGTGTGTCAAGAGAAGTCCAGTGGAGTCAGTTGATGAGAATTTCTAATGATGTCACAGTGAGTAGCCTAAGCAAGACAGTATTATAACTGCTAGGAGTGAGTTATAACACCCTGAAACCCAGGTTCAAATCTCTCCATTGTCTATTTGTCAGAGATGTGACCTTTGGATAATATCAGCCTGGAGAGATGATCTCAGAAGGCGACACATTTGGTAAGTGTCTAAAAAACCACACTACAGGTTGACCCAAGCCTTGTGTGTAAAACTGGGTAGATGAAACTGTTTAGAAGCCACTGATGGTTGTGCTACCACAAAGTTACATGTCACCGTGACCAAGTGTCAGAGCATGTTGGCCTTGTTCAAATTGTTGATCCTGCCAGATTATGCACTCTCCCAGCAGAAACTGTAACTGTGGTCCACTCAGTATAGTTGCAGTATAAACTATAGGTTGACTGATAGTATTGAAGAAACACAGCGATATGTGTCATATGAAATAAAGTCATTGTTAGTGAATTTGATTCTCACCATGCGCTCCACACGTGTGGCCCTTTGTCAGATTAAGCAAAGTCTCATAAACATCTCCATGGGATGCATATAGAAGAGTGAGAAGGTTAGGCATTAAAATTAATACTAATGAGCTTGATCCTTACTGATTGCTCCATTTTTTGTGATTCTGTACCAGATTAAACTAATATCTATATACCTTGATGGCTAAAATTATTAATAAATTGGATCCTCATTGGGAGGTCCATATTTGTAGCCTTGTGTCAGAGTAAACTACTTCAAGATGTTGGTGATCATGGCTCTCCACGATTTCTTGTCCTTTGCAGCTCTTAATAAATTTTGTTTTTTTGTTAACTCTCCTAAACCCTGTTCTGCCATCCATTTACTCAAGCTCACTAGGTAGGTTATGCATTGTTTTCCTGTTCCTCTTGCCATCAATATATCCCGTGAGTATCAAATTTTCCAAGCTCTCTTTCCTCATAATGTGCCCAAGAAATTTCAACTCTCTCTTTCTGATGTCAAGTGTCCTTTTTGTTTCCATTTTCTTTAAAATTGTCATTACATGTTTAGTCGACAGTATCCACAGAACCCTTCTGTAGAGCCACATTTCTGTTGCTTCTTAATCAGTGAGGAGATTGTCTTGTATTCACTGTCATGTAGGAGGATTGACATTACATAACAATTTAGTACTTGTTTGGTTGTTACTAATTAAATTTTCCAGTTTCTTAAGATTTTGAAAAGCATCTTTCAAAATCCCAATGTACCTTTTGCATTTCAGTGTTGCACTTCCCAGATATTTAAATTGTTTGATTTTGGGATCATCAATTTGTAATTTGCACATTGGGCTGTTCCTTTTGCTAACTTACATTCTGTCTTGCAATTAAAAAATAAACAAATAAGATACAAGGGCACATAACCTGTTTTTAACACTTGTCTGTATGAAGTTTCTTAGGTGAAGCATTGCTATTAATATTTTAGTATTTATTAGATGAAAGGCTAATTGAAAATTATACTATTATTCTATTCTGAAGTACATGTTTAGAATCTAGTTTGATCTTATGTTGCAGTGTCTAAAAATGAAGCATCTAAAATAAGTGTATTCTCAGAATGTGCAGTAAACATCCTCATTTTGTCCAGTAATTAAAAGATCTTATCTAAAACCATGTTTCAAGGACCCTCCCCCCCCCCCAAAAAAAAACAGGGCTTTTTATATGACTGAGAGATTGATTTGTTATTACAGCTTATCAACTTTTTGTGGGCTATTTAAAACAAACATATTTTGGAATGTAAGAGGTTACTTGTAGTATCCAATGTTTCCAAGTGGTCTTCCATTTCTATCTAAGTACTGACTAGGCTCAATGTTGCTTATTTTTGTTTATTGAATGGGAAATAGTGTTTTTAGTGTGATTTGACTCTAGGTAAAGGACTGAGGGGTATTATACAACATTGGTTCGGGAAACTGTACAGTGAGCAAACAAGTTCAGATGCAACAAGTACTTCTTAAGCAGTATCATAAAAGATTCTGTTACTTATCTGAGTGTCTCAACAAGTTTATCTCTTAATATCTTTCATGCTTTATTTTTATACATTTTATTTTAGATGTATAAATTTATATCTAACATACATATAACCATCCTATTCTGTCAGTAGTTGCAGAGTAGTGTATTCATTATATATGTGTGTGTGTGTGTGTGGATTCTTCTGTTAAGAACGATGGTTTAGTAAATTTTTTTTAACTGAACAACATGCACAAGTGAATTGTAGAAAGTGTTTTGTATTTCTTGTATCCTGTAATGCACACTTTCTCCATAATAGGACCATGTGCTGCACTGCCTCTCAGTGTTGACTACAATGTCCACTTAGAATTTATTATATATATATATTATATATATATATATATATATATATAAATTCATCTAATACAAGCCTTGACAGTCACTCAGTGTAGAGGGTTACTGATAAAAGGAAAGATTAAAAAATGTGTGTGTATATATATATATATAAAATAATCAAAAAATACTTTTGTCTTTCCGCTTAATAATAAACATTTAGACAATATAAAATTATTTTCATCAAGTTTGGGGCCTTTTTTCATCAGAGTATGCCTCTTTTTTTTTAGCAAATTAATTGAGATACCTAGCCAAATGTCTAAGAGTTGTTCAGATGTTTGTAAAGTTTCTAGACATCTATCTATGGTAGAAATACAAAAGTAAAGGGACAGAGTTGCCAGATTGAACTTTTAATATAAAGCCAAACAATAAAAATATGCAGTTTCTATCCTAAAACACAACAAAGGCACATTTTCTATTCTATTATCCTTCCCAATATATATTTTGAGTCAAATTTGATTCTCAAATGTGTTACTTTTTGCACATAGAAAGACATTGACACGGGACGCGTAAAAAAGTATCAATTTTTTTCAGCATGAACTCACCAACCGCTGACTAGAGATCAAAAGGACCTTCTATTTTTAAAATTGACATGTAAATAAAATTTCTCTAATTGTTCAAATTTTAAAAAGCACTGACAAATTTTTCAAGATTCTACTCAAATGTATTTTATTACTGTGTACTGTAAAATAATTTATTATTTTCCTTTCAATTACTAATTCAATGAGTGTGAGTTCATTTATCTTTGACGGAGATGTTTCTTGTCTCTGACGCCTTTTGTTTTATCTTTGCTATTCCTTTTATTTTGGGGTGAGGGTAGCAGCTAGACGACACGCCTTCATATTCTTTCTACCTTTCTTTCTCGTCACCTAGACGAGAAGATACAGAACTACGAAGTCGTGAACGCGTTCTAACCAAGGAAACAACCCGTTGTTCGTAATAATTACCATCTAAAAAACATTTTCCTTAAAAGGATAATTTTAGCTTGTAAAAATGGTAGATTTCTGGGATTTGGCATTTTGATATTCATGAGGGGAAAAAAAAAAAAGAATGTGTCTGCAGCCCAATTTAGAAAATTCCAGGACTTGTAAATCCCTGGAAAAGGCCCTGCCAATTTTCCAGGACTTTTCAAGGTTTCCAGGGCCTGTATGCACCCTGGCTGTCGGAGTGGAACTATCTCCTTTCATTTAGAATCTGGAGTAAATGAGGGTGATTTGACTCCCTGGAAGTAGCAAGGTGTGACAGTGGTGTGTCTTACTCTTCTTAGCGGTAAAAGTCCGAACTGGTGGAAAGAGTGCCGCTCATTACTTTGAAATAAATCTCTAGGATAAATACTGACTTTTTAAATTTATTTTTATTTTATTTTTTTATAATAGAGATTCAAAAAGTCAATGAGTGGCCGTGCTAATGAATGTTTTCAAAAATGCGTCTTTTTTATGGATTAGTAGGCTATTTTATTATCCTTCAAATAAAAACAAAATTTCACATCAAAGAAAAAAAAAATGTTAAAATGATTTAAAATGCGTTTATTGTTTTTGTTGTTTTTCTTAATTCTTTTTTGTTTTGTTTTTTTAATTTTTTGTAAGTCCATTGTTCGTGGTATCTAAAGTTACGGTTTTTTACTTTTATCAATATCATATTTCAGTTTAAGGAGGGGTCAGCAAAGTCACCGTGAGTAGGTGCAAAAAATTTGAAAGGGTAAGTAGGTAACTTCATGAAAATAGATAACACGACAAGAACGGCCTGAAAATGAATGAAAAAAAAATTTCTTCGTGTTAAATGTTTATTTCATTATTTAGAAGAAACACTAAAGTATTTTTTGAATATTTTTTGAAATTTTTTAATCATTCTTAAAGTCAACACATTTTTTATCCGCAAAACGAAAAAATAAAAAATAAATAAAACACACAACCACTTCTCAAAGCTCACTAGAGACAAAACAATACTGTAGTGTAGTGTAATACTTTTTAACTTTAAGTAAGGCTAAATGAAAGAGTAAAACAAAACAAAAAAAGAAAAAAACTGAAGCACTTTAAAAGATCGATTAAATAATCGAAATAAACGACGATGTGACAATATCAAGTTTTTATTGCTTGAAGGGGGAAGCAGTACAGAAATTTTTGGTGCATTTAACTAACTTCCCTGCTTGATGAAATATTGTAAAGAAAAATTCAACAAAAAATAACTGAGAATAGAAAAAAAAAAGACTGAGAAAACGGGTGCAAAAAATGAAAGATTTATTTTTTACAATCATCAAACAAACCATAATTATGAATGTTTATTGTTTGAGGGCTTAAAACAGATTGAAATACAAGAGAAAAGCATTTATTTGCAAGTAACGTATCCAACAAACAAAAGGTTTGTATTTAAATTTTTTTTTATCATACGAGGTTAAAAAATACCGTCATCTTTGACGGCAAGGGTACACTAGCATTTTTAATGGTAAATATAGTAAATACATCTGGGACAAACAAGTTACAAATACAAACGTGTGGGTGGAAGTCTTACTGCTACTACTACTACAATACAATGCAACTGATATAAGCTCTCCACATAGAAAATAAATAATAATAATAATAACAAATCATGATGACTGTATACAATATTAGAATTTCACAAGACACTGAAAAAAAAGTGAAGTCTAAAGTTCAACGATTCAACAACAAAAACTAAAGAGACTTTTTAGTTTTAAAGACTATATTTATCTATTATTTAGTTTAGAATAGGAAAACAAGATAAACAGAAAAAAACAAAACCGGATTCACTGATTGAGCTTAAAACAAAAAACAAAAGGATTATAAATAAAAGTAAAACAAATGAAGAAAAAAGGCGTGATGCATATTTTGTGTTGTGAACCTAAAACAAGTTTTAACGGAAAACATTTTTACACTTGGTGCATATTCATTATTCATTGTAATTATCTAAGTGTACTTTATTATTATTACTGTTCAATAAAATTATTTTCATTGTTTCGTAAAAATAGACTTTTTCATACTATGATTGATTTGAGTTGACCATTCATAAATAAAATACAATATATACGTAACACCTTGATTCACCATTTCAAAAGATCAGGATAAACACCTTGGCAATCGGGAAGCAAAGAATTGATTCGTTTTTTCGAGGCAAATTTATAAAACATGCTGTTTTTCTCCCCTTTTTATTTTAGCGGTATGTTGATTCTAAACGCCAAAATAATAAAAGGTGAAAGGACAGGTTTGAAGGTCAACAACAGAAAAATCATAATCGCTAACAATTATTCAATTATTCCACTTTTTTCGATAAGAGAATTACATTTTACAAGTTGACACCCAAAAACTAAAAACACACACAGTACTGAGTACACTTTTATTTTTTTAAAAATAAAACAAGTTATAAAATGCAATTTTATGATATACCTGAAGAGAAGTAATTACAATACGAAAACGTATATTTAAAAATCAGGAGAATATTCAATTGAATATATACTGTTTAAAAATGAATGAATTTTTTTGAAAATGCGTGTGTTTAAGAAACATTTACAGTAAGGCCCATGGAGTGATATCACGAAATCTATAGCGTATCCATTACTACTTGAGAGAAAAAAAAAAACTGATATGTGGTAAAATAATATTTATATTACTTACTTCATCGCCAATAACGGCTAAAAGCTTGCCTTTAGCTTGTGAAGACATTTTTCACAGTTGTTTGTCACGAGATCGAATTCTCAAATAATAGCAGCAGCAAGTCAAGAAAAACAGCAGCCAACAGGAAGCAGTTAGAGTTATCATTCTTTAATTTATTCCGAGTCATGTTCAAAGTTTATCAGGAATAATTTCCCTTCCCTTAGATGTCATCTCATCACGAAAATTTAGTATTAAACTTTTACATTAAAATTAAATACAAGTTTTTAGGTAGGTACTACTAAAATAGATACGTTTTTAATTTTTTTTAAATGAAAGTAAAAATATCGCTACCCACTATTTTTTTTAAAAATTTGCAAAATGTCAGGAAATTATCAGATTTTAACGAAATTCTCAGTAGTACCTAAGTTAAAAAATGAATGAACTGCATACTGAATGAATAACAATTTAAACGTTTGCAATGTGGGAGTCACGAATTCTTTTTTACAGTTATATAAAGAAAAATCCCAGAAGATGCTATTTCAGAAAAAAAATATAACATCCTATTGAAAATTCGTCTTGAAACTTATCGAAATATTTCAAGAAAAAAAAAGGGATTTTTTAAGAGTTTGTGCTTCTTGCATAATTTAATAAATAAAACATATTATATTCTTTCAGATTTGACAGGAAAAACTACACTGAATATTTATTTAAAAAAATATCATTTGTAATTTTTCAGTGGCATTTTGAAATTCATACCGTTGCTGTTCGTAACAAGAGATCTTTTTCTTAAAAAACAGACATTTTTGGATAAGACAATAAGTAAGACATCTTTGAAGAATCGAAAAATGTAGAACAATGTTATTTTCAAGTGTAAACCTGTGGTGAATACGAAAAAAATAATAACCCCCTCTCCCTTTACCCGCTCACTTCAAATTCGGGCGAGCTGAGAAAAGGATGAAAAGAAATTCGCGAGCCTGTGTGAAATTTTCTTTGGACAAATGAAAATCGTTTTCACAGGAACTAACCACTGAGCTAAGAAAATAGCGAGCCTATGCGAAATCCTTTTTTATATAAAATAAGGAAAAGAAATCTAAATCACCAATAAAAGTCATGTGAAAGTTTAATTTCTGTTCACGCATTCGGCGTTCATATTTCACCGGTATCAAATTACTCGCTAATTATCGGTCTTACTCTTAACCAAGCACTTCGCACTTCAAACGAATTTATCTCAACAATCTAAGAAAGCTAAGTATTTCAAATTATCTCACTTCGTCTACTTTTGAACGTATACAAACAGTATCCCTTCTGTGAACAACGAACTCTCTTACCTGTGTTTTAAACATTTTGAATATTATTTTGTGTCAGATCATTTAAATCGGTTGTATGACTATTTTCTCTTCATGACAATTTGTTGAAACTACGGACTTTAAAAATATAAGGATATATAAGAACACGGGTCAGTGGATAATTTTAGTTTACCTAGCTTAACCATGACACAATATAATTAGTGTGGGACACTCTGTCTGTAATGACCATGGTCACCACAAGCGAGACTAGTCTGCTCTACGACAAAGCAATACACATGATCCCGTTTTGAACAGTTGATAATTTGAGACTTGACCCCCGCCAAAAAAAAAAAAAAAACAAACAAAAAATCCCAAAACAAACGATCATTGATTAAAAGACAAACCTAACGGTCAAGAAAACTGTTAGTGAAATTTTGGTACGAGCTTAGTGATATACGTCATATATATAGAGAGATAAAAACGGAAATCTAGCAGATACAATAATTACGTAAGAACCATGGAACCAACTACACGAAATTTACCAAAGGCTTAATTCAAAGGTTGGTTACTGCCACTCTGGTAACTGTGTGTTACTCCACTTGGCTTCGTTAGGTGGCGCTGTTTAAGTTTATACAAATGCAAACATTTCCTTCTTCTTGCTTCAAGATGTATCAGTATGTAGATGAGAACGGCACCGCTTGGACACGTTCGTTTCCCCGGTCGACTAACAACTCTTACACATACGTGCGCGTATCACACACACAGACAAGCACATTCTTAATAGCTAAGTTTTTAAGGTCTTTTCCTTTCCTTTCAACTGTGCCCACATCAATATAATTTCTTTTTGCTAATACACTAATTGTTTGTTTAAAATCCCTTTAATCTTATCTTTACCCGGACTCACATGAGTCCGCCAAATATTGTTTGCGGGACAAATGTAACAGGAGCCATTAAATGCTTACTGAAAAACTTTCCCAACCCGCAACAAAAGGCGGTGATTTTCGCAACATAACAAACAACGAAATAACTCTACCATATTGCGGATACTTTTCCTAGTTAGACTAAAAGCAGTGGCAAGCAAAATTTACACATCCAAACGACGTGTTGTCTTTACTTGTAGAGCTGAAAGGAAAGGGAATAAATTTCAAGAGGATATTTTCGTATATTTTATATAGGTACCTCCAAAAATTCGTGTACCTAAGGTTTAAATGTATTTTTCATAAAGGAAAAATCCTTTTAGAAGCTTTCCAACCGCTTCAGTTGAAAGCTAAAGGATTAAATTTTCTAATTCCAGAAAAAAAAAATGACTGTGGAGTATTTCAAATAGAAATTTGAATGATTTTTAGTCGATGCTTCCGAGAAACCAATCGAAACGGCCATTTTTAACTTTTTTTAGAGAAATGTAAACGAACATATGTTTCGGTTTTGAAAATCCCGCTAAAATAATATATACATTTCTGAAACGTTACTTTCGTAAAATTAGCAAATTTAAAGTTAAATTAATCTGTTCTGAAACAAAAATCACTTACTTATAGCATAAAATTTTCTAGACAAACATTTCTTGAGGTCTTGTTATTTTCACGTCTCCATCGATAATTTGATGGCTGATCTGTTGACAGGTTTAGTACGGTGCATCAAAAGTGACATAACGGTTTTTTTTCGTTTCTTATAATAATTTAAAATACTATAAAAATTTCTTACATTATTGAGTTACCTCTATCTCTTTCATTATTTAATAGCTAAGATAATGATAAATAATTTTATTAATTATTAATATTATATTAAGTTATTACATTTTTAATTTAATAACTGAGATAATAACTACTAAAATTATTATTATATTAATAATTGAAATATCTCACTGACTTATTAATTGTTTAAATTGATAAACGAGATAATTTTATTATCTCAATTTAATTTTTAATTTAATAACTGAGAGTGAGATAAAACCTTTACATGTCTAGGGGCTTTCCCCAAGGAAGAGACAAGCTTTGAAACACGTGACCTTTTGACCATAATGGCACTTATAAGATATCATACTAAAAAAAAAATAATACATTTTGACGCACAAAAAAAAAAAAAAGAAAAGATTTTTAATTATGGTAAAAAGTTTCGGTAGCATTATTTGTATTAAGCTTTTAATTTTCGATTAGTAAATGTAGTCTTCACTTAAAAACTTAATAGTCTACCCCACACTCTCTTTGGAAGAATTTTAAAACATTTTTTACAAATAAAAAAAATGAAGAAAAATAAAAGAAAAATGCAAACATTCTTTATTCATCGAAATTTTTTTTCTTCAGATAATAATGTCCTTAATGTATATTATTTATAAAAGCAAATAAAAGCCTATCTAATTTGATAATTAGATAGTTTATTGCAGTTTCTATTTTACGATTTGGAGCAGATTTTTAAAAAGTTGGCAGTAGTTGTGAAAAAAAATTGATGATTTAATTTCTCACAGGATTCCTGCTTATAAAAGTAATATAAAACAATTTGCGAACTCTTTGAAATTCTAGAAAATTTCATAAAATTAATTTATGGGGAGGTAACAGATTTAAAATATATATATATATATATATATATATTTACCAAGATTTTCTAAAAATAAAAATTTAAAATATAGATTCATTCATTTTTGAATAAGTCCTGAAAATTTAATTAAAATCAGACAATTATTTGATTTTTGCAAGAATTTCCAAATTAATGGGGTTTCCCCCTAAAACTGCTACATTAAAATGGCCATTGCCACAAATATTACAAAGTTAACAAAAAACAACAAAAAAAAAACGAAATTTTTTACCCAAATTTAGAACGTGTTAGAAAGAAGGAAGAAATAAAAAAAATATTTTCAAAATACTGTGTTCTTTCCTCTTAATAATAACATAATCATTTTAACATGAAACTTTGTTTTTATTAAGTTTGGGACCTTTTATCATTATGCTATACTGATTTTGTAACGAATTATTGGAGATACCTAAATGGTTAATAAATGATTAACAAAAAATAAAGTATATTCGTATGCATGCAAAAATAGTTGAAAAGAAAAGACACTAAAAAGTAGCTATTAAGAATTGTGTGTGCCTGCATGTGTGTGTGTCTGATATATGTGTGCGTGTGTGAAAGGGTTGTCACTCGGGAAAAGATATTCCCTCGACGGCGACAATTTCGTAGGACGTTTCGGTCATCATCGTCATATTTTGTATATCTTTAAGCAAAAATATATTTTGTTTTTATCATTTCTTCGTTTTCCTTAATCATATATTAATTCCATAAATCAGACCCAAACTCGAACTTGTTGCGGTATGTGGGTATTTGCATGTCATACTACGTCGGGTAGTCATCAACCTGTTGCGGATTCTTTTCTTGGTTGGACTAAAAGCACTGGCAAACACAATTTACACATCGAAAGGACGGGTTGTCATTAATCGAAGAGATGAAAGGAAATGGAATAAATTTCAATAAGATGATATTTTCTTGTGTTTTTATGGCTAATAAAGGATTACCAAGAAATAATATATACTTGTGTGCATAGAGAATTGCAAAAAAAGAAAAAGAACAGAAAACATTAAAATTAAGCTATTAGGAATTGTCTGTGTAATAAATGCTCGTGTGCACACGTGCATGCGCGTGTGATAGAGTTTAGTCATTCGGGGAAAGATATCTCTAGCCGCGGACGAGTCCCGTGTTGATGTTAGCTCTACCACATGCTAGAGGAAAAAAAGAGAAGGAAACTGGAAGTGTTCCGTTTTTATAGCTGTATAATAGTGCAACCTGACGGCGTCTTGGCAAACCAGGGTGAGACGGGAGTGTCGCAGTTAGCTCCTCCTCAGTCCCTTAATCCTTCAACAGGGGTCTCTCTCTCCCCTGGCTATAAATACTGGCTGACCTTTCGTCTCTCTCTCTTTTCCAACTCAGGCCTTGGGCCGCCACCTCGCGTGGAGATGAGGTAAAATCTCTCTTTTTTTCGACTTAGGCCTTGGGCTGCCACGGCGCGTGGAGACGAGGTAAAATCTCTCTTTTCAACGAACTTTGTGACTTCTCACAGATACAGCGTTTCGCAAATTCTGGGAACACGCTAAGAACAATACACGTACGTACGAACACTCACAACACACACACATAATTTCTCCATACAAACACTATGTAACTGTTCATGTCTTTGTGTAACTTGTTATTAATATATATTTGTTTACCCATATATATCGGTCTTGTTTGTTTTCTTTGTCTTCTTTAGACTTAATTAAAGTCCAACATTCCCATGTAGCTGGACCGGCTAGCAGGAAATTTTAACCTTCTGATATCTCTTCCCATCTTCACCCGCACGGTCCGCTACAGGAGGGGTTAAACTCACAAGCAGATACAATGAAAACAAATATTATTACTACTCAACGATACTAACACATGTGAGAAAATAGATGAGCACGAAATAATTTTAGAGACACAGAGAAATATTAAAAATCAAAAATGGAAAAAATTAAAATTGAGCCTTTGCACATCTTCAGCATTTCCTTTCCGTGCATCTCGTTGAATTTAAAAGAATGAAGATACATACTACAAGCGTCAGGTGACCGAAGAGTGCATATCTTTGGTTTTTAAGTTCGTCTTATACACACACACGCGCACACACACACACACACACACACACACACACACACACATATATATATATATATATATATATATATATATATATATATTGTCATCCACAGACAGACTGTTTCGCTGTATCACAGCTCATCAGTGTGGCTAGACGTCCGGTTGCCTCTGGCTAGAATCGAAAACCGGCTGAATTCGCGTCTGTCGGAAATTTTACCCTGATATATATATATATTGTATTTCCTTAAATGTCCGTATTTCATTATCTTCCAATTCCCCTTGAAGAAGAAAAATGAAAACACTTATTGCAACCGTAAGGTGACCAAAGAGAGTTTTAACATCTCTTTTTTAAGGTGCGTCTTATACATCGAAAAAAGACCATATTTTTTAAATGTTATTATTCCACTATCTTTCAATCCCCAAAACAGAATAATAATGTAGACTGTTGCTGTAAGCGTATAGTAGCCAAATGAGTATTAACATTTCTTTTATGAGCGCCTCTTGTACATTGAAAAGACTATTTTCTTAAATGTCTATATTCCACTATCTCACCATTTTCTTTCTTTTTCACTCTTTGTTTTTCCGACCCTGTCTCTCTCCCTCTATCTAACTTATCTGCTTTGTCTCTTTTAACACAAATCCAAGCCAATTTCAGGTTATCAGTGCATGCCTAATTGACAAATTCGTGACACAATAAATAAGTATAAGATAAGGGAATTAAATGCCTCTGCAGTTCTAGGTCACCTTTGTGCAAGTTGAGAAGTAACCGCTGCAGCAATTCAAAACTTCAGGGTTTTTTTTTTTAAACAAAACAACGCCTTATGACAGTGATTCACAACTGCTGTGCTGCGCGATCCTCTTAAGTGTGTCGTTCAAAATTCTCAACGATATATATATATATATATATATATATAAATATATATATATATTATCAGAGCCGGCGTGCCTTAGCTCCGAAAACCCCGGACGGTGGTGGTGTTGTTGTTGTTGGGGGGGGGGGGGGGGGGGCAGCGTTTTTTTGGACACGTTGTGGCCTCTGTCATTTTTTTTCAGCACTGCTTTATGGCCATCC
Source organism: Acanthosepion esculentum (assembly GCA_964036315.1). Classification (NCBI taxonomy): domain Eukaryota; kingdom Metazoa; phylum Mollusca; class Cephalopoda; order Sepiida; family Sepiidae; genus Acanthosepion; species Acanthosepion esculentum. The sequence goes on along the minus strand of OZ038508.1, from coordinate 51,755,756 downwards.
GCCATTTTTAAAAAAATTATTTTAAAACTGACGTTATATTGTCAGTCATCAACTAATAATATACATCATGGCTGGTGCGATGCGACGAGGTTGGAGCCCCCAAAAGGCTAGTTTCAGCAGCGTCTTTTTGCTTTTTGTACGTTTTACTTTATTCTACCCAAGTTATATTGTCTACCATCAACTATAATAATCGACAGGGCCGGTGCTTACTACCCCGAACCTCTCAACCCACGCAGAACCATGCAGGGGGCAGAAGTGCTAATTTCAGTAGCGCTCATTTTTTTAATTGTAATTTTCTTTCTGAACAGTTCTTTAAAATCAATTAAGAAGGTAATATATCTCGGTAAAACATTTTCTATTCCAAGGACATCCACTTCTGAGTATCTCTGATTTTTTTTACTAATAGTAATAGTAATACTTACCAGAAGTCCACGGCTAGTAATTAAAATAAAATTTCTAGTCCCTATTTTATACATTTCTAGAAAAAAATAATAGATAAAACCGAGAAAATGATTGCTTAAAAAATAAAAATGTTTAAAGATTTCAATACATTCAAATTTTTTCAGAAAACTGAAATACTGTTTTTAAAACAAATTTTTAAAACAATCCCATTTATTTTGTGTTGGAATATTTGTAAAAAAAAATTTCCAATGAAGAGCGTTGGCGATTAATCTTTATGGAAATGTAAAAATTTGTGACTTAAAAAGTTTTTTTTTTCAAGTAAAATTTAGTCATGAAAATATTAGGGTTATTACAAAACGAATAATATTTTCTGAGATTTTTTTAAAATATAACAAAACAAAACAAACCTATTCATTATAAAAGTAAATAACGAATATGTACGGAAATTTTCATTTAAATTGGATAAGTCTCTGGTTTTGGTAATTTAAAAAAAGCGCTGTCCTCCTCGCCTCAATTTTCTTCGTGGGTTTGTGGCCCCAGGTTGGTAAAATTTGAAATAGACATGTACTAGAGAGTGGGGTCCCGTATCAAAGTTTCCGTGGGGGTTGGGGGGGGGGGGGTTGGTGAGACCCGAGCGCCGGCCCTATATATATATATATATATATATATATATATATATATATATATATATATTAGTATTTAAATAAATCAATAAGTATTAAACATTTTATCCGACATTAGCTAAAAAGGCTTTATTAGTTTTATTGCAATTTTCTACTTCTTATTTATGTGAATTAGGCTCCTCAACCCTAAATAACATAAAAAATAAGAAAGACTACGCTCAACTGAAGAAGAAATACTTATCGCACATTCGACCAAACATTGAAGAAATCGCGAAATAACACCAGGCACAGGATTCACACTAAATAAACTGAACAAGTAGTTGAATAGATACATTGAAATAAAGTTCATATTTGTGTGAGTATTTTTTTTAAATCTATGTTTTTATTTCATAACATTTAAATGTAAATTTTGCTAAGTGTGACGTAATATTTTCTTTTGCTCTTAGGTATGACGTTACTTAAAAAGGTTGAGAAACCCTGCCTTATGTCATTAAAGACATCATGAACAAAGCAAACATTCGATAATCATATGCTATGACCAAATTCATTCATTCATTGTTCGGGTGTTTATAGACTGATTCATTGTTCGGATGTTTATAGACTGTTTTTTTTTTCTTTTGAGGATTATCCGGAAAGTGTGTTGCAAGACTCCTGACTTTTGTTGCGAGGTGTGGACGTTTTTTAGTATCTTGACTAATCTCTTAGAATTGAAGCGCAGTACTAAATTAGCGACGAGGTCTCATCAATTTACAATTGAGCTGGTTAGATGTAACCGTAAATTCTATGGTAACAGTTTATTTTCTCGCACTTCACGCTTGTGGAAATCTCTACCACCCTCATACTTTCCAGTCAAGTTTAATCTGCAAAAACTGAAATGCAACGCCAATCGCTATCCCCCGAGTACTCTTTCCTCTGTTCTCGCTCGTTAGCAATTATTCCTGTTTCTAACTCTCCCACACCCATAACCCCTTGTATCTCAGTGGCTTTACTGTCTTGCTTGGGGTGAACTCGATTAAAACAATATTGAATGATTCATGTTACATTCGTCCTGCAAACATTATTTGGCGGACTCATGTGAGTCCGGGTAAAATGAATACAAAATATGGTTTTTATACAAGCAAGAATTAATGCATGTATTAATAAAAAGAAATTACAATAATGTGTACACAGTTGAAAAGAAAGGACATTAAAATCTTAGCTATTAAGAATATGCTTGTTTGTACGTGTGATACACGCGTGTGTATATGTGCCTGTGTGTGAGAATTCACTCGTTAGTGGACCGGGGAAACGAACGTGTCCCAGCGGGGATGCTCCCACCTACGATCTACTACATCTTGGAGCAAGAGGAAGAAAGAGGAAGAGAAGGAAATGTTTGTCTTTTGATTTATCGTTTGAACGTTAAATGTTTGTCGTTTGACTTAAACAGCGCCAGCTAACGGACATTTAACAAAGCCAAATGAGATAACCCACAAGTAATCACCTATTCAGTTATTTAATATTAATAGAAAAAACCTGGCATATTTATTCGCTGTTAAATTCGTCAATACATAACAAACACATTCAGTTCACAACACACACAAATGGCGGGAAGATCTAATCTATTTTCTGTTCATTATGGTCAAGAACTAAATCAAATTATAACAAAGCATGCCTACTAAAGACAATGGTACCTTAGTTTTATTCAAGCCACTACTTCTTAGAACCTTACACATTTATTATAGCGTCCCATTCCATTTTTCAAAACATTCTGAAAAATCTTCTTTGGGGATCACCATCAGGCTGCTTCATCGATTTTTCATTAATCTTGAACCAGGTCTGAAAACGCATGAAAGTGCATTGCCATGATAAAAAAAAAAAAACAAAAAAAAAAAAACAGTTGCTGGATGCAAAAGGGGTGCTGATAAACGTGATTGCTACGATGTTCTGTTAAAATAAACTTGCATGTGATATGAAGAACGGACAAGTGCATTGTCATAATGAAAAACTAACAGTCGCTGGATGCAAAAGGGGTGCTGATAAATGTGATTGCTACGATGTTCTGTTAAAATAAACCTGCACGTGACATTAAGAATGGACAGGTGCATTGCCATGATGAATGCGACGGTAGAGAAAGTATAGAAATACAGGCACTTAAAACTTAAGTTAAAGTGATTTGTTTTATGAGTGTTTTTTTTTCTCGACAAATATAGTTTTCATTCAAGTCAACTTCATTTATCAAATAATAAACTTTGAATATTGCAGTCTTTGTTCTTCCTGCATAGAATTAATATTCAGTATATATATCATGCTTTTTTTTTTTTTGAAGTTGAGTTTTTCATTGTTTTCAGTATTTTTGTTTGAAATGTGCCTTCAAAAATACATGTGGTATTATCCTACTTGTATGTCAAAAATTACTTCCGCTAATAACTGCTAGATGACGTTGTCAAAGCAGTATAAAAGAAAACGCGCAAAAATCCCATTCCCTTTTTTTTCTCTTTTAGTCACATCGTGAAAATTGTAAATAGGGGATTAGCTTTAGATTTCACAGAGGAATTGTGGTGTTATGGTGAATGAGATATGAAAGACAAGTATAAATGTGGTATTTTGAGGAACGGATAAATTTCGAATGCATGGGTCAGTACTTTCACAAAAAATGTCCTTTTTCTTCTTTTAGGTATAAATAAGCAGAAATATAGTATTGATTTCTGATCAATAACTATTGCTGATACCAGCTCAGAAGAACAGATACTACACGTTAATTCTTGGAAGAAAACCCTAAAGGTCTTACATGCCTTTGACTTGAAAATGGACGCCGGGACAATTATTCTTTATTGGTGAAACATGCTTCCAGAACATCCTTATTCCAACCATACCGTTTATTAGATATAAGGAAATTATCTTCTACCCCTTAATTTAGTCTGCTAGGACAAGGCGTTCCTTTTGAATATTCTATCAAACGGTGTGTTTAGATTAAAGATGACACGTGTGGATTTTTCTACCAAAACGAGTAATCATCCAGGCCCGTCTATTTGAAAGTCAAAGGTATAAACCCGTAGAATATTAGTATAGATATTATTACCTCCACTTAGTTTCGTCAAGAATTTGCTAGGTGGCGCTGTCAAACAACTATAAAAACGAGACACTCCCCCCACTCTCTCTTTTCCGCGCAGCATGCTGTAGCGACGACACTAATCGGGACCTTCCCTCCAGTATGGGGATCTCTTTCCTCTTAGTGACTAAACGTTTTTACGCACACAAGCGAATGTGCGCGTGTATCTCACAAATTCTACCCATCAATGTCTTCTTTATTTTGCGTGCATAATAGTGTATTTGCTTTCAATTTTACTCAGTTATATAAAAACAAAAATATAAAATATCGCATTGTTGGAATTCATTCTGTTTCCTTGCACCCTTCATTTGCATGCGCAAGTTTTATTTGCCACTGCTTGTAGTCTAGCAGTGGTGTCACAATTGTTTGAATTTCTTTTTCTTTGACAAGGATGCTCGTGTTTCAATCATTTCTTCATCACAGAAATCTTTATAAGCGCACATAACGACTAGTTATCTCCCTTGATTTATAGAGTGATTAAGTATTAATTTAAAACTAATAGATAAGGTAATAAAAGAAAACGAGAAGAAAAAACCTATCTATCTACTGTAGAGTCATGCATAATTATTAGCAAAAGAAATAACTGAAGATTGAACAAACGTACTGGGAATATTAAAATCAAGCAGTTAAAGAATCTCAACTATCTAGGTAGCGTGATAACAGATCACAGAAAATATAATACAGAAATCTAAAGATGCATATTAATAGCGAATTATGCTTTTCAGAAAATTAGTAAAGTATTAAGATATCGGAAAATTTCGTTATGCTACATTCGCAAGGAGTAATGGATAACGGCTTGGCTTGAGGAATCGGAGAGCCGAGTTCTTATTCCAGTCGAATCCATTACATTCACTTACGCGCTAATAGCCTCGGGAAAGGTATGAATCATCTTCTCCCCCATCCCAGCTATGAAATAATAGTAGGACAGACTGGGTTATATAGCTTTGGATGGCAACTAGTCTACCGCAGAAAGAAATTGCAACCTACTGCGGGAAATAATTTGCCTCGTCAGTCATGTATTGAAAGATACATGATCGCCTAAGCGTGTATCACACATAGTACCTAACTGACTGGTATTCGCGCATATAGTAGCACGAGAGAACAAACGAAGCAATAATCATCGCCAGTGAGTCGAAAAGAAAAGAGAAGAATTATTAAGATAAAATTCTTTCTATTGTCGATATAGAGGATCAAGGCGGAATGTCTCTTTGTGGGCAATGGAGCGACCTGAAATTGATGTATGTGGCGCTCGGTTGACCGAGTTCACTGGTGGTGACGCTGATATCTTGACAGCTCGTCTGCTACTCTTTCAGTATCGTGAGCGGCGTCCTTAAAAGCAGACGAAAAGTTTGTGTTTGTGCGTGGGGAACAGCTGCCCGAGGGGGCGTCCTCTCATTGCACCAGAGAGAGGAATCGGTGCTCGCACCGAAGCCAGCGCAACTGACGGTTGCGGAGGATCGGGGAATTTTTGTTCCGCGTTCGGGTCTCCACCTTAAAAATTGACCTTGTGTCGCATCTCGTCTTTGTGGGCAGACAGATTAATTACCGGGTGTTTGTGCGTGTGTGTATGTCTGAAATGTCATTCTCCTCTGGGAAAGAAGTCTTCCCCAATGAGGACGAACGTTCATGTTTCAAGACTACTGTATCTTGGAGCAAAGAAGGAAAGGGAAAGTTTATGTCCCTTCTTTTATAGTCCTTAAACAGCACCATCTAATGGGCGTATTTGCAGACCAAGTGAGGAGGGGGCAATCCGCACACAAAAGAAAGCGAGAAGAAAATCTATCTACTGTATAATTATGCATAGTTATTAGCAAAAGAAATAACTCAAGGTTGAATAAACGTACTGGGAATGATAAATTCAAACAGGTACAGAATTTTAAGTATCTAGGTAGTGTGATAACAGATCACAGAGAATATAACACAGAAATCTAAAGGGGGCAATCCGCACATTTTCATTTCCTAATCACCAAATCATTTGTCTCAGCACCACATTTCCGTTCCGTAAACATCATCTCACGTTCCGATTTTTTTAGTGTTTACTGAAGTACGACACGTATCATTTTTTGATGTGGTTACTTAGAAAGTGTATTTAATTCTTCCCACCGATCGATTAAATGGTGAAACATCGACTTAAGATGACAATTCAGAGCGATGATTAATTTAAGGAAGCTAATTTATCTTTATGCCTTAACCACGAGCGAAATACTTTCATATCTCTTAAAACCAACGCATTTTGAGTAACGTAATTGATTAATAGTTAATTATTACAAGCAGCAGGTCGGTTAGGTATTACTCGTTAGAACTAAGACAGGTGTTGGGTAATTGGAAATGTCAAATTCAGAATGTCATCAATTCCTGAACGACGGAAGGAACAATTCTTAAAACCGTTTACTTACAAGTATTAATCATTTTCATCTTTGGAAAGTTAACATCTAGTCACCTCTTTCAGAATTAGAAAAACTTCCTAATGTGCAAGAAGAATTGTATATCTCATTAATCCCGAAAAGGAAGTTACTATAATTGCGTATTTTTCACTGAGGTCAGTGGCCGGTGTTTGAGCCCCAGCGTAATGAAGTAGGTGTGCTGGCAAGAGAACTAATGAATAACATTTTGTGAACTTTCTCATATTTGACATTACATTTTATTCAACTCCTTTACTTTCTATTTACTCACCCCCACTCCCACGAAGTCAGGTTGTGGCACAAGGTCGGTTTAATGTGGGGAGCCCGAGCGTGTACACCCGGGCAAGGAACGAAAATTTCCCGAGCACCGATCCCTCTCTCTGGTGCAATGAGAGGGCGCGACCTCGGACAGCTGTTCTTGTGGGCCGGCACTTCTCAGTATAATTTTCCTTAGTTGAGACTCTGTCCTTTGACGCCCCTGAGCGCACTCTGCCCAAAGGTAGAGACAGCAACTGAGAGATGATAAATAGGGTGTTACAAACAAAAACGAATAATTTATACACTAAGTGATTTTCTAAGCGTGGCTTAGATTTGGCTCAAGGCCGAAAGTATGGGACACCCAGTGAGGATCGAACTCAATACTCAATCGTATCTGATCTAGCAAGACAAGCTGTCTAACCATTACACCACGTCAATGTGCCCCAACTCCTGCACTTAATGTCATTTTGTGTCAACTAGTGTGTTCCCGTGGACCACTCACCCAAACGTGGGTCTTACATTCTTGTCGGTTTTGTTTATGTTATAGTGAAGGACACCTTGTCTAGATAATAGACTCTGCCACCTATTATAAGTAGGAGTCAGTAGGTAGTCGAGAGGAGTAAGTTATCAGCGACCACAACTCGATTACTCTGCGTAACACTTATTTACAAGTTCCTAACTTTTCTGTACGTTTAACCCATTTAGGACGCATTTAGTCCGACTACAAGTTCTATTGTGGAAATAACTCCACAACAGTTTATTTGCTTAGCGGCATTGTGGGTCATTTAATGCCAAAATTTAATTTTCTTGTGAGAAAGAAGGAACCGCTGTGAAAGCAATTAAGGGTTGAGAAGGAAGAAGGCATTAGCGCCCACGCTTCAAGAGGACTGGTGCAGCTGAAGAAGATCATAAATCAACACGGGGCAAGAAAGTGCCAACATATTCAAGGCATATTCAAACACAGGATAGAACATTCCTTTCTGAGCCTTCCTGGGAAGAATTTAAGCCGAAAGAACTTTCAAGTTAACTTTCAAGTTAACTTTCAAGCAAAATATTTCAAAAGGCCCTCGGGATAACAACTTGTGAAAACATGAAAGCCACTTCATGCTAAGACGTCCTATTATTGAGTATTCTGTTAAGAACGAAGTTGGGTGCGTTTTCTATTTTCTGCTTTGTGCAATTCTTTGCTTCCTCTAAGTTTTCCCCCTTTTTTTTTCTATTTTTAAAAGGTGTAATATTTTTTGTCTGAATCCGAGTTTTTTTCTAAAAAATTATAGCACTTTTTCCTTATATCTGATGGTTGTCGCCTTTTAACCCCAGAAAATCGTTATCCTGCTGTAATAGGCACAGAAAAGGAAATTTTTGTGCAACACTTGTATTTGTCCCCTTTTTTGTAACATTGTAAAATAAATGTTTTTCCTTTTAAAATTTTACGCAGTGGTCGTCTTGTTTTGTAATTTCACGCCTATTATCGTGACTTGCTGTTTCTACAAACTAAGTTTTGTGTCTGGCACAATGACTTTGATTTGGTAGGAAATAAATTATTTATAATACTGCATATGATGCATTATTATACATTATTGGTTACAATAAAGTTTGTATTTTATATGAATACCACCTTATGAAAATTGAGATAGAGTGGGAGATGTATCATAGATTCGGGGTGGGGGTGAGGCACGAAACGTTTGCACCGGTCTTGGTTCTGGGTTTCTAACATAGGAAACAGGTCGCTAACTTTCCTTATCTTTTAAACTGCCGGTATATGCTAGAATATACTCAGATCATTTGTAAACATCTATGCTGATGATATGACGATATATGACCACACCTCTAAAACTCTTGACAGTCAGAGATTGGCGACTGATCTCTCTTCCAATCTTGCACAAACTACCCAATGGGGGTAAAACTGGCTGGTTACCTTTCGATATTACTCCACCTCTCCACTCCTGTCTTCTAAATTGTGTTGACTTTTTCCATGAAGGGCCATACCTTTAAAGGGTCTTCTCGAACATAAAATCCTTCCTATTTCCCACCTGAAAGTAGTTATTAATGGCCGGTCCTCCAGAACACTAGCGGTCAATGCAAGTGTCCCCAGGAGTCACTCCACGGACCAACCCGCATTTTGATCTACATAAATAATATGCCTAAGAATATACTCAAATCATTTGTAAACATCTATGCTGATGATATGACGATATATGGCCACACCTCTAAAACTCTTGACAGTCAGAGATTGGCGACTGATCTCTCTTCCAATCTTGCACAAACTACCCAATGGGGGTAAAACTGACTGGTTACCTTTCAATATTATTCCACCTCTCCACTCCTGTCTTTTAAATTGTATTGACTTTTTCCATGAAGGGCCATACCTTTAAAGGGTCTTCTCGAACATAAAATCCTTCCTATTTCCCACCTGAAAGTAGTTATTAATGGCCGGTCCTCCAGAACACTAGCGGTCAATGCAAGTGTCCTCAGGAGTCACTCCATGGACCAACCCGCATTTTGATCTACATAAATAATATGCCTAAGAATATACTCAGATCATTTGTAAACATCTATGCTGATGATATGACGATATATGACCACACCTCTAAAACTCTTGACAGTCAGAGATTGGCGACTGATCTCTCTTCCAATCTTGCACAAACTACCCAATGGGGGTAAAACTGACTGGTTACCTTTCGATATTATTCCACCTCTCCACTCCTGTCTTTTAAATTGTATTGACTTTTTCCATGAAGGGCCATACCTTTAAAGGGTCTTCTCGAACATAAAATCCTTCCTATTTCCCACCTGAAAGTAGTTATTAATGGCCGGTCCTCCAGAACACTAGCGGTCAATGCAAGTGTCCCCAGGAGTCACTCCACGGACCAACCCGCATTTTGATCTACATAAATAATATGCCTAAGAATATACTCAGATCATTTGTAAACATCTATGCTGATGATATGACGATATATGACCACACCTCTAAAACTCTTGACAGTCAGAGATTGGCGACTGATCTCTCTTCCAATCTTGCACAAACTACCCAATGGGGGTAAAACTGACTGGTTACCTTTCGATATTATTCCACCTCTCCACTCCTGTCTTTTAAATTGTGTTGACTTTTTCCATGAAGGGCCATACCTTTAAAGGGTCTTCTCGAACATAAAATCCTTCCTATTTGCCACTTGAAAGTAGTTATTAATGGTTAATCCTCCATAACCCTGGCGGTCAACGCAAGTGTCCCTCAGGAGTCACTCCACGGACCAACCCGCTTTTTGATTTACATAAATGATCTGCCTAAGAATTTACTCAGATCATTTGTAAACATCTATGCTGATGATACGACGATATACAGGCGCACCTCTAAAACTCTTGACGGTCAGAGATTAGCAGCTGGTCTTTCTTTTGATCTAGCTCTAACTTCCCAGTGTGTGTGGGGGGGACTAGCTAGTTACATTCAATGCCTCGAAAACCAAACGAGTTACATTCCATCATTGCCGATCGGAGCCCGAACTACCGACAGTCTCGATGAACGGATGTCCCCTCGAGGAGACACCGTGTCCTGAGAGAGTATTGGGCCTTAAACTCACACTCGACCTCAAGTGGAACTCTTACAAACGATCCGTCGGTAAAGATGCAGGTAAAATGATCGGTTCCCTGCTCCGCTCCAGTAAGTACCTGACTCCTCAACAGTTTTCATCCTCGAAATATGGCCGAAATCAATATACCTGGCCTTTTGCTGTTGTCCGCGTTACTTGTGATATAAAATTGTTTTTTGGTCGGAAAGGTTTTGTTGTTTATCATGCAGCTTTGCCATAAGTTCCAAATAGACAAATTATATCATTGTTTTAATGAAAACTGTTGTTTGAAAAATATTTTTCAAATTTAATAAAATTTAATATGTACTCAACGCATGAACTGCTATTTTTGTACCAAAGGGCCAATCAAGAGCGCTCCGCAGGAGGTAACTTAAATGCCGCCCGACGGACGGCTTTTAAGCTAGTTACATATATTTCTAGATGTCTTTATAATGTTATTGCTTTCTTTAAACCCCATAACATTATGCGACCTAAATGCCCTTTCAATACCTCAGTTAATGGTGTTAAGAAAGTTATTCTTTAATTCACAGTGTACGCTGCCACTGCTGCGCCAAAAACTAAGTCTGGTTTTATTTAGAGAAAGTTTTTCCCAGCAAAGTTATATAAAAAGGTAATAATTGGTTGTTGAATATGGCGAGGCGGAGTAGAACAGGTCAACAGAGTTCTAAAATGTTTTCCTGTGTTATTCCTGACATATGAAAAGATCAACAAAGACAATAATCGGTTGGCAAATATGCCGGGTGTAGTAGAACAGCCTAACCGAGATTCAATATATTTTCCTGTTATTCCTGTTATAAGAAAATATTTTTAAAAGTCAATAATTGGTTGGTGAATATGGCGAGGGAAGTAGAATAGACCAACCGAGTTCCAAGATGATTTCTTGTATCATTCCTGTTATAAGAAAAGATAAAAAAGAAGGTAATAATTAGTTGGTGAATATGGCGGCTGGAGTAGAATAGACCAACCGAGTTCCAAGACGATTTCTTGTATCATTCCTGTTATAAGAAAAGATAAAAAAGAAGGTAATAATTAGTTGGTGAATATGGCGGCTGGAGTAGAATAGACCAACCGAGTTCCAAGACGATTTCTTGTATCATTCCTGTTATAAGAAAAGATAAAAAAGAAGGTAATAATTAGTTGGTGAATATGGCGGCTGGAGTAGAATAGACCAATCGAGTTCCAAGACGATTTCTTGTATCATTCCTGTTATAAGAAAAGATAAAAAAGAAGGTAATAATTAGTTGGTGAATATGGCGGCTGGAGTAGAATAGACCAACCGAGTTCCAAAATGATTTCTTGTATCATTCCTGTTATAAGAAAAGATAAAAAAGAAGGTAATAATTAGTTGGTGAATATGGCGGCTGGAGTAGAATAGACCAACCGAGTTCCAAGACGATTTCTTGTATCATTCCTGTTTTAAGAAAAGATAAAAAAGAAGGTAATAATTAGTTGGTGAATATGGCGGCTGGAGTAGAATAGACCAACCGAGTTCCAAAATATTTACCTGTCTTATTCCTGTTATATGTATTCCTTGAATTGTCATGGAGGGGAACAACATTTTCTTTAAATCGACTCTGTAGCCCCTACTGCCGAGCAATATCGAAGTTTAGTCCAGATTCATTCTTAACTAGTATAAATTGATGTGCTTACGGCCATCACTGAATTTGTCTACCAAGCTATCCATAATAACGTGCCGTGGCCCTTGACATCTCCAAAGCATTCGATAGGGTTTGGCATGCCGGCCTCCTTCGCAAGCTCCAGGGTTATGGTATCACAGGTCGATTGTTTGACCTAATTCAATCGTTTCTGTCAAACCGGGATTTGAAGGTTGTTCTCAGGGGATTCATCTCCAACTCCTATCCCACTAACGCTGGTGTTCCTCAAGGCTCCATCCTTGGCCCTACTCTGTTCCTCATATTTATAAACGAGCTTCCTGACGCCATAGACTCCCAAGTTGGTATCTACGCTGACGACACTACTATTTACTCCTGCCTCAAACACAAATCTAGTGAGGCGGACAAAATTAACCTGGCAGCTCAAATTGAAAAGGACCTCCAATCGGTTGTGGACTGGGGAGAGAAATGGATGGTCAACCTTAACGCCTCTAAAACAAAACTGCTCTCCATTAACCACCACAAGGACCCATCCCTGCATCCCATTAGAATGTCTGAGCACCAACTTCTCGAGAGCTCCTCTCTGCGGCTGCTCGGTCTCACGCTGTCCGCTGATCTGAGATGGAACAAATACATCGAGTCAGTTGCATCATCCACCGCAAGAAAAGTTGGTTCCCTGTGCCGAGCCAGGAAATTCTTCTCCCTGGAATCGATCCTCCAAGTCTATAAATCTACCATTCGCCCTTGCATGGAGTATTGCTGCCATTTATGGTCTGGGGCCCCTGCTGGTTGTCTCAGGGTTCTTGATAAGATCCAGAGACGGATATGCAATGTGATTGGCCCTGATCTGTCATCTCGTCTTCAGTCGCTCTCTCACAGACGCGATGTTGCATCGCTCTGCCTTTTCTACAAGTACTTTCACGGTAATTGCTCCGAGGAGTTGCTTTCGCTTGTCCCTAGGCCTCATGAATTTAAACGTCCTACGAGGCTGGCATCCCGTTCCCACCCCTTCACCGTTGAAACTGTTAGATGTAGACGTCTCTTCTACTCCAATAGCTTCATGTCTCGCACATCTCGCCTATGGAACTCCCTTCCCTATTACTGTTTCCCTGACAAATACAATCTCCAACGGTTTAAGTGTAGCGTCAATCGTCATCTCCAGTTGCCTTGATCTATCCACTTCCCTTCTCCACTTCCTTTCATCTTTCATTCCTATCTGCTCTCGCTCTAAATCTTCTGTAACCCCCTTGCCTTGATCGACCCTCCGTCCTTCTCTTTCTCCACATCCTCTCCTTTACCACTCCTATCTGCTCTTCCTCCAACCCTTCTGTAACCCCATGCGTGATAGTGGCCACCAGCCTTGCTTGGGGTGATACGCTTAAAAAAAAAAAAAAAATTAGTATGAGGATGATACAGTCATCATTACAATTGGTTACCCAAAACGGAAATCACTTCTGACTTAATTCAATACAATTGAAAAAGTAATATAAAGCCAACTAAACTTCAAAGACCATTCTAAGATTTTGCAAACATTTTTTTAAATCCTTTCATCTCAAGTAACGTGATAAAGCCATTAAGAAGCAAGTTTTTTTTATTTTAATTTTTTTTTTATAATGATATTCACCTTGTACAAAGCCCAAGAACCACTCGAAGTAGAGGAGCTTAGTTTATTGGGATATGTGGGGAAGATAACGACTAGTCCTAGATAGGAACAGGTTAATATTGTGGTGATCACGGAAGCATCCTCTTGGGAGTCGGTTTCACAAAGCAGTTACTGTGATTGAAAGAAAATGCGAAAACTTTGCTGAATAGAAATGAAAATAAAAAATAGGATTAAAAATGTCAGAAAATGACGACTGACATTGGATTTAAATTTTTGAAGATCGTAATTGACTGGAAAGAAAGAAGCCGGAAGAGAGTTCCACAAGTGAAAGGTGTGAGAGAAGAAACTATTAGAATAGAACTTACGCTTACATTTAGCCACTTTAACATTAAAATGATGAGACCTAACCGCCAATCTAGTAGTATGCTTAAATTCATGAAGTTGGGCTACCATAAAGGGAAGTCCAACAGAACAATCACCATGAAAATATTTATTGAAAATGCAGAGAGAAGCAACTTTACGGTGGTGGGAAAGTGACTGAAGCTGAGATGTCAGGTCACGACTGGCAACATTGCAGATTCTTCTTTGGATTTTGTCACGACTGCGCTGGAAACTTTTACAACAAAGTAATAAAAGTAACAATCTGGAAAACGAAATCTGACATCATAGTAAACGTTTCCTCTCTTGCTAAATTAGTTTGTCGTTGTACGCGTCAACTTTGCGCCTATAAGAAGAAAGGAAGACAGTTGCTAGGAAATGAACAAACCTGAGCTAAGCATTTAGAAATATGCAGCTTGTTTGATTTGGACTCTTAACTGAGGTAGTGATGGCGGCGGCGGCGGCGGCGGTGGTCATTGGCGTGGTAATGGTTGTAATAGCGGTCGTAGAGACGATGGCGCTGGTCTGGCTGAGATAGGTGGAGTGTTAGTAAGGAAATACATGATGATCTATAGTGTATGTGGTGCGACAGTTTCCGCCATTGCCGCTCGGGAAAAAAAAAACACCTGTCATTTTCGGGTACCAAAACTTTAGAAAATTAATCATCATATTGGCCGTTGTGTGAAAGATGAGAGATAAAGAATCGAGGATCGCGGGAAAGACAAGAAGGAAGATGAAGAGTGTATAGTGAAGGAAAGACTCCATGGTGGCGAGTTGGAACGCTTGCTTCTGTTTCATGTTTAGAGGAAACCAGCCTGTCTATGCACGGATACAGTAAATCATATCTAGGAAAAGTATACATGCGTGGAACTGCTTAACATCCTCCGCTTCGAGCTGAGACATTTTATCGACCAATTTCCATAAGAAAAGTCCCCTTCCTTTTAAAACAAACCAATAATGACACTTTCTAAGCATCAAAATGTATTAATCGACTCAGAAGTTTATGAACGAGCAGTTAACAACGTTTGTCCTTAGTGATTAGTTCAACTGTACCGCCATGGAAAACAAAATGGCGGCTATGTTTAAATAATTTTGCAATTTCCTTGCACTTTGTAACATATATATATATATATATATATATATATATATATATATATATATATATATATTTCTTGAATATTTGAATGAATATTAAACTAATTTTTTAAAAATCGGTATCACCACATGCAAGGCAGCAAAGCTACTAAGACACAAGAGGTTACAGAATGTGAAAGAATTAGGAACAGAAACGTTGATAATGAGCGGTAAGAGGAAATAGTAATCAGGAAGACAGTAGATAGCAATTGGCATTGCATTTAATTTTTTGCAGATTAAAGCTGGCTGGAAAACATGGAAGCGGAAGGAAGTTCCACAAGCGAGAAGTGCGAGAAAAGAAACCTCTAGCATAGAATTTACAGTTACATCTAGTCAGCTCAACTGTAAATTGATTAGATCTAAACGCCAGTCTAGTACTGCGCTTAAATTCAAAAAGTCTAGGTACCATAGCGAAGAACTCACCCGAACAATTACCATGAAAGTATTTATAGAAAAAAACATAGAGAGGTAACCTTACGGCGGTGTGAAAATAACTGGTGCTGAGCCGCCAGGTTAGGACTAATAATATTGCTGATTCAAGGAGCTCAAGTTAAATAGCAGGGGCAGCGGATCATATGTGAGAGCAATATTCTAAGCATGAACGAATGGTAGACTTAAAGATATGTAAAAGTAAAATTAACAATTGATCCTCTTTCTGGACACCATACTCTAAGTCACGGGTGGCCAAACTTGCTTAATATAAGAGCTGCATACGATAAAGTTCAGATGTATGAAAGCCGCAAGTCATGAACAAAATTTACATATACGTTTTTTTTTGCATGCACATTTTGTGACAAGATTTTTATATAAATATTAAGAAATGCATGTATACAATAATATTTATTTGTATATGTAGTTTTATTGTTAATTTGTATTGGTTTCAGTAATCACAAAATACGCATGTATATATATATTTTAAGTAAATGCTCTGTTTATAATAAACAGTATTAAATAAGATTTGCCGGCCTGAATGTCCTAGAAATGTTCATAGAAAATATTCGTCTTCCGACAGGATTCGAACCTGTATCTTATACGGAACCGTCATATAGCCCGAGAGTGCCTTAACCGATTCGGCCAACGAGGATCGCTCGGTTGGCAAGGTCGAATTTACTGCTTATAAACTTCAATCTTCCATGAATCTCTCACGTACATTCATAACTGCTCATGGCGTATCAAATATAAACAAATGACGTCACACATTATGAAATGGACAAAGTCCGACAATTATTTAAAGACATTTTTATGTTTAACATTCTTTTTATCGATACAAGTATTTAAGTAAATGCTCTGTTTATAATACTGTTTATTATAAACAGAGCATTTACTTAAATATTTGTATCTATAAACAGAATGTTAAACATAAAAATGTCTTTTAAATTTTAATAATAATAATATATATATATATATATATATATATATATGTATATATATATATATACACCTAATGTTTTCAAAATCTTGACTGATGATTGTTTTAATGGGCTCAGCCAACATATTTCCACGAGCTGCATATTAAAGATCAAAGAGCCGCATGTGGCTCGCGAGCCGTGGTTTGGCAACGCTTGCTATAAGTGGACATAATTTCGTTCTAGGTTCGTTAGAAAGATGAAACAGCTTATTAACTAGTTTACCAATGCTGTCAAAAATGACAGAAATGCATTTTAGCCATTTTGTCCTTGTAAAATATCAGAAACGTTTCTTGCGTTTTCTTGTTTATATTTAAAACTTCTTTAATATTCAATTAAACTAAAGTAAAATTAAGTTAGGATATCAATTGATTCTCTGCTTTGGCCGAATACTGTAAACAAAATTAATTATGCTTCTAGATCTGGTAAAAGACGCGACAATTTATTTATTTAATAGTTTACACACGCCGTCAAAAAACTGGCAGAAATAGAAGGTAGAATGTGTTTCAAAAGTCTATGTCACATTCTAAGAATGATCGTTTGGATGTGTGTCGTGTAACCCTCGTCGATCAAATTGAGCAGGTGTAAAAACCTATATAAAAAACGGAAATATCAGCTTTCAGGAAATATAAATTGTGTTTTGATATCCTCAATAGTTATTAAGATATACAGTGTCGTAATGTGACACAGATTTTTTAAACACTCTGTATATTTAAGTCGTTTTGCTTTTACATTGTACTTGTAAACTATCAAAAATTTTATAGTCTTACATTTTTATTGTTTATATTCAAAATTTCCTTAAAAAATAAAATAAAATAAAATAATAAATAATTCATCATCAACCTTCACCTTATTATTATTCTTTGTATCGTGTCTGTTCGGGACGTTGGCTCATGGCTCTCCCCAATTTCCTGTTCTTTGAGCTCCTAATAATTGTTTTTATCTTTGCCATCACAACTAAACCCTGCTCCGCCATCCATTCACTCAATCTCGCCAAGTAAATTATGCATTGCTTTCCTCTGTCTCACCGTCAAACTGCCCTGTTAGTAACAAATTTTCCAAGTCCTTTTTCTTCATTATATACCCTAGAAATTTCAACTGTCTTTTCCTGGCTTTAAGTATAAGTGTCCATTTTTGTTTTTAGCTTCTCTTAAACTTCGTCGTTGCTTACATGTCGGTCCATAGTATTCTCAGCATCCTTCTGTAGAATCACATTTCTGTTGCTTCAGATCTCTGCTTCATCTGTGAGGAGATTGTCCAGCATTCACTGCCATATAGATATTACATATTAGTTCAGTAGTCTTTTCTTTATTTCTAGCGATATTTTACTATTTCTTAATACTTTGCTTAGCTTTTGGAAGGCATCTTTCGCTATCCCGATGTGCCTTCTGATTTACGTGTTAAAACACTTCCCAGGTATTTAAACTGATGCTTCTAATGTCAAAAATAAAAATAATTTTGGTTTTAAATTTAGCAAAAATATACGACTATTTATTTATTTACTCGTCATAAGAAACAAAGAAAATGTCTAAAATCAAAAACTTTAAGTTGCCCTACATTTTCTTGTTTATATTCAGTATTTCCTGGAGTGTTGAACTAAAAGTAAAATTAAGTCAAGTTTAGAATTGATCCTCTGCCTTTTTACGATGCTTTAAATGTATAAAAGTAAAAAAAAGAAAAATGTTGCTCTGCATTTTCTCGTTTTTGTTTATTTCGTGAATATTAAACTGAAAGTAAAATTAAGTCAAGATAACAACTGAGCCTCTTTTTGTCCCAATGATATAAATGAGGAAAAAAAAAGAAGCTTATTCCAGATTTGGTGAAAAGATGCGACAATTTATTTACTATTTCACCCATTCTGTCAAAAATGACAAAAATATATTTCTTTTCAATTCATTGTTATTTTAATATCTTACAAACTTAATCTGTCTATATTTCATCTGTCTATATTTCATCTGTCTATATTTCTGAGGATAATATTGTAACTATTTACACTATTTATATCATTCGGACTGTTGTCTGCATCTTTATTGCCATATTCATGACGTTTCGGTCGTTGCACGCTCTGGACTTCTTCAAGTGATATACGTTGTAATTTTGAACCGTACCCTTTATTTAGTTCACGGTCGTAGATTGTTCTAATTCCACGTACCATGCCTTTTTTTTTAATATATCCCATTTTCAGTTAATTCCCCTTAGTAACTCAACTCTTCAAGTTTTTGTTTCCTATATTGTGGCCAGGTACTGAACTTTTTGGGTCAAGTCACTTTTTAAATTACTTCAATCAACGATATTTTATCCGCTGGGCCAAGTGTCTATGGATATGGCACTAAAGATGAGGACAACAGTCCGAATGATGCAAATAGTGCCAACACATAACAGGCAGGACGGGTGTGTGTGTGTGTGTAACGAATGCACGGCCGCAATTTTCGACGGATTTGCACCAACATTTACATGCACATACTCCAAGTTAGCGTAAAGGCCAAGACCGACTTTGCATTTCCCAACTCCCATCGAAAGTGGAAATAATCGATTTTTTCATGCTTCTACGGCAGTTTTCATGTAGTTTGCGGCCATTTTCTACTGGCCAGAGTAAGAGCCTATAGCTGGCTGCCACGAATAGGCAGGAAGATTCTATTGGCCAGCTGAGAGCCAACAGCTGACTGGCACGAATGTTCACTAGCATGCTAGCATGCAAAAAAATCGATAGCTGCATTCGTCACAAGTGGGAAAAATTTAAATCTGCATGGCACTTTACGCCAATTGGCTCATTCGCTTGCTTAAACTAAACGTTGATTCTGATTCCGCAGAACTGGGTTGGGCGTGAAAAAATTATTTGTTGTTAACATTCTTTTCTCATTCGTTTTTTCCAGTTACGAGTCCTTTTTTAAAGCTGATCGTTTTGTGTTCATTTTTTTTAGTTCTTTTTTCGTAACAGATTTAATGTTTAGTATAGAGCTTAGAAAAAATTCGCAGTGTGAGATAGGCAAGAAGTAACTGGTAATACGGGTTAGTAGATCCAGGAATGCGGGGTTAGTTGGCAAATATATATAAAGTCTTTGGTATCGACGTATCGCTGTATGACTTCATACTGAGTCTAAGTGCTCGTGACTCTTGTGCTACCCTCCTCTATTACAGACAGTATTTACTGTCCCCGCCCACGAGGGATAAATGTGGCACAAGGCCGGGTTTAAAGTGGGGTATTCCCGAGCCCGTAGGCTCGGCCAAAAATTACCCGTAGAACCCGTATAAACGGTATCGGGTTGGTTAACCACCCCGAACGAGACTCTGCTATTTGGCGGAGCCTCGTCCGGGTTCCCCTCTGCCTCAGAGGCAGAGAGTTCGACCGTCCAACGGAGAAGACGTCGCCGTATTCTCTGTTGCAGACAGTATTTACTGTCTCCTCACGAGGGATAGATGTGGCACAAGGCCGGGTTTAAAGTGGGGTATTCCCGAGCCCGTAGGCCCGGCCAAAAAATGCCCGTAGATCCTGTATAAACGGGATCGGGTTGGTCAACCTCCTCGAACGAGGCTCTGCTCTTCGGCGGAGCCTCGTCCGGGTTCCTCTCTGCTCAGAGGCAGAGAGTTCGACCGTCTAACAGAGAAGACGTTGCCGTCTTCTCTGTTGTAGACTGTCCGGGTATTCACTGGTAGTAGTATATGTATACCTCGGGTGAGTCCATTTGTGTAAAAAGGGGAGACCCCTTAACACAATTGTTTCCCAAAACGGAAATTAAATATGACTCGACCTAATAGATGATATATTCATCATTTCAATTGCTTCCTAAAACGGAAATTACAAATGACTCGACCTAATAGTTAGACGATACATTCATCCATACAATTGGTTTCCAAAACGGAAATTACTTATGACTCGATCTAATAGTTCGACGATACATTCATCCTTATAAGTGGTTCCCAAAACGGAAATTAATTATGTCTCGACCTAATAGACGATATATTCATCATTACAATTGTTTCCTAAAACGGAAATTACTAATGACTCGACCTAATAGTTAGACGATACATTCATCCTTTCAATTGGTTCCCAAAACGGAAATTACTTATGGCTCGATCTAATAGTTAGACGATATATTCATCATTACAATTGATTCTTAAAACGGAAATTACTAATGGCTCAAACTAATACACGGACGAGAGTTGAAAAGTTCTCAGTCCAAACCATTTTTCGAAATCTGCATTCTGAGTGTCAGCATCTGGTCGACTGGGGTGTGTTTTAAGTCTTTGCTAATTCTCAAGTACTTTGCTATGGATTACTTTCCGCAAATGACTGTAGAGTTTCATCATCAAATGAATTGCCTTCTTCTTCCAACAACATTTCTCTATAATGAAACTTGGCAAGCCAATTTCTTTCTTGTCAGCCATAACTCCTTGTCCATAATTATTTCATTTTTTTCTACGTCTCCATAACGTTATTACTTTACTTGAAATACCATAGCATCATGCGACGCATATGTAATTTCAATTCAAGTATTAGTGACGTTAAGGAATTTATTCTTTAATCCACGCTGTACGTTGTGACTGCCGTACAAAAAGTAAGCTATGTTATTATACTCCAAATTTATTATTAACTGCCACGTAAGATTTATAGTTAGGATGATATATTGATTTTCTAAGCATAGCTTAGAATTAGCACAAGACCGAAATTATGGGGCACCCAGTGAGGATGAAATTCATTATTCAGTTGTAACTGTTTTAGCGAGACAAGCTTGCTAACCATTACACCACGCCGAGATGCCCTTATCAATATTGATCATTTCAATTTGATTCCTAAAACACAGAAATAACTTATAACTCAACCTATTAATAAATGAAATATTTTAATTATATATTAAATTAATATATTTAAAATGATATATTATCTATTAGAAACATATTTTTAAAATAAAATTAAAAGAAAAAACCAATACTTACGTGAGGCAAAGAGAAAATAAAGCGGGAGTGTCGTGAACGCTCGATTTGTTTGACTTGGCACTTTTTTTTTCAACACACCTGCCGTTTCCGTTGACAAAGAGCGATAAAAATGTACCTGTCTGTTTTATTACCTCACACAGGAGATGTTTCTCGAAATTCCGGAAGGGCCCAGCAGGTGATACTTTGACTGTGCCAAAGATGGTGGTGGCATTTTATGTTGCCCAAAACAAAGACTCAATTGACAACGTGATATTTTTCAACCATTGCCAAGTCACCAGAGTAAACGCGAGTTGCATATATATGCTCATGCGTTAACTTATGCATCTTATATCAAATATATCGACACACAAGGCATACGCTTTGGTATATAAAGAGACGTTACTTATTTGAAGAACTCGGGTAGATTGGTTTAAAAACTGACATTACTTCGACTTATCACAGAGTAAAGCGCATGTCTACCTATTTAATTGATATTTATTTTAACGTGAACGACTTAGGCACATTAACATAATTAACCTCAGTAAATGCTGTATTGGAGTCACGGTGGAGTACTGGATAGCGGCTCGGATTGAGGAATCGATGAGCCGATTCGAATTCCAGTCTAATCCATTACATTCACTTACGTGCTAATACCTATGGGAAAGGGTATCCACTTCTTCTCCCCCCAGCTATGGGTAAATAGCAGGATAGATCAGGTTCTATAGCCTTGGATGGCAACTGGTCTACCGCAGAAAGAAATGGCAACCTACTGCGGGAAAAAAATCTACCTCGTCAGTCATGTATCGAAAGATACATGATCGCCTAAGCGTGTATCACGCATGGTACATAAATGTTAAATGCTGTATTTATATTATAAATCACCATAGACTTAATGCATTAGTCGTTCGTCGTAATGAGACAGAGCATAATTCTGTCTTGCAGTTTTAATTAAAGGAGAAAGTAATTTATAAGGAAGAAAATCTATGGAAATTGCATTAATTTAAGAGTTTTCAACAGTAAATACGCGTCCATGTTCATACAGCATTTAACCTTTCTTAACAAAACCAGTTCTATTACAATGTGGGATATTAAAAGAACAAAGCAAAAAGCAAAAAATCCATAACAACAAAACAACAATAAAAACTAAAACAAAATGCTATAAACTTAAAAACTAAATTTAAGTGTCCCTACACCTTCAGCGTTTCGCTAGCTATCTAATTATGACATACGTTTGTTCATATTTTGTTCCCGCCTAACATAAACTTAATACTACCCGTCAAAAGTGTAAATGTTTATTTCATTTTTCATTTTTCGTTTCACCTTTGGAAGTGCAGTATGGTGATCCTACGTACTTTAAAAGGGCTATGGTGAAATAAATTATTACATGGAGCCTTAAAGTGGTCTGTTTTTCTTTAAATTATTAGCTCTAAATTTACATTGAGCTCTCAGGATTTCATCCTCCTTGGGACTACCTATACGGATTACCAAATTTTTCTTAACTTAAATAAATATATATATATATGTGTGTGTGCGTGTGTGTGTGTGTGTGTGTGTGTGTGTGTGTGTGTTGTGTGTGTGTGTGCATGTGTGTAAAATTTCAGATAAAATTAAAGATGTAGGAGAAAAAGAAAGACAGAAAGAACGAAGAAACGGTATATAAATGATGTAGAAAAAATGTGGGAGAAAAAGAAAGAAAGAAAAAGTTAGAAAGTTATAAATAAATAAATACATAAAGAAAGAAAGATTAATAATAAAAGAAGAATGAAGAGAAAGAGATTAGTGGCAAAAAAGCATGAGCGGAAAAAATTGTTTTGAAATATTTAAAGACAGGAAAATAGTAACGAAAAAAATAATAAAGGAAGAATGAAATAAAAAGGAAAAAAAAGGAAGAATGCAATAAAAATGAAAAAAAGGAAGAATGAAATAAAAAGAAAAAAGGAAGAATGAAATAAAAAATAATAAAGGAAGAATGAAATAAAAAGGAAAAAAGGAAGAATGAAATAAAAAGGAAGAATGAAATAAAAAGAAAAAAAGGAAGAATGAAATAAAAAATAATAAAGGAAGAATGAAATAAAAAGGAAAAAAAAGGAAGAATGCAATAAAAATGAAAAAAAGGAAGAATGAAATAAAAAGAAAAAAAGGAAGAATGAAATAAAAAGGAAAAAAGGAAGAATGAAATAAAAAGGAAAAAAGGAAGAATGAAATAAAAAGGAAAAAGGAAGAATGAAATAAAAAAGAAAAAAAGGAAGAATGAAATAAAAAGGAAAAAAGGAAGAATGAAATAAAAAGTAAAAAAGGAAGAATGAAATAAAAAGTAAAAAAGGAAGAATGAAATAAAAAGGAAAAAAAGAGAGAATGAAATAAAAAGAAAAAAAGGAAGAATGAAATAAAAAGGAAAAAAGGAAGAATGAAATAAAAAGGAAAAAAGGAAGAATGAAATAAAAAGAAAAAAGGAAGAATGAAATAAAAAGGAAAAAGGAAGAATGAAATAAAAAAGAAAAAAAGGAAAAATGAAATAAAAAGTAAAAAAGGAAGAATGCAATAAAAATGAAAAAAAGGAAGAATGAAATAAAAAGGAAAAAAAGGAAGAATGAAATAAAAAGGAAAAAAGGAAGAATGAAATAAAAAGGAAAAAAGGAAGAATGAAATAAAAAGGAAAAAAAGGAAGAATGAAATAAAAAGGAAAAAAAGGAAGAATGAAATAAAAAGGAAAAAAGGAAGAATGAAATAAAAAAGAAAAAAAGGAAGAATGAAATAAAAAGGAAAAAAAGGAAGAATGAAATAAAAAGGAAAAAAAGGAAGAATGAAATAAAAAGGAAAAAAGGAAGAATGAAATAAAAAGGAAAAAAAGGAAGAATGAAATAAAAAGGAAAAAAGGAAGAATGAAATAAAAAGGAAAAAAGGAAGAATGAAATAAAAAGGAAAAAAAGGAAGAATGAAATAAAAAGGAAAAAAGGAAGAATAAGGATATAGCAAAAAAAAAAATAAGACTGATTGGAATAAGAAATCTATTTGAAAGTAAAATTAGTCACAAACAAATTAAAAAACAACAGAAATCGACAAATAAATAAATAAATAAAGAATGGCAAGTAAATTCAATGAATGACAAACTGGTTCGCTCCCTGATTTGCGCAAGAGCGAGTCACGTGTGGTGGACCGGCTTTGTGAGATGGAATTGCACAGTAAAAAGCAAACAAGGAAAAGAGGGATAAAAAAATTACAAGGTCTTGAAAACGTAAGAGTGTCGGAGAGGGAAATGTAAATATGTGTGCATGGGGGGGGGGGAGAGACCGAGAGAGCGAGCGAGCGAGTGAGATGAAGAAAGAAAAGCAAAATAGACAAAGAGTGGGTAAAAGACAAAAGAGAGAAAGAGAAAATGTAACTGAGAAAGAGAAAGAGAGAGAGAGAGCGAGAGAGAGAGAGCGAGTGAGATGAAGAAAGAAAAGCAAAAGAGACAAAGAGTGGGTAAAAGACAAAAAAGAGAAAGAGAAAATGTAACTGAGAGAGAGAGAGAGAGAGAGAGAGAGAGAGAGAGAGAGAGAGAGAGAGAGAGAGAGAGAGAGAGAGAGAGAGAGAGAAGAAAATAGTAGATGAAAAAAAATGCCAACAAGGCTTTCATCAGATGACGATCTTGGCACCAGGCACGATTTCAGAGTTCTAAAATCATCACAACTAAAAGAGGACTCACCAAAAATATGGCAGGTTGATTTATTATTTCTTTTTAGAAAATCAACATTGCCCTCGGTGTGAAAGTTGGGGTTTGAAGTGATAAGTAATGACACCAAAAATTAGATTCATTAGATCCTTGGCTTTTACCAAATTTTTGAGCATTTAATTTTAATATCGTCTTAAAAAATGTACAGAAATACTTAATTTCCGCATGTTTTTGCTTACAAACTGACTTCAAAACTTTACTATTTCAGGAATAAATCCAAATAAAGTTGCTATTTTTGTATTGGATACATTGAATGGAAAATATATTCAAACCAGAATTTTAATTATGAATCACCATAACCAAAATAGGTATTTTTTTACTGTATTCAATAAGTGAAAAGTTTTAAAAAATTGTGAAAGATTACAAAAAAGGCTACTCAATGAATAAGATTTGTTCACTCATTTGTTACATCATTTGTTTGATCATAATTAATAAAAACAAATAACAGATAAAAGTGTATATAACACCATAATATTGCTGGGCATAAATTATAAGACAAAATGTTTTTAAATTTGTATTGTTAATTTAAAATCACACTAAAACTACTTCACTGTATAAAATATTACAAAATAATATAGCTACATTGTTATGTATAAATTTTCTTTTGTAGTAAATGAAGGTCTTATTTGATGGCATAGTGATTCAGTAATAAAGTGCATGTGCCATGCATCATGTCTTTATACAATTTGTAATGCTTCAGTAAATTATGAATTTCATAAACTTGTGCTATAAAGCATTCACTGATCACCGGAATTAAATTGTAACGCTACGATTTTGAACTTTTGAACTAGTTTCTGAAAAAAAAAAACCAAAAACAGTAACGAGTTGGAAAGTTGGAAAACAATATTTGTTATTCTTATTTATCATGTCAAATCCCAATTTTCAAATTGAGTGCAATATAAATCAGTCAGTCAGTTACGTGCCATGCTTTGGCCATCAATTATCTTCCGATACATGACTGACGAGGCAGATTTTTTTTGTTGAAGTTATATTTTGGAATACAGTTTGATTTCTTTAAGAAACTGTAGGATATTATATGGATTAATGGCACGAAAGATTTCTTTCATGTCGGTTCTTTGATTTTGTTTGGCCACATATTATGTCCCCTGGCTCATTCGTGCCGAAATGCAAATAATTGAAACAAGTTTATAGCTTCAAGTAAATATAGTTTGAACGCAATTGTATGTCTTCAACTACAGTTAATGCTGATCATGTTCCTTTAAAATGTATTGTTGGTATTTTTTTTTTTACCAAGAAAATGTATTGCTGGTATTATTTTTTTTACTACGAAAATGTATTGCTGGTATTATTTTTTTTACTACGAAAATGTATTGCTGGTATTATTTTTTTTACTATGAAAATGTATTGTTGGTATTTTTTTTTACTAGGAAAATGTATTGCTGGTATTTTTTTTTACTAGGAAAATGTATTGCTGGTATTATTTTTTACTATGAAAATGTATTGCTGGTATTTTTTTTTACTAGGAAAATGTATTGCTGGTATTATTTTTTTTACTATGAAAATGTATTGCTGGTATTATTTTTTTACTAGGAAAAAGTATTGCTGGTATTTTTTTTTACTATGAAAATGTATTGCTGGTATTATTTTTTACTATGAAAATGTATTGCTGGTATTTTTTTTACTAGGAAAATGTATTGCTGGTATTATTTTTTTTACTATGAAAATATATTGCTGGTATTTTTTTTTACTAGGAAAAAGTATTGCTGGTATTTTTTTTTACTAGGAAAATGTATTGCTGGTATTTTTTTTTACTAGGAAAATGTATTGTTGGTATTTTTTTTTACTATGAAAATGTATTGTTGGTATTTTTTTTTACTAGGAAAACGTTAGTTGTAACAAATCAAAAACGACTTCCCCTGTTTTCCCGTATCTGACCTCAAGGATCAAAATGAGGAAGTCAGAGGAGAATCAGTCAGTTATGTGCCATGCGTGATACACGCTTAAGCGATCATGTATCTTTCGATCCATGACTGGCGAGGCAGATTTTTTCCGCAGTAGGCTGCCATTTCTTTCTGCGGTAGACCAGTTACCATAGAACCCGGTCTGTCCTGCTATTTACCCATAGTTGGTAAAAGAAGAAGATTTATGTAATAGCACGTAAATGAATGTAATGGATTTCGAACTCCACTCTCCGATTCCTCAATCCGAGCCGCTATCCATTACTCGACCGTACCTCCTTGCAATATCGCGGTATTGCAAGGAGGTACGATGTAGAAAGACCTTGGGTACTATCTATGTAGAAATAGATGTGGTACATATAATTATACTATGATGCGGAACCCAAATTAACGGGACTGAATGGTTCATCCCCGGGTCACAACTTTGGATAAAAAAATGTGAGGCATTATTTAGTCTATTCCCTCAAATTGCGTCAAACATTCAAATAGTTTTATTTTTTGTCCCCTGGAGGCAAATGAAGTGCATAAAAGCGTTTTATTCATGAATTTTCAGATAATATTCGTTGGAATTATTTCCAAGACAGATTAATTACCTCAGATATTTCATTAATGGTCCGATAGCAATAATCGCACATACAAAGACACACTCGCAGACACACACAAGCACAAACACACACGCAAAAGTATACACACGAAATCGCACAGACACAAACACACACATATACAAACACAGGCACACACACAAACACACTCACGCAAACACACACACACACACACACACACACGGAAACACGCACAAATACACACATAAACAAACACAAAAAAGCGCCTATTATACAGAGTGCTCCCCCCAAAATTGACATCATTTAAAATGTGAATATCCGAGTAACTCCAATTCCCAGGCAAACGAAATTAAACAGGCTTCATGTTGAACAATAAAAGATTTATTTATCAAATCTGGAACAAGATATTCAAAGTGGTGTAGATTTTTATAACCGATTTCACAAAGCTTCACAAATGTTCAATATGCACGCCACCAGTCACACGACACACGTCAAGTCGGTAGTCGAGCTCCTGCCAAACACGCTGTAGCATGTCTTGCGTATCATTCTCCAGCACCTCAGTGATTCTCTGCTTAAGTTCCTCTGGGCTTGCAAAAAGAAGGGGGGATATAGACATGTCCTTTCACATAGACCCATAGAAAAAAAAACACAGGTGAACGTGGTGGCCATTTCAACAACACATTGTCATTATCACTGACACACCAGATCCATCTTCCTGGTAGATTCTCATTGAGATAAGTCAACTCACACATTTTGTTAAAATTTGAGATCATTTGAGCGAGAATTGGCTATGTTATTAGACTACAAAACGATGTCAATTTTTCTGGAAGACCCTGTATTTTAAGATATTTTCACTGATTAATTTCCTTATACACTGTCCTTTTTATTAGCATAAGGTAAGTTTAGCTGAGCAAGGTCAGGTTTAATAAATTCTCAAGTTTGAGCATTATTTCGCGCTTATTTTATGTTTAAAATATATCACTAATGAGAGTTTATTAATGCTTAATAAAGTTGCGTTGAAAACAATGAGCCTGCTTTATGCTTAGAATATTCTTAATTGTTGGTCTGATCTGAACTTTGCTATATTTATAACCTTCAATGCCGATAAATACTATATTGAACCATACTTCATGCTTAAAATGTTTAATTTTTCAACTGTTCTGAACCTTGTCTTCTTCATAAGCTTCATGTTAATAAAAACATTGAGACAAACTTCACATTTAAAATATACATAATTTTTAAAATGATCTGGGTCATATTTGTTTTATAAGCTCCAATAGTAATAAAAATAATTGAGCTAAACTTCACACTTAAAATGCGCTTAATTTTTGGGCTGATCTGTGTCTTGCCATGTTTATAATCTTCATACTAATTAAGATGGTGAATTGACATGTAAATTATTTCGCATATATATAAATTATAGTTGACTCATGATGTGGCAACAGTTTCATGAAATTCACTCACTTTTCATCGAAGTAATCATACAATATTTGCTTTACACTTTTTCTTTTTATTAGCATCAGATAATTGTAGTTGAGTCTGGACAGGCTTAACAAATTCTCAAGTTTTAGCCTTATTTCAGGTTTATTTAATTCTTATAATAGAACATTAATAAGAGTTATAAAATTCAGTTATTTCGGTGGGTTGTGTTAAAAAAAATGACCAGATTTCACACTTGGCCTAAAGATCGCACTGAATCGTGAAACTGACAGTTACCATGCAGTGTTGATTCCTGTGTCCACATTGTCCATCTCTCTATATCTCTCTTGATATATATATATATATGCATACATACATACAGAGAGAGAGAGAGAGAGAGAGAGAGAGAGAGAGAGAGAGAGAGAGAGAGAGAGAGAGAGAGAGAGAGAGAACATCACTTCACGGTAACTCAAAAATAGTTTGAATTATAAATAGGCGTAATATTTTTATGAAGTGTTTATAACAACCAAGTAAAATGAAATTAATTAAGAAACCTTCATAAACTGAATACGCGGCGAAAGAAAAGAATGGAAAAACTAGATAAAAATGAAAAAAAGAAAGAAAAAAGGGAGAAATAAAAAGAGGTAAAGAAAGAGAAGAAACGTAAAAAAAGCAAAAAGAAATTTAAAAGAAAGAAAGAAAGAATGAATGAAAGAAAGAAAGAAATTATCTTGACCTGACATCTCGGCATCAGTCTCTTTCACATCGCCGTAACGTAGCTTCCCTGTGCCATTTCTGTAGATATTTTCACAGTAATTGTTCTCGTGAGCTTTCCTCGTTGATACCTAAACTTTTTTTTTAAATTTAAGAGCAGTATTAGATTGGCGGCAAAGTTTTCGTCACCTTCCAGTTGAAATTGCCAGATGTAACCGTAATGCCTTTGCTAAAAGTTTATTCTCCCACATTACTCGCTTGTAGAACCCACTTCCGGTTCTTGCTTCCCAGTCGATTTTGATCTTCAAAAATGTAAATGCAATATCAATAATTATCTTCCGTTTTCTTAATTCCTGTTCTTTTATTGTTCTCCCTTCTTAATAATGTTTTCTTTTTCTCAGGCTCTCTCACACTCAATAACCCCTTGCGCTATAGTGGCTTTATTGCCTCGCTTGGGGCAAAATGATTAAAAAAGAAAAAAAATGGCGCATAAATAAAAAAAGAAAAGAAAAGAAAGGGATATATAAAGAAGGAATTCATGAAGGAAGAAGGGGAGAGAATAAAAGAAGAAATACAGAAAGGATAGATGGAATAAGAGAAGAAAGAAAGAAAGAAAGAAAGAAAGAAAGAAAGAAAGAAAGAAAGAAAAAGATTGATGGAACGAAAGAAAGAACGGTACAACTGAACTGGCACCGTTCGATCAGTTATTTTCTCACCTGAGGTGACAAATTTATTTCATGTCGGGAATTGGCGTCAAGATCAAAAAGATCGCTCACAAACTGCTCACTCAACGGGAACATTAAGATCTAATTAAGGCCGATCACACTTGGGCAGGGTGCTCTTGATCGTTACTGGCATTTTTCACAACACCAACATCAGGTGATTAAACCTGATGAGTCGTCTTGGCAGGAAGCTCGTGTGTCTATTACCTTAAGTGGCCATCGACGTGAATAATGTAACGGTCATCTTGAAAATGTTCGCGTTGTTATGTTCAGTCATGTGCGAATTATCTTCCATTGGCACTTGTCTTTTATCTGTGGTGAAAACTCATAAAGGAGGAAAGTAGGCGTGTTGAAGGACAGACTGATTGCTTTGCATTCACTACTTTCATCTATATAGGACGTGCTCGGTGGTTGAAATGGTCGTGTGCTTAACCTCTGCCGTTGTCAGCTAACATTTTCTCGTTATGACCGCCTGATCCACTTTTCCTCTCTACTGTTCCCTCTTCTTTAAACTTATTCACCATTCTCTTCATGGTTCTTGAATGAAATTTGAAGATAGAAACCAGAGTATGAATGTTGGTACCATTACTGAAGGCCTGAATGATTTTTTCCTCTCACTATTGATTTGAGAAGGCAACGGGGCTGACACAAAGCGATTTTAACATGTTCTCTTTCTAGCTGAATGACTCAAAGAGCTTTTCAGTGATTCTTACGACAAATTGTATCAAGATGGCTAAAAATCTTATCTGAAAATCTGGAAAAAGAAACTTAATTAGTTTAGTGTTTTTTTGGTTTTTTTTTTAGATATTAAACATTTTGTGGAATAGACAATTACGTTGTACCACGAATTGGACAATTTCACTGTTACATCCGGTATATATTTCTTTTTTAGTACTATAAACGTTATTTATAGTTATTACTATAAACATTATTTTAATAAGTACAGATGTTTGAATTTAGTATAGTTGTTATTAATTCCATTGTTTAATAAAATATAAAACAGGGATAACAACACAAACAGGTGTATCCACTAAAATAACGTTTATAGTCATAAGAAATAATGTCGGATAAAAATTCCTTTCAAATATATATCTATATCTATAATTCTCAAACGGTGTGTGTATGTATGTGTGTGTGCTTGTGTTATCGAATGTTGTTTATGCGTTTCCACAGTTTTCATGCGATTTCGATGAATTTTTTTTTGTTTGATAGATAATTCTTCAGTGCCGGTTTTAAGTCCAAATTGGCTGGAAAAAATTACAACCTTGAAGGTGAAAAATTGAAAAAAAAACTGTTTTTTTACACTTTGCGCAAAAATCAAATGCAAAATTTAATATCTGTAAAAAACAGCGTACAATCAATTTAGAGATTTGAAATCTAAAGCAAAAGATTATTAGAATTATAAAAAAAATTATATTATAAATAAAAATTATTGTATATTATTATTATGACGGTCCATGGAAGAGGTTCCTTCCTTGCAAGATTGCGAATCCAAAAACAACCCTTTTCAGGGCCATCACCCATTCAAATTGTTACCCCCCCCCCACACACACATTTGGGGATGTGCCTCAGTTGTTGTTACTAATATTGATTTTTGGGTGGGTTGACTTTAAATTTGTTTCTTTTTATATGCCATGTCCTTTCAGGACGTAGGTGATCATGGCCCTTCACCTCTATCTATCTCTTGCACCCTTCCCTCTGCTTCCTCTCCTAGACCACTTTCTGTCATCCACCTGCTCAAGCTCGTCACTGTCTCGCAATACTCTGCTCAGCTTTTGGAATGTGTCCTTGGTCATCCCAATACGTCTACGGATCTCAGTGTCGCACTTACCGTCTTCTGTCAAGACGCTTCCCAGATATTTAAACTTCTGCGTCTGCTTGGTTCTAGTTTTTCCCCACCTGCAAATCGCATTTCGGGCTCTTCCTTTTACTGATGACCATGCATTCTGTCTTCTTATAGTCTATGCTTAGTCCTTTCTTCTCACTCTCCGTCGTTACCTTCTGTAGGCGATTTTGTAATTTCCGTGTCAAAATTTAAAAAACTTAAACTGCTCCAATTGAACGGCAAAAATTCCCAGTAATGAAACACCCGGTCGAAAAATGGTTATACTGCTAGTATATATATATATATATATATATATATAATAAAATATAGCTTTTAATGTATGCTATATTTATGGGAGAAAAGTGTTCTATATCAGTGAGATAACTTATATAAACAGTGTGGACATAGGTATTAACACTGAATAATGGCTGTTTCATGCTTAAATTCATTGTTATTCTCAAAAAATGATCAAAGCAATATTCACTCGCAAAAAAAAAATTATTCTTACAATATAAAATATATTTCGGCTTATATAACTGACAAAGGCTTGATAAGCCATAAAAAACAAAACAATCAATCATTGTTAAACGCAACTCTCAGGCTATTGATCATATCACAAACTAAGTTACAATTGCATTTGTGAAGCTTCGTCACCTATAGAATGAGAAAGTTATGGAATTGGACACCAGAATATGGTTGATTGAGCAGCCGTTTTGACCACACTGTTGTATGTCTCAGAATTGTAGACCCCATACTGGTCCCATATCAATCAGCTGGATGTCTTCCATAAAAGTTGTCTCTACGCGATCTGTGGCTATACTTTTGAAGATAGGTGGTCCAATGCTGATCTTCTTACATAATGCAACATTGGTGGAATTGAGACTTTTGTGATGCAGTCACAACTTCGCTTAGCTGATTATGTTGCAAGGATGCGTGACGATAGAATGCCTAAGGTCCTCGTGTATAGCCACCTTGATAATGGACAAAGGATTGTTGGACGGTCCTGGCTCAGGTATGAAGACAAGCAGAGTAACCTCTCAGCTATCAACGTGTCTCATACTAACTCCAAGCGAGTTCCCTGGATATAAATAACTGGAGATATTTGTGTCTGAATGGTATCAAAAATTTCGAAATCATTCCTATTGACCGGCTAAGAGACGAAAGACAACGCAAAAAGCGTCAGCAAATATTACTGTGGCTATGTCCCGAGATCCTCGCTGATGCACAGTATATGTTGTATGCAGGTTACTAGCGAGACTGAAGTATCACAACGACACAAACATAAAAACTGTATGCTGTTATGGCATCCTCATACGTCGAAATCGGAAGGAGAATCCGTCATATATATATATATATATATATATATATATATATATATATATATATTGTCATCCACAGATAGACTGTTTCGCTGTTTCACAGCTCATCAGTGTGGCTAGACGTCCGGTTGCCTCTAGCTAGGATCGAAACCCGACTGAATTGGCGTCAGTCGGAACTTCTACCACTAAGCCGTCGGCGCACTTCAGGGATAAAGGTGAATTTTAGCGTGTTTATTTTATTTTATTTTTTTTTAGATTTAGATAAACACACAGTGACTGACAGTGACTCAATTCTGCCGAAGAGTCGTGCAATATTAGCTTAAATAGTCACTGTTTACAAACTCACACCTCAAACCAAATATTTTTATATATCAAGAACAATATTGGGGGAAAATGTATGACAAAGTGGAGAAAGTTTTCTTGTGACGCGTTTCGTCTTTAGGACTTCATCAGACGAAAACAATACATCAAATGTGTTGGTTCACCAATTTTGACATAACAAATACTACTCTCTTCAAAGGAGAAAATAATCCACTACGACGAAAATATCTAGAGAGTGCCTTGATTGCAAGGTCATCTACAGTGAACTTGCGCCTTGGTTCTTACAACATTTCACCATTCCTGGCAGAACTTCTATTATCACAGTGTAACAAAAATGATGGAAAGTAAGAGAACCTAACGAAATCGCCTAGATGAAAAAAAAAAAATAAATAAATAAAAAATCCCAGCATCCCTCCTTTGTGCGCATGTGTATTTGCACCAACATAACCAATTCAGTCTGATGAAGTCCTAAAGGACGAAACGCATCATAAGAAAACTTTTTACACTTTGTCATACATATATATTTAAACCAAAATTTTATACCACAAGATTTATATATGGTTTTAAAAATGAAGGAGCGCATTCTTTTAAAGGGACTTTCTTCGTCCAACACTACTTTAGAAAGATACGTTGGAACAACTATAATCAAAACGGTGTAAATGAGTGGTGGGTGGTGAGTAAAAAAATTTTCTGTTTTACATTCACTAGGAGCCTATTTAGACCAATTGGTGTTTTTAGTGATAACTTTATTTTAGTCATTGTTTCTGATTTACTCCCCACCCCCTTCACCTTTTTAAGTTTCGCCGTTTTGATTATTGTTGTGCCAACGAATCTTTCTGAAGAATTGTTGGACGAAAAATATTCCTTTAAAAGAATGCGCTCCGTCACATTAAAATCTGTATATATATATATATATATATATATATATATATATATATATATATATATAAATATGAAGAAATATAGTCTTAAGGTGTGCTATATTTATGGGATAAAGTGCTCAATATCAGAGATAGAGCGTGTGTAAATATAAAAGTGAACATTGAAGTCAAACATGAAACAGACTGTCGCCTCTAAGTGTTGACTTCAATGTTCACTTTATATATATATATATATATATATATATATATATATATATATATATATATATATATATATATATATATATAGACAGACTGTTTCACTCTATCAAAGCGGCTCGGCGTGGCTAGACATCCGATCGCTTCAAGCTGGGACCAAAAACCGACCGATTTTGCATTATTCGGAGATCCTAACCCCCTAGGCTATCGACGCCCGGCAGGGTGCATGGCGAATTTTTGCGTATTTATTTTTTCATAAACACGCTAGTCATATATATATATATGCTAAAAATATAGTTTTAAGATATATATATATTTATGGATGAAAGTGCTCAGTATCAGAGATAAAGAGTATGTAAATTTGAAATAAACACTGAGGTCAACATCAAGTGGCGACAGTCTGTTTCATATTGCAAGGCAATCTTCAGGCTATTATATATATATATATATATATATATATATATATATATATATATATATATATATATATATATGAAAACAAGAAGGAAGAAATTAACTCTCTTTACGATTTTTGCAAGGGCACTGTCACCTACACAATAGGATGCAGTTGGACTTTTAAATTCGGGCATCAAGATGAAACCATACGTTCTTATACCAATTTTATTCTTTAATAGTAAGTGACTTGGATTTTGTGAAAAAATTGATATTACTTGATTCTAACCTGAAATATAAATAAGAACTATTGGTGCTACGTTGGCTTGTTATCTACAAGGAAAAATATCTACACCGTACAAATTTTATTTTGGAATGATATGCTACTTTGGTTGTTATCTTCTCCTTGTAGATAACAAGCCAAAGTAGCACCATGTTTTACTATGTAGATATCATTCCAAATTAAAATTTGTACGGTGTAGATATTTCTTCCTTGTAGATAACAAGCCAAAGTAGCTGCGAAAGTATTCCTTGCTTCTCTCGCTTCCTACTATAGAGTAGAAATGGAATATCTAATTAGATAATGGGGGAATTCCACAGGCAGACATTGGAGGACATCATTTATCCCCTCCGGTGTTATATAAACAGTTGAGTGTCCAGGAGCCGGGGATATTTTTGTATCTGTATCTCGTTAGTACGAGAATAAAGTAATTCCGAATTACTACCACCATTGTTGTTGTGGTTATTTTACACCTGCAACTTTCTGTTTTCTCCCCACCTTTTATTCACCATTCTCCTGGATTTTCTACCACACCCAAGAATGTGGTACCATCCACTTTGGGAACCCCAGGGTTAGGTTAATCTTTTTTTCGGGTTAGTTTTTTGCAAGAACATTTAAGATGTTGACGTTTTGAATGCAAAGACTCACTCCTGTCAGACCGCTGCGCTGAACATAGAGTCATATCCATCTCTTAAGAGGCAGTAACACCGGTAACATGTCCAGCGATCGCTTCAACAGTAATCGTATTAAATCAACGGCATGCAATTTCGTGATTAAAACATCTTGCACACCTATTTTTCCGTTATCCAACCAACCGGGAATTGCCCACAAGTCTTTTCTTTCTCCTAACCCTACCTTATGATTTTTTCCCCTCTTTTCTAAATCATCCTGTTCCTACATCCGGTTTCCCGGCTGGTCCAGTCCGGAATTTAGAGGATCACCGATCAAGTTCACTTTGTTAATGTGGCGAGTTGTGCTGCACTCTTCACTGATATAGCAGGAAGATAAGGAATGGTGGTTGTAGGTGGGACAAAAGTGTATTGGCAAAACTAGGAAGAGTTTTAGGAAGAAAAAGAAAAAGAAACTGGAAAAAAATATTAAAGAATAAAAGAGAAAAGAATGGCATGGATGGAAAAGGAAGGAAAGAATTTCTAGAGAGGAAGGATCACATTGATAATAAAGAAAAAGGATAGACGGTGTTAGAGTGAAAAGAAAGAAAGATAAAGAAAAGATTGATGGAACGAAAGAAAGAGCGAGCGGACGGACGGGCGAAAGAAAGAATTGATAGAAAGAAAGGATCAATGGACGAATAGAAGAAAGAAAGAAAGAAAGAAAGAAAGAAAGAATTGATAGAAAGAAAGGGTCAATGGAAGAAGAGAAGAGAATAAAGAAAGAAAGAAAGAAAGAAAGGATCGATGGAGGATAGAAGAAAAAAGAAAGAAAGAATTAAAAGAAAGAAAGAAAGAAAGAAAGAAAAAAGAAAGGAGCGATAGAGAGTTAAAGAAAGAAAGAAAAAAGAAAGAAAGAAATTAAGGATGGCTGATGGAATATAAGAGAGAAAGAAATCATGGAAATAAATAAATAAAGGATTGAGGGATAAAAAAAGAAAGAAAGGATTGATGAAGGAGTAGAAGAAAGAAAGAGCAAGAGAGTTCAAGTTTGGTATCCAATGTATAGAAAAAAAAATGGAAAGAAAATCCCACAAAAAATGAAGAGTAAGCAAATGTTTAGAAAATTGAAAAAGAAAAAGAAACACTGGAAGAAACGCGAACGAACAAATGAAGAAAGAAATCAGAAATAAATAAAGAAATAAAGAAAGAAAGAAAGAGTTTTGAAAAAAAACCCAAAGAAAACGCTTCGAAAAGAAAGAAAGAAAGAAAGAAAGAAAGAAAGAACGAACTCGCTGTAAAAAAATGTATAAAAATCTGGGAAGTGTGTGGACATTGAAACGTAGAATAAATAAATAATTCAAATTTCCTTTCAAAATCATCATGTGGAATTGTTGTCTGCCCGGAGTTTTTAATTGCTCTTTTATTGACAATTAGGAGGTTAATCATCGCGCACATGTGCAGCTGGGTCAGGATCGTCGTCAGGTGGGGTCGGGATAGCAGTCGCTGGGGCCAGAGATACCTTGCAGCCGTCGCCATACGAAATAAGCGAAGGGAGAGCATGACAGATCGGCAGGGGCTTCGACCGGGATTATCCAAGAAGGCACGGATGATTGCAACCAAAGTGCTCTCCGTTTGCCTGAATGCGTGTGTGCCACAAGGATTCCGATTAAAAGTGAATTTCAATTTGTCACTACAATTTTTTTTTGTGTGTCTATCTGTTATATTTGCTAACATTATTTCGATCACTCACCAACTCTCTTGTTTCTTTTCGGTCTATCTTTTTGTGCTCGCTTTCTTTCTTTCTTTCTTTCTTTCTTTCTTTCTCGTTTTTTTCATATTTTTTTTTGAGATTTTGTTAGTATTAGCGAAAAACTTCCCGTTATATTTTTATTGTCGTTTATTCCTGTAATAATTCATTTTCCTTAATTCTTCATTGTTTCACACCTTCACAAAGTTCCTTATTTTTTATAAACTGCCATCTTTTCCATTTACCTTTTTTTATTTTTTATTTTTTTTACTATTTTTCTTGATTTTTCTTTTTTCCTTTATATTTCTATTTTCCTTTTCTTTCTTTTTTCTTTTCCTTCTTTTTTCTTTGTCTTCCTTTTTTCTTTCTGTTCCATTTGCTTTTTTTTGCCACGAATTCATTTTGGCCTTAAATTTTATTTCTTTAAATTTTCTTCATTTTTCCAATTTTTTCTTCCATTCCTTCTTTTAATCATTATCATTTTTTGTTCTTTTTATGCACTCTTCCTTCCTTTTTCTTCCTCCCTTTCTTCCTTTCTTTCTTTCTTTCTTCCTTTCTTTCTTTCTTTCTTCCTTCCTTCCTTTCTTTCTTTCTTTTGCTTTTTCTTTCTTTCTTTTGCCTTTCCTTGTTTTCTCTAATTTATTCTCTTTCTTTTTAATTTTCATTTTAGCTTGAATTAATAGCATTTTCTCTCACTTTTTTCTTGTTTTCTTTTCGACATCTTTTCAGATTATAATTCCTTTTAGCCTTGTGACATATATTTCCTTTTATTCCTTCACCCTTTCTAATACTAATTATTCCTTCATAGCACCCTCGTCTTCTTTTCATTCTCTCCCGTCTTATTATTTTCCCTTCCGTATTCTTTGCTTTCACAAAATGAAATTCATCTCGACGTGAAAGAAAGGGTCACTTTCATCATTCACATAAATAACCTGTCAAAACAGTCACTTAAAATAACACCAAGTTGTAATATAATATTTCCAATATCTTTCCGCCAAACCTGGATCTTATTCCTTTTTATACACAGTCCAGTGCGATTTGTTCATTACTTGTGTAACTTTAGTCGAGTCAAAAAAACAAATTTCCCATTAATATTGTTTCAAAATGACAGCGCGCGAAACGCCAGAACCCTGCAGACGACACTAATGTCTCCTTTGAACCTTTTCATTTTCTTTTTCCTTAACTCCCGCGACGAAACAAACAAACAAATAAAATCAGGTTTGCTTCTGCTTCCTTCCCATTAAAGAGCAGCTGGTTTGTTTCTGAAGACGTTCGTATGCATGAGAGAGAGAGACAGAGAGACAGAGAGCGAGAACGTATTCTGGTGTGTGTTTTTTTGTTTTGTTGAGATACGCCATTTTGTTTAAAAGATTTGGATTTACCTCCCGAGCTTTATTTCTCATCAATGTACTGACCGTCACTCACATGTGAGTAACGAGGAAGTTTTAAGAAAAATGACAGTAAAAAAGGTGAATCAGAAAGAGATAGTCGAAATTTCTAGGACGCATAATGAGGAAAGAGGGACTGGACGGTTTGACACTCACAGGACGTATTAAAGGTAAAAGGAGCAGAGGGAAAAAACGAGTAACCTACCTAACGGGTTTGTGTAAATGGGTGACAGAACAGGGAGTGGGAGAAGTAGTGAAAAGACAAGCCTTACTAAGCTACAAAGTATAGGAAGTTGTGGAGAGCCATGACTAGCCGTGCAGTTAGTACATGCATGAAAAATAACCAGTCTCATATTTTGCCATTCGAGCACTTGTTTTTATACGATGTTGGCTTCACCAGAGGTAAAATTATAACGTTAACTAATTGTGGAGAACCATGATCGCTAACGTCCTGAAGGGACACGACGCATAAAAGAAGGAACAACTTCGTTTCATTATCGGTCATTCTATCCCTTGTCTGACGCCAGTGTGTCTTCTTTTTGGTATTATTATTAATAGTAATATTAATTCGTATGTTAAGAAAAAAAGAAAATCAAACCAAAAACGACATACTCAATCAAATACGAATCTCTCTATATAAAGTTGTAGCCTTTGTCTGTCTGTTAGTTTGTTATCGAACTCTTCCTAGGGTTTGGAGATAAAATATAATCATATATATTCTGAAACTATATTACCCACGATACTTGGATATTTCATTTTGATTAAAAAGAGTCCCCCCACCCCATAAATTTTTCCCTTTGATTTTAATGAAATTTAAATTTGAACAAGGGAATGACTCTTATCTAAAATATAGAAGGAGAAAGCCAGAAAATGAAGGTCACATCGGCAAGATCATGGAGTAATATTGAAATACATCATTTTTCTTCACAAATTCAATCATCGTTTTCTTACAAAAAATGTGTGACACGCAGCAAGGCGCGGGTAATTCGGCTAGTAAGCAATAAAATGACGTACTACTCATGGTGGTGGGGCGTGAGATGACGTTGGAAGACTTTCATCTTTTAAAGACTCTCCTTGTAGACGGAACAGAATAGAGACTTAAACTCAATCTAGAGCTCAAGTGGATGTATATAGGATCCATGACTAAAAATGCTGGTAAAATGACCGATCCCTTGTACCGTTCCAGGAAGTACCTGACTCTATCCTCTACCTTTACAAGAGCCAGATCAGTGCGAAAATGTAGTACGGCTGCCATCTATAGACAGGAGCTACTCCTTTCACTTTCCAGTCTCAATAGAGTCCAATAGCGTCTCGACGTCCTCGTGGGTGATGAATTATTTTCCACCCTATAACCGCTTCCTCACAGGCGAAACGTTGCAAGCCTCTTGCTGCTCTATCACTATTTTCATGGAAAGTATTCAGACAAATGACAGTCTTTAGTTCTACTAGTTTTTTTAAGACCCGCCATGCCACGCCCATTGTAGCGAACCACCCTCATTCCCTTCGTATTTCATTAGTGAAATGTAAAGTCCACTCGAACGGCTCACAAGCCGCTACTTTGTGGATTGCAACCGACTCCTAAGAGGTTACTTCCGCGATCACTACAATCTTAACCTATTCAAGTCCAGGGTTAACCGTTATCTTTCTCCATATATCCTCATAAATTGTGATCCTTACATCTACCTCCATCGACTCTTTTGCCTTGTACAGTGTGAAAAAAAAAAACCCCAACAGGTTTCCGATGGTTATTGGGAATCAAGAGACAGTAGGTTTTCTCAAATTACCTTTGCTGACTTTTTAACAACTCTAATATAACCATGATTAGGGCACCCTCCGTCCTTCGTCATCCCGCTCCACCATTCACTTTTATAGGGGTTTCCGACGTTTCGAAATATACTAATTATTATAGACACAACCACAGCCTTGTTTTTCATAGTTTCTTTAGCTCACGGGCGAAATCCTCGTCCTTATTATTTATATATTTATTTTGCTTTCTTTCATCTTCAGCATATGTCCTGCCAAAATACCCACGCACATAATTTGATAGAATGCTTTTTTCTTTGTTCATTTGATTTGACTGATTCGTTTTTTACAGCTTATCAACCTTTTGTAGCTTAAGCCAGAAAATATTTTTAGATTGTAAGAATTTTTTTCTTGAGATAATAATTGTTTATTGATTAGTCTTTAGTCTTACTAATTAACCCATAGCTGGGGGAGAAAAGATGAATTCACACATTTCTAAAGCCTATTTGCGCGGAAGTAAATATAACGAACCTAACGGGAATCAGAACTCAACTCTCCTATTAACAATTCCGAGCCATTATCCAAGTCTACAGCACCTGGTATTCCTAAGCGGTCACCCATCTAGGTACTGATCAGGCTCGACGTTGCTGATCGTACGGTAACCGGTGTTTTATCGGGATGTGGCTGTAAGCTTTTCTTGTTCACTTCAACTAGACTTGATTCCTTGGTTTGGATTGGGTCATCTTGGATTTAGATCTCGAAATTCTAGAATATTTTATTCGTTTTTATTTTCTGGGACAGCTTCTAGTTTGTGTCCATGCAATTTATTTTCATAGTCGAACCCAAGACGCTTGTACAATTTCCAGAGTCAATTATTGTGTAACAGCAGAGATTATTTTTTCGGGTCAAAGAATGTTGAAAATATTTCGCAATATAAATTAATAGCAATTGCTTCTCTGCCTTACGATATTTCGTCTTACGAAAGGTTTCAAAGGAACACTATACTTTCGATAGCAGAGAAAATCTGTCTTGGTATTGGTCACCCGAACCTGTTGGTTTATCTGAAACCATGACTTTTGTAGTATAATGCATAGAATTTTATTGAAGCAATATTTTGTGTGATATTTTCTCGGTGAATGGTTTCATAAAAATAATCGACAAATATTTCTGGTATATTTAGTCTAGACCAGTGGTTCTCAAACTTTTTTTACCCAATGCACACTTTTCACAATCTCCGGTCTTTTGAACAGGAATAGAAGTTTATCCCTTATTTCCTGTTTAGGATTGGGTTTCCGGTTCTTTCTAAAGTTTATTTCAGCTTTATACTC
This sequence comes from Acanthosepion esculentum, assembly GCA_964036315.1. Classification (NCBI taxonomy): domain Eukaryota; kingdom Metazoa; phylum Mollusca; class Cephalopoda; order Sepiida; family Sepiidae; genus Acanthosepion; species Acanthosepion esculentum. The sequence goes on along the minus strand of OZ038508.1, from coordinate 51,713,262 downwards.
CTAACGCTTGTCCTTTCCTACTATTAATATTACTCTACACAGTAACCCTATACTTTAAGTGGCACTTGGGCCTTGTATTGGGTAAACAGTAACAAAACAGTCGGATTGTCACCCCTCCTTTCCAAGATTGTCTAACTCAAAAGGTGTATTCCAAATACGTGTATATTACTGAAAATTTTAATTCTCCATATTAGTACTGTTATGGGAACTTACCCATAATAATAATGGACTATTTCGGACATAAATACTGCGCCTCAAGAGGGAGTAACGTTCAGAGTTCACAGTCAGTCCTTTTTGGACGACTCAGCTTGACGGTCGAACTCTCTGCCTCTGAGGCAGAGGGGAACTCTCTGCCTTTGGGCAGAGAGGAACCCGGACGAGGTTCCGCCGAGGGGCGGAGCCTCGTTCGGGGAGGTTGACCGGCCCGATCCCGTTTATACGGGATCTACGGGCTATTTTTTGGCCGAGCCTACGGGCTCGGGTACCCCACTTTAAACCCGGCCTTGTGCCACATCTGTCCCTCGTGGGGAGGACACTAAATACTTCAGAGTTCAGAGTCAGTCCTTTTTGGACGACTCGGCTAGACGGTCGAACTCTCTGCCTCTGAGGCAGAGGGGAACTCTCTGCCTCTGGGCAGAGAGGAACCCGGACGAGGCTCCGCCGAAGGGCAGAGCCTCATTCGGGGAGGTTGACCAACCCGATCCCGTTTATACGGGTTCTACGGGCATTTTTTGGCCGAACCTACGGGCTCGGTGAGTCCACATTAAACCGGCCTTGTGCCACATTCGACACACGTGGTCGTGTTGCTGAACATCTTCAGAGTTCAGAGTCAAGAGTCAGACGATTACTGTAAGACATTGGAATAGTGATACTTGTCGAGACAACATAGTTCTCTCTAACCAAATCTAATAGTTATTACTAATACTTCTACTTCTTTGTACATATTTCTGTTTGTAATATATTTGTGTTATTCCATACCTGTGTTCGAGTTATTCTTCATTGATTGTACCTTGGACCATCACCGTGCTACAAGGAACTTGGACCATCACCGTGCTACAAGGAACTTGGACCATAACAAGTACATGCACATTTACATGGATTGTTTTTATTGAGGAGCTTTACAAATTTAATGCCAAAAGAAAATGTTCATGAATTTTTAAACTTGAATACATGTACAATAACTTGTTTTAATTTATAACTTAAATAACCTGAAGCATACTTCAATAAAAAAAAAGTTCAATAGAATGCGAGGGCATTGTAATTCAATAAACAAAAACTTTAATAGATTGCCAGGGTATAAACAAAATGTTCAATGAACAAAATATTCAATGAACAAAATGTCCAATAAACAAAATGTTCAATGAACGGTCAGGGTATTTAAATCGATCTTATTCTGATGAAGATTACAATCAGTGAGAAACTTCTGAGAAGTAAAAGTCTTCCCCCACTCAACGAAACCTAGAAATTATCCCTTGGGGGATTCCTTCTTGTTGTGAACCCTTGGTCTAGAATATATATATAAATTATTCTTTAACATAAAATCTCTTGCCGTAATCAAAAAGCCTTAAAGCATCTGAAATCCATTTTAACCAAGGCGATCCTTAACCAGGCCTTTTACAGTTGAGCCAGCAAGATGTAGCCGTAACTTCTTTGTTAACAGTTTCTTTTCTCGCACTTTTTTTTGTGGAACTCCCTTCTGCCTCCATGCTTTCCAGCCAACTTTTATCTGCAAAATTTAAAAGCAATGTCAATCTATCTCATGGACTCCTGAATGCTCTTTTCTCTTTCTATTCATTACTAATGTTTCTGTTCCTAATTCCTCCCCACCCTGTAACCCCTTGCATACTAATGCCTTTATTGCCTTGCTTGGGGTGATACCGATTAAAAACAAACAAACAAGCAAACAAAAATAAACACGTGAAGTATGTTGATACCTTCCTTGTAAGAAAACAGCAACAAAAAATGTAACTTTTTTACACTGCCAATTTTCCCAAAGTACTATACAGAAATTTGCCCACTCGAAAAAAACTGAATAGAAATTTAAATGTTTTCTGTGTTATTATTCTTTATAGCAAGCATCATACTGATATAAAATTAAAAAAATGTATTTTGAATTTTATTAGCATTGCTGTTAAAAACAAAATTAACCAGCTTAATATTTTTACAGTAAATTAAAAAAAAAAAAAAATAGTGTAAAAAATATTAAACTGGTTAATTTTGTTCAGATAATTGTATTTTATGGGGGAAGAGGTGATTGATTCTTACCCTCCGTAAAGACTTTAATGACGGAGATTCAGTTCACTCGGTAACTGCAAAATAAAACAGACCCTGATCAGTGAAACAATTTGGAAATCCTTTGAAACCATGTAATTCCTTAAAGACGGGAAAGTAAGCTTGTTTTTTCATTACACTGGTAGCAAAGTGGGTGATCGATTTACGCTGATTTTACATTGTCAACTGAACCCATTCGTAAAATTTAAACAAATAAAAATAAGGAAAAAATGTATAATAGTAAGTAAATTGAAAAAGTTTTTCAAAAAGGTCAAAACAAAATATTTATATCGGATGGCACAGTGGATAAAGGCGTTAGTTAATTCCTGTAACAGGACCCAAAGAGTGTGAGTTCAATACCCGGTTAAGGCAGTGGAGAACTTGGCGAGGGGAATTAACAGGAGAACTGACAACTGACATCCATTAAACATGGCACGTGGAACTAGAGCACTCTGCCCCAGTGAGCGAAATAAAGGGTTCAGTTCGACATTCAAACCACCTGAAGAAGGCCGGAGCTTACAGCGGCCGAAACGTTGTAATAAATATGGTAACAAAGATGAGGACAATAGTCCGAATAATGTAAATAGATTATCAGCTTTAACATAAAAATTCTCAAAATTAAATGATTTCTTAATTTTCTTGGTGATATTTTTTTAGTAAAATCTATGAAAATCAGAAAAAGTGTATTCTTTTAATTGTAGCAGAGAGAGTTTGGGAACTACACACAAACACACACATATATATTTTTTATTATTGAAATTGGAGTAGATTTGAACAGCGAAATTAGATCAGAACAATTTTGTTTACTGATGGGAATCTGATCTAGCCCATTTGGAATTGGGTCATTAGGAAGACAATGGAAGATGATCGAGATAATTTTTATCGGTTAAAATTTGAAATAGAGCTTACTAAGGCTATGAGGAACTTTGAAATTCACATGATTTTGGGTTGAAGCCAGTCAGGTTTATCTATATAAACGCGCATAGAAATCTGTTGACAGTGTGGTTGGCTCGTCTGCCGTCGAGTGCAGTCGAGCTGGGTGGAGAGAAGTCGGAGATTGAAAGCGACGTCAGAGATTGGAACCAAACGCCCGCTAACATATTTTGTTGATATAAGTACGAAGAAGCGAATTACTCCTCCAACAATCTAAGACTGCTACTATTATTACTACCACTGGAAACGGAAACGTCGAACAAGCTACAATAATCAAAAGGTTGTTTTTGGGCTCAACTGTCGTCAAGTGCAGTCGAACTGGGTGGAGAGATATCAGAGATTGGAAGTGACGTCAGGGATTTGGAACAAAACCCCTGCTAACATGTACTGTTAATATAAATACCGATGCTTCTGCTACCACGAAGATTACTACTACTGTTACTACAATCGAAGAGGAACGCAACTATAAACTTTAAGCCGCGCACAGAAATCTTTATCTCTCCATCGCAAGAGTCGTATATCGTTCTGAGACGATTTCACAACAAGCTAATCACAGCCCACTCTCTGTGTCTAGAATCCAGTGTATGAGTTTTTACGTCAATTACTTTTCTTTTCTGTAACCCGTTTATTTTCTATACTATTCTTTTCTGCTATATAAAAGACATTAACAATTCAACCATTGAATAGTTGTTTGTCCGGCTTTCTGCAGATATATATATTTTTTGGTGCATTCTAAATTTCTTAGCATAGACTCTTCAGTCGTGTCTACATCTTCAGTTGGATGAACATCACTTCTGCTTTCTGGATCAAACCAAACACAACGTGGGAAGGAAGCAGGATTAAACCAGTGGACTGGTCGAATGATCTACGGATGCTCAGGGGACCTACGGTCACTCCCTTAAGTTCGGTTAAGACTGAATAGACACCTCAACCCAGAGAGTAAGACGTCGGAGGTCGAGGAGCTGGGGCGAAAGTGTTAGACTGGTGGCCGTGACCAGGATATACCCGTGGGAATTACCACGGCCGTCTGAAAGAGGAGAGAAGGTTGTATTTGTGTTGTCCATTCCGGACCAAGTAAGAGCAGAAATGACTCTATATTGGTCTAAAAGGGACATAAGGAGGAAAAGAGAAGGAAGCAAAAGAAGGAGGAAAAAGAAACAAAACACGAAGCGGCGGACCTCAGGTAAGTCACATTTTGGTTTCCTTTGTTCGCTCATTGCACTTAGATCTGCCAGTAATATTGTTGATCTTGTTTTGACTTTATATCGACGTTGTACGCAGTTGAAGCGTCACCACCGTGTTAAGTATTTTCCTTTCGTTCTTTGCAAAAAAACCCTCTAATTTATGTAATTCGGTTGTTACAGACGTGATTACATTTATCACTTCTTTTCTAGAAACCTGTAGTTGAGAAATCAACCAATTGATACTCCCTCTATTCTTAGCCAATTCCAGTCGAGTAACATTGAGTATGGATACGCTCTCTCTAACTGACTGAACCATTGCTTGTTGTCCCTGTTCTACCACCTTTAATTTCCTCTTAATTACTCTCACTGGGGCGAAAGTGTTAGATAATTCATGAAGTATATGTCAAAGTTGCTCTACAATATTAAGGAGTAAATTTATTTGGTTTGGCTGAAAATTCTGAAGTATTAGCAAAACCGATATTGGTTATCATGATAGAATGTTTAAATGGTAGACCAAAGATTTTACTTAAAATGATCCCAGTTGTAAAATCAGAAGCAACTTTTTATACTAAAAATGTTTTATATATTGTTGATGTAATCAAACAATTAAATGGTCAAGTAATTTCAATTGTATATTGTAACAGGACCCAGCAATCTTTTTTTTCCAAAAAAATTGGTACTGTCTTTAATAAACCTTGGATAATTAAAAACGGCTTTTACTTACTTTTTGATTATGTCTACCTTTTTAAAAATATTCGGAATAATTGGATTACTGAACCTACTTCCGAATTACTGTTTTATTCTGAAGGAAAAAAAAAAAGATGACAGCAAAAGGGGAAATTGCAAAAGGTCTTTTTGAGTATGAAAAATCTCAATTTCTTAAGCTGTCGAAACTAAATGATGTAACAATTTGGCCAAAATCTGTTGAGTGACAAAATGTTTTATATTGTTTCAAAATCTTTTGTGATCAAACTGTAGATGCCATTAAAATGCATCCATTATGAAATGGGGAGGATACTGCAGACACAGTTAATTTCACTGAAAATGTTTTAAAATTTGGGAACATTTTCAGCGTCAAAGAAATATATGGTGACACTAAGAGAAATGATCCACTAAAAAAGGTGATTTCAGATTTATATGATGAACATCTGTTATTTCTTTCAAATTTTGGAAAAATGACAAAAAGTATGGGAGGAAGTCAAGGAAAAAGAATGAAATCGTCAACAACAGTCCATAACTGCTCAAAATGTAGACATTTACTGGATGAAATAGGATGCCAAACATTTGATACCTTACAAGACCTTGAAACTTGGATCCCTGATGATATTAAAATGACACTTTTGTATATTGTTACAAGAAAAGATTGTCTTACAGAAGAGGAAATGTTTAATAACACTAGTTTCTATTTTCAAGAATATGGATATTTTTTTTATAGAAATATATTGTTAATTTAAAAATTCCATTGGATACCTCATTTCAGTTATTGTTTTTCTGTTTTATAATGTTTGGTATTGTTAAATTGAAAACTTACAGAAATTCTTTGACAAAAATCTTTGTTAGTTCCTGATACGTACCATTTTAATATGAAAAGAGAGGAGCATAAGATTATATTGTCAAGTATATATATATTTAAATTATTGTATATTTGATTCACCTAAGACAACTCAAGAACCAGCACTAAAAGTTTTAAAATTACCTTAAAATTTTTTATCTATATCTTATAAATAAAATTCTAAGATAATTTTAAAATTTTTATAAAATGTTTTATAAATGACTATGCAATCCTCTTTAAATAATAATCGCTATTAAAAAAAAATCATATTTTTTCAAGTAGTAAAAATATGTTCATGGAGCCGTGTTAAAAAGACATACTTATCTATTCCGAGAAATATTCATCAGATATTTTATTTTCAATTTCTCCCCTTTTTAGATATATTTAATTGGTTAACTCTCCAAATTATCCTGTTAATTAATTTTGTGTTCTTTTTAATATAAGTTGATTTTAATTATTAAAAGTATGTATACTTGTAATATCTATTATTTCATCTTAACGAAATAAGTATTTTCTTCATCTTCTGTGAAACAAATTGTACATGTAACAAAAACCACAACAATTTTCATAAAGATTATCAAAATTATTGTGAATTTATATTTTTTGTAAAGTATTTTTAGACTTTGCTGATACACGATTTTGTAAAATGTTGATATTGCTTTCTGATTGTATTATAAAATTATATTTCCTGTAATCAACTGGAATAAAGAAATTAACTCATTATTTTTGCAGTATCATTTAAATATGTCTCTAATATATTGGGGAATAAAGTGATTTTTGTGCATTTAGTTATTTTATGGCAGAGGAGGTTATTTTTGTTCTTTCTTTGTACATTTGCATTTATGGAAATAAGTCAATAACTGTAAGTTGTTTCTTAATATTATGTATAGTTACTAATTAACTAATTGCTGTACATTACTGATAAGTTCCTGCCTAAAAATGTTCTCAGTAATTGTTATTTAGTAGTAATTTAGGTCTCCTCATGTCCGCCCCCAATCGTAGACTCCTGTCGCATGGTTGCCAGGCCTGGGTTAAGGATTGCCTTGATTTTAACTTCTATAAATGTTTTAAAGAAATCTACTTCATTTTCTTTAGTCCTTACTTATTCACAATTGTCGATTTCAAGACCCTTGAAACGAACGTTACTATCAAACCTTATATATTACCCGTTCTTTTTAGCTCTTAATAACGTTTATCTTTTTGACATCTCTTCAAAACTCTGCTCCGCTATCCATTCGTTCAAGCTAACCATGTAGATTGTTTGTTGCTTTCCTCTGGAATATCGAACCCGGCTCTCTGATGCCTCAACACGAGCCACTATCCATTACTCCACCGTGCCTGATTTTGAATGAAGTAAGTTTAAACTAAACACTCCTAATGCTATTTAATGACAAATAGGAAATCTTTTTGGCAAATGCAATTCAAATTAGGTGGGATCGACGTGAACACAGCGTGAGTAGACAGTTCGTGAGTTATCCAACTCGGACCTGTCAGTTGACAGACGAATATTTAGCAATCACCTCAGCAAAAACTTATCAATATTTAGCAGAGAAACTGATCTCAAACAGCGATTATTTATAAATATAAGGAAAAAAATCCTTACAACAAACTTTGCATGATTCCGACTAGTGTTGGACATTTAAAAATATCCATTCATTTTTTTTTCTCTCTCTGCCTTTCGTTTCCTTTTGAGATCATTTTGAGGGATGTGTCCCGGAAATAGTTTGGCAGATTCACAAATGTACGCAAAGGCAGTCGGCTTTTCCGCACGAAGATTAAAAGAAGCAAACCTGTTGGATGCTTACAGAAAAAAAAAGAATGAAAAAAAAAATCTACGAATAAATCGATAGGCCTAATAAACCTTTCTTGTCACAGGAAATAGCGTTCGTTATAACAATAGAAATTAATAGAAAATAACTAAATGCATTTGTCGACCGCTTCGTTAATTTTATTGGCTGCTTATTGTGATGCTACTGATGGTTTTATGGTAAAAGAACCTGTTTATATGATAGCGTTCTTTAATTAGGAGTTCAGTCAAACGATCAAGTTTGTGATCATCTACTGAAATTGTATCTATTTACCTCCTTTGTTATAGAACCTTGATTCAGGAAGAATTGAAATTAATTTCGAATTTACGATTTTTCCGATCAATCAAATTAACTATAATAGAAATGGTTTAGCTAATAGGTAATTAGCACAAAGAGAGCTATAACTATAGCTCACGGACGACTTTGAGTCAGTGTATATAAAATCTACAGCTACTAAGTTTGATCATCATAACAAAATGGCGTCGCCTGATGGAGCTCTGTTGAACACAGAAGAATCTGAAAACGTAAAGATTTGGATAAAATGCTCTGAGGAACGTGCCAGAATAAAGAAGTTACGAGATGACCAAACACCTGAAGGACAGAAAGAAATCACAGATCAATTTTTAGCTACTGCGGGATGCGAAGCCATTAGGCAGATTTTTTTAATGACTTACCTGGCTGAAATTGAAAACTTGATATTTAAGGAAGTCAAAGAAATAATATTGAGAAATATTCCAACAAAGAAAAGATTGGTCATAGCTAAACAAACCAAATGTTTAATGCTGAGACAAGAATTTGGGGAGCCTATAAGGAAATATCTAAGAAGGTTAAGAGATACCAGTAGATATTGTGAATTTCATGAACTAGGACAACAATAAATAAGCACAGAGGAAGAAGTAATTCAACTCCGACAGGTAGAAGGACTGTACAACACCTTTCATAGAGTGAAAATTTTAGAGCGGTCGCAGACAAATCAAATGACTTTAGAAGCTTGTATTGACTTCATACAACACCTTTCTTGTCACAGGAAACAGCGTTCATTATAACAATAGAAAATAACTAAACGCATTTGTCGATCGCTTCGTTAATTTTACTGGCTGCTTATGATATTACTGGTGGTTTTCTTGTGAAAGAATATGTTTATATGTTGGCGTTCTTTAATTACGAGTTCAGTCAAATGATCAAGTTTGTGATCATCTACTGAAATTGTAGCCATTTAGCCCCTTTATTATAGAACCTTTATTCAGGAAGAATTGAAATTAATTTCGAATTTACGACTTTCCAACCAATCAATTTAATACTCACCAACAAAGCGATACAAGGTTGGGAACAAATCAGAATAGCATAAGACCCACCATAATCACGAATCCAACGTTACCTCTTTGCAAGTTACTGACATTGTTAAACCATTTCTTGGTCACTCGTTAATGCAAATTTTTTCTTCTATATTCTCCCTAACGCTCGCAGCCGTATACATATCTATTAGGTACCGCCACTTTTTCACTGAAAAAAAAACAGCATAGCCTGATGAAAAAAGGCCACAAATAAAAAAAAAAAAAAACAACAAAGTTCTATCGTCAAAATTCTAAGGTTATTATTAAGAAAGACCAAAGTATTTTTTTAAAATTATTTTATTAAAATTTTTAATCCTTTCTAGCACGTTCGAAATTTTGGTTAAAAATCTTGTTCTTTTTGCGTTAACGGTCGACCTAAGAATTATGAATAATGTTTAGAGCTTTTTTTTGCCGCTGATTGATATGGAAATTCTTGCAAAAAATCAAATAATTGTCAGATTTTAATGAAACTTTCAGGACTTATTCACAAATGAATGAAATTATTTTTGATTTTTTCTTTTTAGAAAATCTTGATAAAATATTTTTTACACATGTCACTCCCTACTTACTTAGTTTCATGAAATTTCGAGAAATTAAATTTTCATCCCAAAATTTGTTTTATTAGTTAAAAGCAGAACTCCTTGGAGAATGTAAATCATAATTTTGTTTTCAAACTGCTACTCATTTCCCGAAAACCTGCTACGAATCGTAAAATAAAAAAATGCAATAAAACTGATATTTAATTAGAAAACTTTTAATTGCTTTAATAAGATTTATTAAGGACACTATTGTATTAAGAAAATTTTTTTTCGATGAATAATGAATTTTAAAAGAATTATTTTCATTTCTTTTAATTTAAATTGTAATAATTTGTTATAATAATTTTTGAAACATATTTTAAAATTCTACATAAGTCTAATCTTGTTAGGTGATGTTATTAAGTGAAAACTATATTTACTAATAAAGCGTAATGCAAATCATTTTGCACAAAGATTTTTAAAATAATTTGTAATTTTTTATGTATATAAAATATTATGTAAAATAATCCTTTTTGAAAGTATGGTCGACAATACATGTTATCAGAAAATAAGAGCGATGACTATAGTAAATTTAAAGTCAACATTCCTAAAATTAGATTACGGTGAATATTTTCCAAAATTTTGAAGATTACTTATTGGGAAAGAGTATTATGGACAGACGAAACCAAAATTGTATTGTCTGGACATAATTCTAGAAATCATGTATGGAGGAAAGATGGCGATGCCTTCAAACAAAAGAACACAGTTCCAACAGTGAAATTTGGTGGTGGCAGCATCATGGCTTGAGGATGTTTTTCTGCAAAAGGTACTGGCAACATATCAGTAACAGTTGGTAGAATGAATGCCACAGCATATCAAGATATTTTGGAAGCAAATTTAATGATTTCGGTTGAAAATCTTGAACTTCCTCCAGATTGGATCTTCCAACAAGATAATGATCCTAAGCACATTGCAAAATCTAGGAAGAAATGGCTTGCTAAAAATAATGTCAATATCCTGCAATGGCCAAATCAGTTCTCAGCTTTAAATCCAATCAAGAATCTGTGGCGCTATTTGAAAATTCAAATCCAATCGAGAGCTCCAACAAATGTCTCGGATTTGAAGACCATATGCAAAGAAGAATGCAACAAAATACCAACTAAAATTTGCAAATCACTAATTGAGAACTATAAGAAGAGGTTGGTTGCTGTAGAAGTGAATAATAGCTATTCTACAAAGTATTAAATGAAGATTATGTATTTTTTGTATTGTACGAATACTTTTTTCATCCATTAAAATGGATAAATGGGATTTATTTCTGTTAAATCATTTTTTTCAGTTTTCTATACAACTGACATAACAATAAGAAGCTACATATATATATATACAGTGCTGTTCGATAAAAGTGACTCACCTGATTTTTTTTTACTTAAAGATTTTTTCGCCTATTGTTTTTGGGGTCAAACTAGTTTTTAATCTTACTAATATAAAGACCCCTTCCCGACCACCTAGTAAAAAAGTTTACTCACCCTAAGGTATTCTATTGATAATTATAATTTTGGATATAAATGAGATTTAGGGAAAAACACCGTGCAAAAAAAGTGACTCACTTATTTCCTGCAACTAGTAATCAATAGAAACATAACCGAACAGCTTTAAATAAAAAAGAATAGAGGTATAATAGTTCGAAATATTTAATAATTTATAGGTCCTCCTTTATTTTGAATAACCTTTTCAACCCTTTTTGGCATTGACTTGATTAGGTTCTGGCAAATCTCATCTCCAAGCATTGAATTCGATTCGGATATGAAATTCACAATCAAATCCTCTTTGTTGCTCAACTGCTTTCTCCAGAGCCTGTACTTTATAATGCTCCATAAATTTTCTATGGGGTTGATGTCAGAAGATTGAGGCGGCCATGTCATAACACTCACCTGCTTCTCATCAAAGTATTCCTTCATCAATTTTGATTTGTGACAGGAAGCATTATCCTGCATAAAAATGAGCTTGGTGGGGTCGATTTGGACCCTTTCAGCAGAAGGGAACAGAGAAGACTCTAAAATTCTCTTGTACTGCTCGCTCCTGAGGGTCTTTTCAATAGGTTTTAAGAAACCAGTTCCATGAAAAGAAAAGCATCCCCAGAACATTATACTGAACGGATGCTTGACTGTACTTACTGCTAAATTCAAAGAGCTTTCAAAGAACTTTCAAAGCTTCTTCTTTGGATTTTAGATCGCTTATCCTTTGAATTTAGCTCAACTTTCTTTTCATCGGAGAAGAGAACACTTAGTAAAAAAATCAGGTGAGTCACTTTTATCGAACAGCATTGTATATATATATATATATATATATATATATATATATATATATATATATATATATATATATATATATATAATAAAAAGACTTAAACACTAATATAGCTTTTTGTTCGAAATCAGTCGAAATCAAAGAATCCACAAGATAATGTAAATATAATCAATAATATATATATATATATATATATATTGTGGACTCTCTCTCTTCCTCTCTCTCTCTCTTCCTCTCTCTCTCTTCCTCTCTCTCTCTCTCTCTATCTCACTCTCTCTATCTCACTCTCTCTCTTTCTATCTCCCTCTCTCTCCCTCTCTCTATCTATCTTTCTAGAGTACGCAATATACATTCTGGATTCTGTGATCTCGACTGATTTCGGACAATATATATATATATATATATATATATATATATATATATATATATATATATATAGAGAGAGAGAGAGAGAGAGAGAGAGATAGAGAGAGTGAGAGAGAGAAAGAGAGTACACAATATATATATATATATATATATATATATATATTGTGGACTCTCTCTCTCTTCCTCTCTCTCTCTCTCTCTCTCTCTCTCTCTCTATCTATCTATCTATCTAGAGTCCACAATATATATTCTGGATTCTGTGATCTCGACTGATTTCGGACAATATATATATATATATATATATATATATATATATATATATATATATATATATAGAGAGAGAGAGAGAGAGAGAGAGAGAGAGAGAGAGAGAGAAAGAGAGTCCACAATATATATATATATATATATATATATATATATATATATATATATATATATATATATATATTGTGAATTCTATGATCTCGACTCATTTGCAAGAACAAAAAATCTTCAAAGTTTATGAGTTTAGTTCTAGCATTTTTAACCATCGGATTTCAATAACAGGCACCAAAAAGAAAAATGTCTTCCAGAAACTAAGCAAATTATTAAGATATATGAAAATGTCCTTGAAAATAATGAATTGTTTTGTCAGATCTAATCACCCATATGGCAGTGAATCTTGGACAAACTTCTCTCCTCACAGGCGAAGAAAAGGCTTAAAAGAGATGTGGTTCAATCGACGAATGCAGAGAATATTGGGAATAACGAGTGGGGTGTTAAGGATGAGTAAGACCTACAGGGAAAATGTTGCTAACAATCAGAAAGCGTTTAATTTCATACATTATATCGCTCCCAATATGTTGTCTCCTATCTGAGGTTTATCTTTATGATAAACTCCAGCTGATTCTTTTGACTCAAGTATTCTTAAAAAGAATCAGATGAAGATTTTTTTTTTTTTTTTTAATCAGAGAAAGCTTAAGGTACGAGCTTCTTCTTTTTAAGAATTAATTCTATTGGTGGCCAATGTTGCCACAATAATTTCTCCTGACGTAATTGATGGCCGGAAATTCGGCTTCCGCTTTTTGTTTGCTTGACTCTATTTTCTTTTGTTTTCTGCACGTGGCACGTCCCCACCCCCAACACCCAACGCAGACGTTTTATTCTGCTAATTTTTTTAATTTATTTTTTACTTTTTTATTTTATTTTATTTTTAATTTTAACTCTCTGTTATTTTGAACTTTCTCCGACATTAGCACTTATCTCTCTTTCCTCAAACTTATTGATAATTTGTTCGTTTTTTTTTTCCCCGTTATTTACTCATCTCTTTCTACATGGCTAAGTATATATGACTTTTCTTTCTTTCTTTCTTTCTTATACTGTAATTTCGTCATTATGTCATCATCTCTCTTTATCTGGCTAAATATATATGACTTTCTTTCTTTCTTTCACTCAATTTGGATCTCCTCTTCCCTTCAAATCCTTTTCTTTCTTTCTTTCTTTCTTTCTTTCTTTCTTTCTTTCTTTCTTTCTGTTACTGTAACTTCTTAATTGTATTCACCGCCCCTCTTCCTTCTATTGTCCTTCTTCCTTATCCCCTATTTTATTTCGGATCTTTAATTACTTCCTTTCTCTTTACCCAACCTATTCATCCTTTTTGTCCCCTTCTTTTATTTTCTATTCACATGAAATCCTTAATGTTAAATCAGTTCTATTAAAAGTGCTTGTTTTCCTTTTCTTCGTTACAGTCGGACGATATTAAAGGAAACAATTTAATAAGGTTTTTCCCAAAACATGCGCATGCGTCGGTTAATCGCTATTTTCCGAAGCATGCGCAGCTCAGCTCAGTTCAAATAGCGAACCTTTCGCTGTTTTGAACAGGTATGAAAATTGAGTTTGTTAATAATCGGAGGAAAAAAGATGCAAGTTGAAAATTTTGCGAAGAACTATAGCACATTTTTATTACAATTACACTTTATTCTCAAACCCAGACACAAAATGAACACAATATAAAATATATATTTTAGGCGGTAATGAAAGAACATTCGACAATGCGTTGTGCAAGATATTTCCGTTCAGATTTCTTAAGCCTGATGAAAAGAAGAGAGAGAGAGAGAGAGAAAGAGAGAGGGAGGAGTGTTGCCTTCAAGACCTAAACCTAAATCTCAAGTGAATTCATAGTTAAAAATGCAGAAAATTGGTCGGTTCCTTGTGTCACTGAAGAAAGTATTTGACTTATCCTACTATGGTCTATCTTTACAAAAATCATATCAGATCAAAAATGGTGTATTGCTGCCATATCTGGGCTGGAGTTGAACCAATTATCATTTTCCAGCGCTGAATAAGCCTTTACACGGCCTTGTGGGAAATGAATTATTTTCTACCCTACAGCCCTTTTCCAACTTTTCGTTGCTTTACCGCTATTTCTATGGCAAATGTTCAGACGTGGTAAATTCCTTAGTTTCATCGGTTTCAGTCTTTCACAATGAGGACACGTCATGTCATGTACACAGGGTAAACTCATCCTCATGCCTCTCTTATTCCAATGGTCCAAGAATTGCTACTTTGTGGAACAGACTCCTGAAAAGATGCTTTCCCAACCACAACGATCTTCTTCAAGTCAAGGGTTAACCGTTGTTTTTCCTACATGTAGTGATAAACTACACACTTTTACATTGAGTGGCTCTTGGGGATAATATTGATTGAAAAACTAGTAAAAAAGACTACTTGCTGTTGCCGTTTCGCTACCTTGATTCGTCTCATCTTTCATCCACTATGCCAATCACTAAAATTAGCAAACAAATCAAGTTTTAATAAAGCAAAAAAACAAAACAAAACATTATTGTTCCATTTTCCATATAAGGGGTCTATGTACCAACCGGAATTTGAATTTTATCTTCAAGAGATCGAACCTAACCTAGTGCATTTTTTCGAAGTATCGATTAACCTATCCCAGTGCTAGAATTCGGAAACTACTTAAACAGACTGGTCCACTCGTAAAAAACAGGGAAACTTTTTCTGGGAAATAATTTTTGTAGATTATCATTTTTTAGATCTTTCTTAGTCTGCGATACGTGTCAGGGGCGAAAAACGTCCATTTTTTATCGATTTAGAATGGGCGTTCTGTTTATAATATTAATTCAGTAGCAAATCGATCCCAGTGTTATTTACTTAGGCTAAGCCACTTAGCTTTTATTTGCAATGTTTAGAACTATTCCAACACCATTGATAACTGTATATTTTCCTAATTTTCTTACAAATGTGCATCAGGAAACGATCGTGTAGATTTGTATGGGAAGTTCTGCATGTGAAATTATTTCTAATCCTGTCACCATCAGTTTACAGGACTTTTTATCTGGTTGCTCATTCGAAAGAGGTGAAGATATTGCAAAAATTTCAAAAAAGTTCATGTAAATATTCTGATTACTAATGAGATTGGTAATTAGCCGTTTCCATGCAGGAAAGAGTAATGGATAGTGGCTCGAATTAAGGAATCAGAGAGCCGAGTTCAATTTCCAGTCGAGTTCATTGCATTCACTTATGTGCTAATACTCTTGGGAAAGGTATGAACCCAAATTAATAATAGGACAGAGTGGGTTCTATAACATTGGATAGCACAGATATGAATCCAACTCTTCAATAATAGGACAGACTGGGTTCTATAGCCTTCGATGGTAAAAGTATGAATCCGACTGATCTCAATAATAGGACAGGATGGGATGGATGGTTCTCCATCCAAGGCAACCAGTCTAAGAGAAGGAAAACTCTGAATTCTAAACTGTATTTAGCCCTGGCGAAGTACATACTATGCCGCTAAAGCAAGGATTGTTCGCATCGACTCGATGATCCCGACTACGGTCGACTCCTTTTTTTTATACAGGAAACACATGACCGAACATTTAGCGTTACTGCCGATTGAAATTTATAAAATATTTCGCTTTAAAAAGTTCTTCAGAAAAATAGGTTTCTGAAGTCCACTAACTGTTATCACTCTTTCTAGTACTGATGGGGGCTTCTATAGCCTTCCTGACATTTCGTTTGTAGTAATGTGGAATGTCAACATCTTGATTATGCCATTATTTTCTCTTCGCATTACGTGTGCTATCCATTTTAGTTGTTGCTGCCATTGAAAGTCTTCAAGTGATTCTTTGTTTATGATTCTGTAGCGCCAGTCTATGAAATCTGTTGAGGAATAGTCTTTTTTTATTCATTCGTTCGAAGCCATTTCTAATTATTGATCTGAAACGGTTGTATATAGTTAAGAGTTTAGACATTTCTTAGTTGGATGCTATGTATGACATCCGCATGAGCGTCTAGAACTGACGTGGCTATTTAAGGATACGACTCGAGTTCTTACTGCGAATTTATATTAGTAACAGATGCATGCTGGAAATTTTTGCATTAACCAAATATTTACAATTTAGCTGAACTATGGCGAAAACATGGGAAAATAATTTGTTGACTGAATAATGATGCTATGAATTTATTGGAAACATTTGCAAAATCTTCATAAAATGAAATAAGCAATTCAGCTACAACGTGGCGCAAAGTCACAGAAATGCCAGGGGAAATAATTTGATGACTGAATAATGATGTCATGAATTTACATGAATAAAATATGTTGTCAAAGATATACTGGTAAACTTTTGCATTAAGTTAAAATATGTGGTTCTGAAAAAATTTCACTCCGACCAAGAAGCCAGTTTAAAAAATATATATATATATATAAATAAATATAAATGCGATACCCCAATGGATTAAAATGCATTTAAAAAAATGAAAAATCTTTTGAAGTTTTTCTTTTAGCTTTAATTTCGTGCTAATAGTTTAAATTTAACATTTCGGTTTGAAACACAGTAAAATACTTTGCTGTATTTCAAACCTAATTTACATTGATTGGAATTATCTTTTTTATTATAAGTAAAAATCTATATAATCTTCATTATCTGTCTCAGGACGCATGGCACAGTGGATAAAAGCATTGGTTATATCCAGTGATAGGACCCAAAGAGTGTGAATTCAATACCCGGTTAAGGCTGTGGAGAACTTTCAGAGGGATAAATGAACAGGAGATAACTGATAACTGACATCCATTAAACATGGCACGTGAAACTAGAACAGTCTACCCCAGTGAGCGAAATAAAGGGTTCAGTTCGACATTCCAACCATCTGAAGAAGGCCGGAACGTACAACGGCCGAAACGTTGTAATAAATATGGCGACAATGATGAGGACAATAGTCCGCATAATGTAAATAGTATCTATATAATCTTCCATATCGACAAATCTGTCAACACAACATAATTCCCTTTATTAAAAAATATCTTTAAAAAATAAAATATACCTTTCTGAAACACCATATGAGGAAAATTAGCTGCTTGAAAGTTTAATTAATCTGAATTGAAACATATTACTTACCTTTAATTTAAAATATCGCAGAAAGCCATTTTTCTTGCATGGAGGTGCGCGTTGACAGATCTAATGACAGTCGGATGTTTGGGAAATTTAAGTAAGAAAGAGAGAATTGAAATAAAAGTACATGACGAACACAACCTATTTTTATAAATGTTTTTTTAACTATCTAATAAACTTATAAATTTTAAATATTTTATGCATTCCATTATTTATTGAATTTGGCTTTATAGTTTTACGCTTGTTAAAGAAATGTTAAATAACATCCAATAAATTTTAAATTTTTTATAGTTATTGTTCTTATTTTCTGATAACATAAACAAAAAATATTTTTACAAAGGTTTTCTAAAAAAGAAACGTTTAAAAATAGTTTCATTCATTTGTGAATAATTCCTGAAAGTTTCATTAAAATCCGACATTTTTTTGCAAGAATTTCCAAATCAATGTGTTTTTCTAACAAAAAGACGCTCAAATTTCCTGTACAAATTTATGGTCCCAAGTTGACACCAGGAAAACAAGATTTTTAACCAAAATTTCCAAGGTTCTAAAGAGGATTAAAAAAGAAAATAATTTTGACATCAAAAATCCTTTGATCATTCATCTTATTGATAACACAATGGTTTTGATGATAAGATTTTGTTTTTGTCTTGTACATTTTTTTCATCATGTATCCTTTTTTTAGCAAATGTTTGGAGATACCTAAATAAATAAACAAATAAATAAATAAAATTAAAAAAAATAAAATATAAAGTTTGGTGTTTTGGTTATTTTGAGAAGTGCATCAAGTTGAAAACTTTTCAGCTCCTCACCTGTTAAAAATGCTTATTTTTCCACTAAATAACGATATTAAAAAGAGTTCAGAAGAAACAATAAGAGAGGGGAGAATAAGGGAATAAACTCTTGCTTTATAATCTATACTTGATGTTTCTATAAATTCAAAATCGTTTTATGATGGAAAACATGTTAAACAATCTAAAAACTGAACTAGCCCTCCTTAAAGATTTAATATATTTTTTTTTTTATTAATTAAAAAAAAATATGTACAGGCTTTCTTTTTTAACAGCATTTGTTTATAAATGTAAGAACGCTTTCCGACAGACAACATAAAACATGAATATTTTCCCTACCTTTTTTCCCCCTTTTTAACTTTGCAACAAAAAATACGCAAATAATAAACATCTTCTGTAAAGTTTGCATTTTTAGATCCAGAAAAAGATGTTGGGAGAAAAGAATATTTTGTTATTGTGTAATTTGGGATTTCTTTTTTGAATAAATAAAAGGATTATTTGTAACAGAGTGTAAAAGGAAGTTTTTAGAAAATGAAGAAGAAATAAAAAAAATGCAGAGAACGTGTCTTTTTACAATTGTGCATAAGAATTATTATATATATATATATATATATATATATATATATATATATATATATATATATATATATATATATATATATATATATATATGTATATATATATGTATATATATATGTATATATATATACATATGTATATATATATATATACATATGTATATATATATATATACATATGTATATATATATATATATGTATATATATATATGTATATATATATATGTATATATATATATATATGTATATGTATATATATATATATGTATATGTATATATATATATATATATGTATATGTATATATATATATGTATATATATATATGTATATGTATATATATATATGTATGTATATATATATATATATGTATGTATATATATATATATGTATGTATATATATATATATGTATGTATATATATATATATGTATGTATATATATATATATATATATATGTATGTATATATATATATATATGTATGTATATATATATATATATATGTATGTATATATATATATATATG
This sequence comes from Acanthosepion esculentum, assembly GCA_964036315.1. NCBI lineage: Eukaryota > Metazoa > Mollusca > Cephalopoda > Sepiida > Sepiidae > Acanthosepion > Acanthosepion esculentum. The sequence continues at coordinate 51,693,705 of OZ038508.1, read as the reverse complement.
TATGTATATATATATGTATATATATATATATATATATATATATATATATATAGATATACAAGAAAAAGATTTAAAAATATTAAGCATCTCCATAAATACAGAATTTAAGCGTTTGTAATCGAAGGCAATAAACAAATTCACAGAAGGCCCTTCTAAAAAGATGTGAAGAGGAGAAAAGAAAGATGAAAGGTATGTGTTTGTATCGATTTACTTAGCGAAAGAATAATTTGGCACAAGGCTCGAACTTATAAGACGCTCGGTAAGTATTGGACTCTATATAAATAGTTACTATACTTAGCACAACAAAAGACCACAAGTATTGTTTAGCCAGTGGGGACCAAACTCTGTACAGACTGCAAATCTAGCTTGCTGACCACTTTCCACGCCTGGGCGTCAAAATAAATGTTTATTATCTTTAACCTAATTTGGAACAAGGACGCAAATGTAGATCACCCGGTGGGGATCGAATTCGCTGCAGAAGTGAATTGATCTGCAGAACGAACTTGCTAATCTAACAGGGCGGGGTTCGTCAATTCACTGTTAACGACTTTTGAACTGAGCATATGAAACGCTATCATAGGAACATCTATATATTAATACGCTTGCACCTACCTATGTATGTTGTGCGTCGCGCTTTGTATCACAGATACTGAGAAGGAAACTGAAAGAGAGAGGGACATAAAGAGTAAAACAGAAAATGAAAGAGAGATAGAGAAAGAGAGAGAGAGAGAGAGAGAGAGAAGGAACATAGAGAGACAAAAAGAAAGAAGTATTGGAGAAAAGTTCATCGTAGATAAAGGCAGTTGTTTGAAGTGAGGGGTTAAATCACGTTTCGTGACCTAATGATATGTTGAGGACAAACTCGCCCCTGAACTGCAAGTGACCTTTTAAATTTAATACCTGTTATGAATAATCAAGAGTGGTCTCCCCTTGTTTTGTTACTCTTTTCTTTGAGAGTGCTATTTCTGTTTACTGGGGCTATAAAAGGACACCATACGCGGACCTTGTATTCTCAGTTGAATAAAGCTTTCGTAAAGCCTATACCTGCGTACTTTTGTCATTACAATAATGACAAAAGTACACAGGTATAGGCTTTAAGGGAGCTTTATTTAACCGAGAATACAAGGTCCACGTATGGTGTCCTTTTATAGCCCCAGTAAACAGAAATTTCTTTAATAATTATAATCGTTTCCTTTAATAATTATAATAATTTTGTAATCTAATGAAAACTGTTCTTCTACTCAAAAATCATATTAAACCAAAGCTGCGTTAAGCGTCCGAGAAGGAAATGGAAAGAGAGAGGGGCACATAGCTTAGATAAAAGTAGTTGTTCTGATTGAATAGTTAAACAATCTGTCCCGCATTCACTGCCATATAGGAAGTACAGTTAGAATGTCATGTTTGAGTGCGTTTCTCTGTGTGTGCGTATGTCTCGGGGCGGGGAATCAAATCTGTACTTACCACTTCAAACAAAGCACGCCGCTCTATTCTTGATCAGATAGAAATTGTGGCTGTGTTTCCTTCCTTTTTTATGGAAGAGCGTGAACTGCTGGTGAACCGGAAATTATCCGGGATTGGACAATAAATTGCCAAGAAGAGTAGTATGGTGTGTAGTTTAGAAGATGGAAAAAGTTGTAGCTGACAGAAGGTACACAAGTCGATACCCGATCAGTATCGGCTGGGTCACCGTGGAGAGAGAGTACGATGCTGAAAGACCCGAAACCCCTAATGAACCTCGGCTAGAAACATCACTGACGATGTGTACTAAAGCATCCAATAGATGTATTTTACGAAAGAACTCTTTTCTTTGTTTCAAACGATATTTTAATAAGCTCAAGCATCGGTGTCACAATGGTAAGGCAACCGATGAAGAGTGAAATCACTAACGAAGGCTTGTGAAACTGATTTTCTAGCGATAAGACTTGAAATTACTATGGCGTATCAAAATATTTTCGTTTTAATTTATTTTATCTTTAAAGTTCTTTACTTTAAAGTTTATTTGAAGTACATGTTTAAAGACTATTTAAGATTCTACTACTACTATGATAACTATAGTACCACTATAGTACTGTAGTAGTACTCTAGTTATTATTATTGAGCGAGAGTGTGCCACGCCAATAAAGTAACGCTATTCAAAACCCGATATACCCATCATGGCGCCCAGTCTCATAAGAGTCAACTAGGCACATGCACCAGAGCCAAGAGTGTGCAATATGGTGGCAGGTTTTGATAAAGTGAAGTCTAGTTATAAATACCTTCAGGTTTGAGTAATACAGTCCTCTAACACTATCTCCAATTGAGGACATTTCCAAGTATCTAGACGTGGTTTCAAATACCATCCTTAAAACTAAAGAACAACTTTCTCGATACCTAGCCATTACTCTCGCCCATGAACAGAGATGTAGTGCGCATCAGCCCATAACAGACATGCCTAACTTTATTATTATTATTATTATTATTATTATTATTATTATTATTATTATTATTATTATTATTATTATTATTATTATTATTATTATTATTATTTATTTTTATTTTTAATATGTACTCATTTCTTTCTGGGTCTCGCCCAGATACCTAAGGTCAGAAATGGCATCATGACATTTTCCACTGAGCAATTAAAAAAAAATATTTTACATAGATAAATCCCTTTGGAAGGTGGGGTCTGTACCCGTGAGAACAATTTTTTGTATTTCTTTAAGACAAGGGCTACCAGGAATCCCCTCAATGAGTCTATTTGAGAAGACACTCATTTTAAACGATTTATTTCGTCTACCGTTCTGCGTAGTCGAGAAAACTTAATAATGTACCCTCTGGCAGGATTCGAATCTGGGTCCCTCTTTGCAGGAAAGAAACCACCGTCTTGTCCGGTGTGATCTTACCCGCGGGGCTATGAAGAAATTCACAAAGACGAGCGGTAAAAGCACGCCAGATTTAAGTGGTTTCTCCTGCAAAGGTTCGAATCCTGCCGGAGGGTACATTATCTTTATTAAGTTTTCTCGACACCCATAAAGAAGACATTGGCGATTAAACTATATATGAGAAATGAAGAGAAAATTGGAGTCACCTGAACATTTTTCAATTATCTGAACTAAACATATTCTAATATTTCATCTCAGGCAAACGTTTTCAGTCTTTAGAAAACCGTACTCCACATATGATATCAATACTGATAAAATCAGTTCAGTTAATTCTTGTTTAATTTAGTTGCGCTTTCAACCAAAAGCAACCTTACAAATACACTTACTTTAAAGAAGCTTCGAGAGATAGCACCAGGTAAATGCGAGGTCAGTTGAAAATAGACAAAAATTGCTGCATTTTTTTCACCAAAAAGTAACTGTGCAAAACTTTGAACAAAGCGTTTGAAAATGTCATTTTATGATATAGATGTAAAATTTATTTCAGAAAATGTTTTTTTTCTCCATTTCTTTTAAATTACTGGTATGATGATAAACTACATCAGGCAGCAAGGCTTCTGATCAGCAGATTGGAAGTTTTGAGGGTTGTGGAATCACCTCTTAATTGCCGTTGTTCCTAGTTCCACTCTGGCTCGGGGTGGTAACACCCGTTAGGGCTCCAGCTATGGGCAAATAGTAAACCCCCAGCAATACATTTTTATATAAAAAAAATTATCAACAATACATATTTGTAGTGAAATTAGCAACAATACGTATTTATGGTGAAATTAGCAACAATACGTATTTATAGCAAAGTTACCAGAAATATATTTTATCTGTAGTTGAAGGC
>OZ038508.1:51682458-51684958 GCA_964036315.1 Acanthosepion esculentum | reverse complement strand
TTATAAATGCATTTATATGGTCAGAAACAGTAAAATACAAACAGAATTTACATCAGTACTTGGTAGGCTATTTTCAACTCGCTGTTCGTGAAACATTGTCATCTACGCTTGTTTATTTTAAGTTTAAAACTCTAATGGCACGCCCCTAATAGTTTCATATGGTCGTCGCGCATGCGTACATGCGTTTTTTTTTTGTATGGCACGCCGCTAATAGTTTCATATGGTCGTCGCGCATGCGTACATGCGTTTTTTTGTTTGTTTTTTTTGTTTACTCCGCTAAATTTCTTTCTTTGAGAAATTTATGTATGCCATAAAATGGTATTAATGATTTACTCGTCATTAAAGCTGTTCAACAGGTTTAAATTTTTGGTTGCCATTTATTTGATATACACAATGTGATAATATAATTCTTATTTGTAACATTTCAAAATATATATTTAAAATTGTAAACGTTGTTCACTTTACTCCCAAGCTGTGATCTATATGTTTAGGTGGTTGTCATTTTGAGGGAAGAAAATGGCTTTATTTGAATAATTTTATAAAAGCTATCAACAATGCAATTTTTTTTATTTATATAGATAAAAAGATCATAGATTGCAAATGAATAACAACACAATTATTTTAACAATTTGATTTTTAAAACTGAATAAGCAACTTAGTTATCCCCATTAAGCAACAACAGCTAAGTTGGGTAAGATATATGCTGGTAGATATAAATTTGTGGACCCACATTTCATATGCTGACTTGAGAGTGTTTTTATCGTCAGCTACACCTGGCAGTACTATCCGCTTAGCAAGAAGAGAGGAAGAAATTAAAACTTGGTAGTTCTTGTGAGATTTCCACTTTAATTCGGGATCACATTACATTCGAATGTGCGTACGAATAAATGACAAACTGAAGTTACTTGTTATCATCGTTTTATGTAGTATTTGCTCCCTCACACATAAACTTTAATTTATCATAGAAAAAATGCGTCCTCCGACAGGAATCGAACGGAACCGCCATATAGCCTGACGTGCTTTTTACCGATTGAGCCACAGAGGATCGTTTCGGTTAGCAAGGTCGATTTTACTGTTTTTAAACTACAATTCTAAGTGATTTTCTCTTACATTCATAAATCATGGAGAATTGTAGTTTAAAAACTGTAAAATCGACCTTGCTAACCGAAACGCTCCTCTGTGGAGGATGCATATTTTCTACGAAAATTTCCCGGACATTCAGGTCGGTAAATATCGTTAATAATGTTTATTATTAATATTATAAAATAATTGTCGGACTTTGTCCATTTCATAATGTATAAACTTTGATATATATATATATATATATATATATATATATATATATATATATATATATATATATATATAGTGAATCCCCCGTATTCGCGGGATTAGGGAGAAGAACCAGCCGCGAATAGTTAGAATCTGCGAATACTTGTCCCCCCCCTAAAAGTTCTTATAAGTACCTATTTTGATTGTTAAAACCCCATATGCCTTAAACTTTCATCCTAAACACTTTAGAAACATTTCAGACCCTTTTTCAAACATTTTTGAAAAATAGTATTGGTGACCATACACTTAGAGTAAATTTTCTTTCATACGTACAATAAGTGTTTTTAATTACGCATCGATCTATACAACCATTGAAAATACGGTATAAAATATGTGTAACAAGACATAAAATTTGAAGTTTAAAATATTTTCTAAAAACAGAACTCTGATGATGCCCCTAGACTGAGCATAAACCACTTTTAAAACCCCACCCGCAGCCCCTAACAAAGAAGAAAGCCCAAGCACTACGCATGTTTTGGGGTTTGTTTTTTTAGAATGAAAATGTACAATTCTGCCAATTTTTACCATAAAAAATGAATTGTTTTAGGTCACTTAAATAACAGGAAAATAATACAAGATTATTTGAAATATGTTCTATCGAAAAAATACGCGAATCGAGGGAGTTCTCAGCGAATAATTTATACATATGTTCTTCAGAAAAACACGTGGATATTCGTGGTTTCTGAAAATAACAAGTACATATGTTCTAAAGAAAAATCCACGCATCTGTGCAGCCGCGAATGCTGAAATGCGAAGACGCGGGTGCTCACTGTATATTTGTGTATTTTGGCAGCAAATTCTCTTTTAGGTATGTCTGCTTATTTTTATCATAATCCTTTTATATTCACGAATATTTTTCCGTATATTACAATTAAATAACTAATGGCCTTAATTAATTATAATATACGGAAAAATATTCGTGAATATGAAAGGATTATGATAAAATAAGCAGACATAATATTGGTAATTTATTCAATCAGACATTCCGAAAAGAGAATTTGCTGCCTAAATACACACATTTTAAATTATATAATCCAGTAGCCCCCCAGAACAACATCACCTGGCAATTTAAACGTGACCTTGTGAAAAGGTAGATCGAAGTAACGAATGGCCTTATTTAATTGAAATATACGGAAAAATATTCGTGAATATGAAAGGATTATGATAA
>OZ038508.1:51674958-51677458 GCA_964036315.1 Acanthosepion esculentum | reverse complement strand
AGTTTTTATATCAATAAATCCATAACCTGACACGTAGTGGAATTTTTCATTTGAAATTTTCATTTTGAAATATCTATTTTATTAATAGAGAAATTTGGACACAAAATTGTTTTGAATAATAAATATTTGTTTTATAAAATAATTGCGATTTTTAAGCCTGCCGGCCTATTTATGTAGACGCGCGCGCACACACATATATGCAATAGATACTTTTAAGCTATATATAAAAAAAACATCTTAAATTCGAAATGGACTAATAAGAAACATTCTATTTCCTATAATATATATATATATATATATATATATATATATATATATATATATATATATATTAGACGTGTTGAGGGTAAAATTAAAATAAATGAATAGTAAATAATATTTCAGAGTTTAATGAAGATGTTAGAAGCATAAATTTGAAGAAAACTTTAAAAGGAACCGGAAATTCATTCCTAAATATGAAACAAGATTTAAATCTCTACGTCTGTTCAAAAGACCTGGGAAGAGTGTTAGCCGGATGATAGGCGAACCTGTCTACACATAAAAGATAAAACTTGCTAAGAAATATTATTTGTTAAAAATAAATATTTATTTTATTTGGAAGGAATACAGTGGAACCTCGGCTGACGAATTTAATTCGTTCCTGAAGGCCGTTTGTAACCCGAAATGTTCGTAAACCGAAACTATTTTCCAATAGGAATCAATGTAGAGAAAAAAGTCACAGTACAATAAAATTGGGAAAGAAAAGCACAGCCCAACATACGAATGTATCCAACTCGGCGGTCGAGTCAGAAATGATTCCGTTCGGGTTAACTCGGTTCGGCTATGTTGTTCGAGAAACGAAATTTTGTTCGATAACCGAAGCATTTTCATCTCGAATTTTCTGTTCGAAAACCGATTCGTTCGACATGTGAGACGTCCGAGAACCGAGGTTCCTCTGTGTTTCTGGTTAATCGCATGAATTTCTGTACACGTCATTTTTCTGCTAAAAAATAACATCTCAGTAATTTTTCGAACATGAACCGACATTCTTCTACTTTACTCTTAATTTCTAATTTTCAAACTGTTCACAAATAACTTCTGTCCCCTAAAAAGAACTTTTACAATCCGATTTTTTTCAGTTACCCATTTCTATCTACTTTTAGATCAGTTAAGATCATTGATGATACTGAAAAGAAATATCAAATTGCGTTTCTTCTTCTTCTTCTTCTTCTTCTTCTTCTTCTTCTTCTTCTTCTTCTTCTTCTTCTTCTTCTTCTTCTTCTTCTTCTTCTTCTATGTATCGTGTCCCTTCAGGATGTTAGCGATCATGGCTCCTCACAATTTCCTGTCCTTTGTAGCCATCCATTTACTCAAGTTCGTTGGGTAGGTTTACGTTGTTTTCCTCTGTCAAACTTGCTTTCACTCTGTCCTGTGCGTATCAAGTTTTCCAAGTCCTTTCTCCTTTCAAATGTCTCTTTCTGATGTGAAGTATAAGTATCCTTTTTGTTTTCATTTTCTCCAAAACTGTGTCGTTGGGTATTCTATGAATCCTTCTGGAGAACCACATTTCTGTTGCATCAAGTCTTTTCTTTGTCAGCGATGAGAATGTCCAGCAATCATAGGAAAAATGATGAAAAGCTTAAATTTGATCTTTAACCAGCAGTAACGAAAAATGTTCAAGTTTTCCTAAGAATTTATTTTTGTTTTCAATCCACATTGTTTATTAATGATTACTGACGGACAGTCTTAAGAGTTACAATTAAAAGCAACTTAAATTGAGATGAAAAATCTTTCTCTATATGTCATGTCTCTTCTGGATATTGGTGATCATGGCTCTCCACAATTTCCTGTTCTTTGCAGCTCTTAATAAATATTGTCTTTAGTTATCTCTCCTAACTCTTGCTCCACCACCCATTTACTCAAACTTGCTAGATAGCTTTGGGTTGTTTTCCTCTGTCCCTCTTGCCTCAATCTGTCCTGTGAGTATCAAATTTTCCAAGTCCTCCTTCCTCATTATGTGCCTTAGAAATTTTAACTGTCTCTTCCTGCTGTTAATAAATATCCTTTTTGTTTCCATTTTCTCTAAAACCGTAATAATGGTTTTGTGATACAAGTTTTACTAATTAAATAGGAAGGAGAAGAGGTGTATTCGGATCTTTCTCAAGTCAATTTATGACTAAGTGAATATAACGAACAACTGAAATTTGAATTCTGCTCTTTGATTAACAATTCTAAGCCATTATCCATTACACCACCTGCACAACCAAGTTTACAGCACCTGGTATTCCAAGCGGTCACCCATCAAGGTACTGACCAGGCTTAACTTTAGTGATTGTATATGTATGCATGTCTTTTCTCTTTTATGCTAATACTACAAGTGAATAAAGACAATAACAAATATGGTGCCAAGGAATCCTGGGAAAAAATGGTGAAAAGCTTAAATTTGATCTTTAGCAAACAGTAAAGAAAAATGGACTTTTGCAGCAAAAAGGTTGCAAGTTCAAGTCTTCCTGAGGGACTA
>OZ038508.1:51644958-51654958 GCA_964036315.1 Acanthosepion esculentum | reverse complement strand
TTGTACTGCTCGCTACTGAGGGTCTTTTCAATAGGTTTTAAGAAACCAGTTCCATGAAAAGAAAAGTATTCCAAGAACATTATACTGAACGGATGCTTGACAGTACTTACTGCTAAATTCAAAGAGCTTTCAAAGCTTCTTCGGATTTTAGATCGTTTTATCTTTTGAATTTAGCTCAACTTTCGTTCATTGGAGAAGAGAACATTTAGTAAAAAAAATCAGGTGAGTCACTTTTATCGAACAGAACTGTGTGTGTGTGTGTGTGTATATATATATATATATATATATATATTCATGAATAAGGGCAAAAGAAAAAATATTCATATTGTCCTTTCACAGATATATTCTATCTGAAAAAAACAAAACACGCACACACATACACACACACACACACACACACACACACATATATATATATATATCATACATATTAAAATAATTGTCGGACTTAATCCATTTCATAATACATATGTACGTATGAATGTATAGATACGTGTATGTGTGTATAAATATATGTATGTATATTTCAACATCTGCTATATCTGTGAGAGAATTGTGCACAATATCAGAGGCGGAGAGTTTGTAAAGATATAGTGTGGACATAGGAATTAACATTTCATATCTGAAACTGTTGAGGCGTGAAACTGACAGTCACCATGCAATACAGATCCTCATGGTCTCATCGTCTCTCTCTCTCTCTCTTTCTCTCTCTTTCTTTCTCTCTACATATACATATGTATATGCGTGTCTGCGTGTGGGTGGGTGTGTGAGCTTAGGTCACTGACTTGATATAAAAAGTTTAAAGCAGCTAAATCACAAGTCAAGTTGTACAAATTTCACTCAATAATAATAACAATAATAATAATAATAATAATAACTGAAGGAAGATATTTTTGAAGGGACAATTGAAATTATGTAGGCGTTGCTGGGGTCTGCAAGGATACAGAGCAATGTTCACCAGATTAGACTTGTTGTCACTTAATCCCATGCAATAAGCAAACAATAATAATAATATTATTAATAATAATATTATTAATAATAATAAACACATATAGTTGTTCACATGAGCGGCTTATTAGTGTGTGTGTGTGTGTGTGTGTGTGTGTATGAGAGAGAGAGTGTGTGTGCGTGCGTAAGAAAATATCCTTTGTAAAAAGTTAAAATACATATGTAAATAATATATAAAGATTTATACATATATATATATATATATATATATATATATATATATATATATATATATATATATATATATATGGTGCGAGGAGTAAATTGTCGCCATTGTATATTTTTAATTTCGTGCATGCGCCTTGTTTGTTTTTGATTTTGTCAACTGCACAATATGGTAGGGTCAGTTGGGCACCGTCTGTAAGAAAAAGCGCACCATGACGCAATTCACTTCGCTAGAAATTTGGAGTTGGTACGCTTTACGGCTTGGCATTCGTAACGAAGCTCCATATAAACAGGATTCGGAAAGAGTTGGATGAATCTAATGGTGATTACGAAGGTGTTTGGAATAATCACTAGTGATGGCGACATTCATCTTTCCACAGGGCCTCAGACTCAACACGTGTCTTGAGGAGGTAGTGCTGCGCTGAGTCAAGACTGGAAAACACTATGTCTGGCAACAGGACTCTGCACCATGCCACACAAGCAGGAGAAATCAGTCATTGCTGTCAGACAATTTCTGCGACCACATCACCCCTTACATCTAGCCATCTAACTCCCCAGACTGCAACCCCCTTCATTATGTGTGGGGCGCAATTGAACAAGAGACCAACAAAACCTCTTGTAACACCAAAGATGAACTGAAAGCAAGGACTATGGTAGCATTCACCAATTTAAACAAGGAGACTGTATAGAAGAGATTCCGAAGTCGTCTGGAGGCCGTGGTTGAAGCCAATGCCGATTTTATTGAATAATTTTACTCTTTAGAATTTCAAGATATTTTTGTGCAATTTTGGTAAATATATGAATGAGATGTCAGTATTATTTTCATTTTTGCGTAATTTAGACGAGAATTAATTCATCGCACATTATTGATAGACAACTATATAGCTATAGTATTTATATATTCACATAAATATATATATATATATATGTTTAGTTTTTGTACATGTAAAAAATCACCCATCAAAATCTCATCTCTTTCTCATATATATATATATATATGTATATATATATATATATATATATATATATATATATATATATATATATGCGTGCGTGTGAGTGTGTGTATGTAAGAATACAGATATAAACATAGTGTCTCTGTAAAGACAATAAAAAACAAAAGGAAAGCTTTTCTATATCAACGCGTTTCGTTCATTCTGGAACATTATAATGACAAAAACGCGTTGGTATATAAGGTTATATATATATATATATATATATATATATATATATATATATATATATATATATATATATATTTGTGTGTGTGTGTGTGTGTGTGTGTGTAAAGAGTGGTATATACATATATATATATATATATATATATATATATATATATATGTATATATCAGTGATATAGTATTATAGTGGATGTAGTAAGAATGTGTTGTTTTGGTGTTAGGAATATTGTTTGTATGTTTGGGTCAGTGCATGTGGCTAGCTAAATTTAAAAGTAAGACAGATGAAGACCGTCCTTCTCCTGATCTCCTTTTTTTAGGCCTTGTGCCACATTTTCTGTAAATTTCACAGAAATAAATATTGTGATATAGTAACGTCTAATATGTACATTGATAGATATTTGATCAATAGAATACAAAATCACTCACTACGTAGGTATTAACATCGCAACAAGCCTATATATATATATATATATATATATATATATATATATATATATATATATATGGTATATATATATATAGGGATGTGTGTGTATGTATTCGTCTGTGTGTAGCTGAAAAGTTATTTTATGCGACGAAGGAAACAAATTCGCATAACAAAAATACAGGGTGCAGCAGAAATACCTCCCACATGTACGTCCCAGAAATACCGCCCATGTAAGACATTAGTGAAAATGGTGTCATCATCTAGCTAATTTGTTACCATTAACTTAGGTATATGTCGGACGCATATGTTAGAGATATTTCTGTATATAATAAAAACTTATCAGTCTTATTAATCAAAAGATGTATTAAAGAGGAATATTATATATATATATATATATATATATATATATATATATATATATATATATATATATATATATAAGTGAACATTGAAGTCAACACAGATTGCGAGACGCAACCGTCAGGCAGCCTGACGATTGCGTCTAGCATGAAACAGCCTGTCCCTGTCGCCTCTGAGCGTTGACTTCAATGTTCACTTATATATATATATATATATATATATATATATATATATATATATATATATATATATATATATATATATATATATATATATATTGTGTATGTGTGTATAAATATTTCATTTCTTTCCGGTCTTCGAACTTAGACAGGTCGAAGTTTGGCGTAATACAATCTTCCTCTACGTTATTTTGATCTTTTTGTCGGAGACCGTTTTAAATGTCTAATATATATATATATATATATATATATATATATATATATATATATATATATATTATATATATATATATATATATGTATATATATATATATATATATAGAGAGAGAGAGAGAGAGGGAGAGTGAATATTAGTGGTGAATATACACATACATATGCAATTATATATACACATACATATATGTATAAAAATAATTCCAAGAGGATATGATCCAGGTAGAACTCGATGTCCAGGACAGTGTAAGGATATAATAAAATATATATATATATATATATATATATATATATATATATATATATATATATATATATATATATATATATATATATATAAATACATATGTATATATATATATATATAAATACATATGTATATATATATATATATATATATATATATATATATATATATATATATATATATATGCGTGTGTGTGTGCGTGCAAGTATGTGAATGTCAGTATTCGCACTCGTATGCATGACCAATATTTATAACATATAAATAAATATATTGATAAGTAAAAACTCATTCGCTTTATCTATCTATCTATCTATCTATCTATCAGTACTATAGAGCCCAGTATATATTTATTTACGCGTGTATGATCAATGTGAAATGTTCAGATGATATATATATATAGTAGAGGTTGATGAAAAGTTTCAGGGCCTATCAAGAAAGTTTTACCCCTACCCCGTCTCAAAATTTCAATCTTGGTCATTTAGTCAAGTTTTTTAAAGTGGATCAAAGGTAGACTATTTCATCACCATATCACATTTGACGAAAAATTAGAAAATTAAAAAAAATAAATCTTATTTTATATCAATTGGTAACAGTGAGAAAGTTATTTAACACCTAAAGATCTCCATACTTCTTAATGGCAACCTTATACATATAGATTATAGACCAAACGTTTAGGGCCACCGTCTGGACTAATAATTAGTTTCTTATCAGGTTTTGTTTAATTAACTCCTACTAATCTAAGGTGATGAAAGTATTTAACCTATTAGTGCATGTCGTTCAATGTTTTAGAGTGGGGTTGCCAAAGATTTGAATTCTGCCAGCTCTTAGATTACCATTAGCCAGCGAGGTAGATGAGGCAAAAAGAGACCAAAATTTAAGGAAACTTTAACAATAATGATTTAATTTTGCTATTATTATTATTATTATTATTATTATTATTATTAAATGTATCATAAAATCTTTCGGAAAGAGTCCCTTTGACCTGAAGTGAGCTAGTAAATTAGTTTATATAAATATACGTAAATTGCGAGGGTCGGTTGAAAAGTTCATAGGCTGACCAAGATATAAATGTAAGTAGACACACCAGTTGGGTGACTAAAAGACATGCAAGTTTATAAATCTACCATTCGTCCGTGTATTGAATATCCTATTGACATTCCTGGCTGGTGCTCCTAATGTGCATCTTGAGATTCTTGACTAAATCAAGAGAAGGCTCTGCAATACTATCGATCCTGACCTGGCATCTCGTCTCCAGTCACTTTCTCATCGACGTGACGTGGCTTCCCACTGTCTTTCCTAGAAATGTTTTCATGGTAACTGCTCGAACGAGTTCTTTTTTTCTGGTGCTCCGACTATATGAATTTAGGCGTGCTACTAGATTGGCAAGTAGGTCTCACCACTTTATTATAGAACTAGCAAGATGCAGCAGTCATTTCTACTCCAACAGATTTTTTTCTCTCACACTTCCCAGTTGTGGAAATCCCTTCCGAGTTCTTGCTTCCCTGATAACTACAATCTTCATAAATTTAAATGTAACGTCAATCGGCATCTTCTGTCTCCTTGAACCCTGTTCCTTTTTTGCCTTTACCTCGACCCTACTAATTTTCAATCTCGTCATTCTCGTTGACTTTCACTCCCTGTAACACTCAGCGTTCTAGCGGCATTGTCGTCTTTCCTGTGGTGAAACGATTAGGAAAAATAAAGAAGGTATACCAGAATACATCAGCTGGTTGGTCAGCCGTTGTTTTCTAATGCACAAGCATGATTTTAGTCTAGCACCTCAACTGGTGTGTCTACTTACATTTATATCTTGGTCAGCCTATGAACTTTTCAACCGAACCTCGTATAATATATATATATATATATATATATATATATATATATATATATATATATATATATATATATATATATGAAGGAAACGTATAACAAAGAGGAAAAAATTCGTATGACGCGCTTCGTCCTTCAGAAAAAAACGAGTCAAACAAAAATTTATTCCACTTTGTCATCCATCTTTCCTCTAAAATTGTTCTTGATATATAAAAATATCGTTATCCCATATATATATATATATATATATATATATATATATATATATATATATATATAGAGAGAGAGAGAGAGAGAGAGGGAGAGAGAGAAAGATTTTTATGGTATACTATCTATATTTATAGGTTAAAATGCTCAAAATCAGGGATATAGCGTATGTAAATATAAAATAACCAGTGGCGACAGTTTGTTTCATGTCTATACACAATTGTCAGGCATGAAACAGACTATTTCGGCTGGGTGCTAACTTTAATGTCCACTTTTATCACACACACACACACACACACATATATATATATATATATATATATATATATATATATATATATATATATATATATATATATATATTAAACTCCATGTTTGATTTGAAACAGGAACAAAATCATTGTGCATGCCCTGAGGATTGACTACGCGATATTTCAAATATCATAGTAGACACTTCTTATTTGAAATAGCTTCCTATTTACATTTATTGTGTATCCTCTTGCGAATTCGTGAAATCTAAGGAAAGAAAATGAGCCCTGAGGCAGACATCGCACCTGCTTCTCCCTTTTCTTATATATATATATATATATATATATATATATATATATATATATATATATATATATATGTGTAGAGAGAGAGAGAGAGAGAGAGAGAGAGAAATAGAGAGAGAGGGTGGGGAGGCATGAAACCGACAGTCACGATCCCGTGTCTACCGTGTTGATAATTACAAACATTCTATCTCTGGTGTTCGGCAGTCTTTCCCATAAATATAACAAAATTTTAAATAACACATACACTTATATATATATATATATATATATATATATATATATATATATATATATATGAACACAAATGAGTGTGTGTGTATGTGTGTGTGTGTGCGTGCTTGTGTGCAGTTAGAGACGATGTAAGAAACACTGGAAAGCGATATAAAATAAAAGCAAATTTTGTGTGGTTCGAACTCACAGGAAATGTTCCATAAAGGTTGTCTCATGAAAACCGTTTGTTAAACCGCTGCTCAGCAGTTGGTACCGAATATTAAGAGTGTGTTCTTTGGAAATGTATAGACATTTTGTTTGTGAACAGCAGCTGGAGTTGCAACATGAATGTGAATTAAACAATTTAGGGGAAAAATACAAAAACGAAACAATACAAAATAAAAAAACAAAAAAAGAAGCAAAAAGCAAGTCTCTTTATAACAAACGTGACTCTTGTATCTCTAGGCGATAATTCTCTTTGAATGAAAAAATAAAAAATATTCATGAAACAACGAGAAATGTCTACAAATTGTATCAGCTTGTAAATTTCGGAATCTCTTTTCTTTTTTTCCAAGAATCTTGTGAATTCCTAAAACCAAACGACATTTAAATATAAACATTGAATGCTTCTCGTTGTAAACTTCAGAATTTGTTTTTTTTATGAAAGTATTTAATCGACTTTTACTTAAAATACATACATGCTACAAGCAAAGTGTGTACATACATTTGTAAACTTGCTCTTTCTGTATGGATATACTTTTATGTGCGTATATATAAGTATGTATGTATGTATATATATATATATATATATATATATATATATATATATGCATGTATATATACATAGAGTTTATATGTATATATTTACATAAATATATACATACATATATATATATATATAAACTTTATGTATGCATACATGCATATATATAATATATATATATAAATATATATATATATTTATAAAATAAATATATATATATATATATATATATATATATATATATATATATTAGTATAGAACAGATTTCAAATTTAGCTGAAGTAAATAATTAACGTTATTTTATGTAAAGCATTTTAAATAAATAATAATAAATATATATCAGAATTAATTCAATAGATAAGTCATGAACCGTTATTTCTGTCTCTCACTTTATATATATATATGGCGGATGTTTTTGAAATGGCTATCATTTTCAAAAACGTCAGTCCTCGCCCTGTACACACACACACACACACACACACACACACACACATATATATATATATATATATATATATATATATATATATATATATATATATATATATATATATATAATAAACATATAGTTTTAAGCTATACAATATTTATGGATCAAAGTGCTCAATATCAGGGAAAGAGTGTAAGTAAATATAAAAGTCGACATTGAAGTCAACACCCAGCGGCGAAAATGTGTTTTATGCTTAAACAAAATCGTCAGGCCTGAAGATTGCTTTTAAGCATGAAACAGACTGTCGTCGCTGAGTGTTGACCTCAATGTTCACTTATATATATATATATATATATATATATATATATATATATAGTGTAACCCGGATATAAGAGACCCGGATATAAGAGAAACCCAGATATAAGATATATTTTCTCTGGTCCCAAATTAGAGCCTGTGTTAATGTATATATAATAGACCAAACCCGGATCTAAGAGAAACCCGGATATAAGATACTTCTTCTCTGTCCCGACAACTCTCTTATATCCGGGTTACACTGCATATATTACGAATAGATGTGTATGAATATGGATAAATAAATGAATATATACAAATATTATAAATAAATGTATGTATTTACACCTTTGTATACTTATGCAAATGTGGATGTATATATAAATTTGTATACGTGCATATGTCATGACATTTGTGTGTACATTTGTATCAAATTTGAAATTACATATTAGATGCGTATATTTGTTTTTAAATTTTAGTTATGTATTTGTATTTGGAGATTTGTAAATATATATATATCGGCTAAGATAAGTTTTCCTTTTGTCTTTATTCATATCCTCCTTTTACGGATATATTCTCTCTAAAAGTTTACATAAACATATATATATAATAATATAAACATATATATGTTTATTCGTAATTTTTATATCTACAAATATTTAAGAAAATGCTATAATAAGCAGTATTAACCGGCGTGAATGTTCGAGAAATTTCATAGAAAATATGCGTTCTCCGACAGGAATCGAACCCCGATCCTACACGGAAACGTCATACAGCCTGACGTGCTATACCATTTAGCTACAGAAGAAGCACCTGTTTTTCAGGGTCGAAATACTGCTTTTAAACTACAATTTCATAGGATTTCTCTCGAAAGCTCATATCTGTTAATACTGTTTATTATAAACAACAGATCATTCACTTAAAATTTGTATCTATAAAAATAACGTATAAACAATAAATATATTAAAATTATTGTCGTACCTAGTCCATTTCTCAATATATATATATATATATATATAAATAAAAAGAAAGAATAGTAAGATATAAAATCCGGTGTTCTTATAGATATTTTTATTTTTACACAATAGTGCTCAAAAAACTCGCTTGACGAGGAAATGGAACTAATGTCTTTAATTTAATAACAAAATTAAATTCGAAGGCTTTAGCTTCCATTTTTGAAACATGGTTATCACTGTGTAGCGAAAAAAACATATTTTAAATCAATTAATCTATAATATATATATATATATATATATAGTTTAAATAATAATAATAACAATAATAAATTGTAATTTCTATATGCATGGATCTAAATTTAAAATTAAGCGTTGAGTGCTGCATATGAATCGTTTATTGTCTCGATACTTAATTCCTTGTCTGATGATGCCGGTGAAATGTTTCAAACTAGAAATCTTTTAAACAGTTTTGTATTTTTACCTTACACACACACACACACACACACACACACACACACACACACACACACACACACACACACATATATATATATGTATATATATATATATATATGGTTCATCCAGTAACAGTAAGGCTCCGGAGCCACTTGAGGTAGAGGGTTAAATTATGAGGCAGTTTATAGGAGAGGAAGATAACAGGTTAAGATTGTAGTGATCGGATAAACATTCACTTGGCTGTTATATATATATATATATATATATATATATATATATATATATATATATATATATATATATATATATATATATGTATATACAAGTCTAGGATTGGTGTAAACGGAATAAATTCCAATAAGCAACAATTTCTATTCTTAAAAGAGTGCTCAATACAGAGTAGAGCATAAATAATTGTTTATTTAAAAGTTATAACATAAATATGTTAGAAAATCACTACAAAAATATGCAGATTAAAATGAGGATTAGAAAAATAGCACCCAATATTTAATACAGTGA
>OZ038508.1:51614958-51642458 GCA_964036315.1 Acanthosepion esculentum | reverse complement strand
TCTAACAGTAGACACGAAAATAAATTCCTATTATGCTACCTACAACCATATCAAAAAGCCTGTATAAAATTCTATAGCCCGAATATAATAAACTTTATTCCAAATGCAAAAACTTATGATCAAAGAAAAATACACGAAAAAATATATACAAAACGAATAAATGAATAAAATGTATATATGTATGTATGTATGTATGTATATATATATATATATTTATATATATATATATATACATAGAGTGAGAGAGAGAGAGAGAGAGAGAAAGAGAGAGGGAGATAGATATGTGTGGATATAAACCAAATAATTAGGTATTAGCAACCTATATATGCGTGCATACACAGTTAAGCGAATAAATATTGACTTAATTTAATATAAGGTGTAAACAAAGATTGCTCAATATAGTTAGAGTTAAGAAGTATATATCAATAAATATACATATTCCTACGTTTGTAGTGCAACTTAAATTTTCACGAACGTAGGTATATATATATATATATATATATATATATATAGTCATCCACAGACAGACTGTTTCGCTGTATCACAGCTCATCAGTGTGGCTAGACGTCGGGTTGCCTCTGGCTAGAATCGAAAACCGGCTGAATTCGCGTCAGTCGGAAATTTTACCCTGAAGCCGTTGGCTCACGACAGAGAAGAAGGTGAATTTAAGCGTATTTATTTTAGATAAACACACAGTGACTGAGAGAACTCGATTCGATTTACCGAAGAGTCTTGCATTATTAGCCGTAATAGTCACTGTTTACAAACCCACACATCCTCCCCAGAGAGCTCAACCGAAGTAAATTTTTCAGGTGCATATATTGTCATATATATATATATATTGTCATATATATATATATATATATATATATATATATATATATATATATATATATATATATATATATATATATATATATATAATGAAAAATGTAGAGGTCATGATCATAAATATCCCTTACCTATTTACATACACACATCTTAATCACCATAAATAAGCAATTTAGATATTATGGCCGTAAAAATCTCCCCCTATTCACTTTAATCCCACTATATTACCTTATGTCCCTATATATTACCTATATTCCCTTTAATCCCTATATATTACCTATATTACCTTATATCCCTATATATTACCTATATTCCCTTTAATCCCTATATATTACCTTTATGTACAGCTCACTATTGTATTGACATGACACTTGGTCTAAAGATCACTTTGAGTCAGGAAACTGACATTCATTATGCAATGCCAATTTCTATGTCCACACAGTCTTTATATATATATATATATATATATATATATATATATATATATATATATATATATATATATATTATATATATATATATATATATATATATATATATATATAGAGAGAGAGAGAGAGAGAGAGAGAAACAGACAGACAGACAGACAGACAGACAGAGAAAGAGCGAGATAGATGTTGCATAGACTCCTCTTCTGGGGTTGGTCTTGGGGCGATGGTCGCCCTCATGCTAGCAGGACTTGGGCGACGGCGCCGATTCCATCACATTGACGTCGCCGTCTCCTTCCCATAGCTGGTGATCACTAGTTCTTTTTTTTTCGGGAATGAAAGAGAACTTCAACAAAGGAATTTTAACTTAACTATTATTTTATTAACCACGTTGATGAGTAGATCTTGTATCTAGTCAGTGGGTTTGCTCTCTTATCCCCACCCGTGGAGCAAGTTCCCAGACACGAAATAACACGTCTACATCGTTCGACGTGTAAGAACTGACTCTCTGAAATCCCTTTCTACATCCAACATTCCCCCGCTAGTTTTAACCAATCAAAAATGACTTCCTTTGTTTTCCTGTATCTGAACTCAAAGCTCAAAATGAAGAAGCCAGAGTAGAAATACAATTTCTCTAAAAAATAATAGTCTTAGAGAGAGAGAGGGGGGGGAGAGATAGAGAGAGGGGGAGGGAGAGATAGAGAGAGGGGGAGGGAGAGATAGAGAGAGATAGGGGGAGGGAGAGAGAGATATGTTACATTTCAAATTGAAATACACGTGTATCATATAAGTGACATCACGTGTAGAACGGTTTTACACAGCTCGACAACAACGGAAACAATTATATCGATATGTATCATAAGCTTAGAAAGGTAAAAGTGTGGGTCACCCAGTGAGGAACGAAGTCACCACAGTAATATAGACTTGTCCACTATTTCTCAATTCCGAGACGTGCTGGCTTTAGCCTGACTTCATAATGCATGTATATGAATAGGGGTTGCAAATTGTCCAAACGTACATAATGTCTACCTTTAAAATCAGCATTCTAAATATAAAAATATTCCCGCGTAAGAAGTTGATGAACTCTCCAAATATATGAAATCCTGGATATGACGATAAACTACATCCAGCAGCAATGCCTCTGATCGGGAGATTGGAGGTTTTGAGGAGCACCTCTTAATTACAGTCGTTCTCAGGACCAGTGTTACCACTGGTAGCACTGGTTATGGTCCCAACTATAGGCAAATAGTTAACGTTATGAAAGTATAATACATTTTTATATTAAAAATACCAGCAATACTTTTTTTTATATAAAAAATTACCAACAATATCTATTTATATTAAAATTACCAACAATACATCAATCAAGATGGAAGAACGATTTCATGACATGAATCCATATAATATCCTATAATTTCTTAGTGAATATCAAAAACTGTATTCCAAAATATAACTTCAACAAAACTACAACATAAAACACACATATCACCGCCTCTAGTAATTATGTCCACACAAACATGTATATGCACAAAAAGCTGAGTATCATCTACCATGTATTCAATTGTGAAAGCAGAATAACATATCATTTTTATTACTTCAAAACTCCCAAGAAAATTAAATTTCAGCATTAAATGACCCATAAAGAGTCAGCCGTTAAACAAACCAAACCAAATATAAATATCGGTAAATTGAAACTACAAATTATTTCATATGTTGTAGGAGCTCTAAGAATGATTAAACAAGATACTGATTCTTCTTCTATGTGCTGTATCCATTCATGACGTGAGCGATCATGGCTCTTCACAACCTCCTCTCCTTTGTAGCTCTTAGTAAGGTGTCTCTTTTTGTTATATCTCCTTATCCCAGTTCTGTCAACCATGTACACAAGCTCGCTAGGTAGGGGATGCCCTCCTTTCCACTGCCCCTCGTGTCTTCAATATGACCTGCGTGTGTCAAATTCCCCAAGCCTTCTTTCTTCATTATGAATCCTAGACATTTCAACTGTCTCTTTCAGGTGCAACATATAAGTGACCTTTTTTCAGTTTTTCTAAAAACTTAAGTTGTTGCTCACGTGTTCAGTTCATGGTATTTTTGGAATCCTTCTGTAGAACTGCATTTCAGTTGCCTCAGGGCTCTTCTTCATCTGTGATGAGATGGTCTAGCATTCAGTGCCATATAGTGTTACCGATATTACATAACAGTTCAGTATTCTATTCTTTGTTTCTAACGAAATTTTCCTGTTTCTTTATACTTTGCTTAGCTTTTGAAAGGCCATCTTTCGCTGTTTCAATGCGCTTTCGGTGTCACATTTTTCATCCTTTCAAACCCTGTTCGTTGCGCAACAACATAAGTCAAGTCACTTCTATCTCAAATTTAAAGAGAAACATTGCGATTTCTTCAGAAGGGGGCAATTATCCTGATTCCCATTTGATATACGTAGCCCATCGTAACAAACATGACCAGATTTTTTTTGGGGGGGGGGTTACACAAAGGGAAAAATTAAACAACAGCTTTAACGGTCACATGTATGGTGATTTTCTAAGTTAAGATGTGGCACAAGGCCAAACGGATGGAGCACCCAGTGAGCATCGAACTACTCAGTCTTAATTGATCTAGCGAGACAAGCTTATTAACTATTACGCCACGTCGAGGTGCTCTAAATGATGTTCTAAGCTTAGCTTAGATGTGGCACAAGGCCAAAAGGGTGGAGGACCGAGTGACAGTAATAGGTCTGAAATGATCTAGCGAGACAAGGTTGTTAAACATGACATCACGTCGAAGTGCCCAAATGGCCACAGGTATGATGTTCGACACAACGTAATTTGCGGAAAATTTTATCACGAACGACTGTAATTTCGACGAACATCTTAAGGTACACGTTCTAAAAAATATCCAGATTCCACCGACCTTTCGACCATTAAAACGCATGAAGATAGTTACGTATGCAAACTACAGAGCAGTTGCTATGGGAATATTTATAAAAAAGACAGAGGGAAACCACGATATCAATGTATGACACCAAAACAATAATAACAACAAATGCCCGGATGTAACAACGGTCACGGCTCTTATCTTAACTGATTGGAGGTGCTAACATGTAAATGTTTTGTCGTGGGGAATTAAGATGGACCACGGTAAATATCCTGTTCCCTACCATAGATTTGAATATCAATTGATCATTCGGACATGTCCCCTTGGAACTGATGCATTATGCATCTCTGTTCATGAGCAGTAAGTGTCCGGGAGCATCATACCCGTGTTTCAAGAAGGTTGTTTTTCTTTTTAAAGTTTGATGGACGAGGCAGCCAAGGCGACTCAGGATTCACATTGACATACTTGGGAACACCCTCAAGAGTACTGAGATTGATTATATTTAATATATATATATATATATATATATATATATATATATATATATATGTATATATATATATATGATATTGCCAAAATTGTTATCATTTTGATGACTTTTTTATTGCTCAGATTTCATTAAGAGGCCTATTAAATCTACACACACACACACACACAACCACACACACACACACACACACACACACACACACACACATATATATATATATATATATATATATAAAAGTGGACATGGAAGTCAGCACTTAGAGGCGACAGTCTGTTTCATGCTAGTGCAATCGTCAGGCCTGACGATTGCACTAGCATGAAACAGACTGTCGCCTCTAAGTGCTGACTTCCATGTCCACTTTTATATTTACACACGCTCTATCTCTGATATTGAGCACTTTATCCCATAAATATAGCACACTTTAAGACTATATTTCTTCATATATATATATATATATATATATATATATAGTTGATCACGCTAGATAACACGATCTTTCCCAGAAAATGTAACTACGGTCTGCTCAGCATAGTTGCAGTATAAACCACAGGTGGCCTCTGTGGGTGTTGAATAAACACAAATGTGCCTGAACAAGCGCCTACAATAGGGATTGGCTAGCCGCCCTAATAGACGTCTATCCTCGAATACGAGTGGCCAGTTATACATATGTGATATATATTATATATTTGTAGGCCTGTTGACTAAACTGAAACACGAAGTGAAAGAGAAAGATTTTAAAGTTGTAATTTTCGGACACTCCTGTCTCCTTTTTCAACGGGATGAGAAATAAACAAAGAAGTGTAACTCACTCTTCCGAGCATTGCTGTTAGTTAGAAGTCTCCCTGTGGAAACTATATTCTCTAAGTAGACCCAAATCCCTGTTTACCCCCCCCCCATATATATATATATATATATATATATATATATATATATTACTACCACGTAATTTTTAGTGAATATCGTATTTCAGTAGAGATCTTTTTATTTGTTAAATGGTATACTTATTTATCGGTCTAAATATTTGAAAAATCTTATTAGAGAATATATATATATATATATATATATATATATATATATATATATATATATATATATGGAGGTTAGTTAAAGCTTAAATTTTAATTAATTTTACATGATTCTTGTACTTTTATTGAAGTATGTTAATATTACCTATATTCCAACTCCTGGGGTAACCTTCAGAGAGGTTTTAATAATTTAGTAATCCCTCCCCTGGCTTGAAATGGGTTTAGAGCCATATTCGGCAACTTTCCTAGAGACAGTGCCTCGATAAAAGTACCCAGTCATCTGCGCTGTGAACAGGCTAATAGGTGTAGATAAGTTCGTCTAGTGTCCGGTCAGTACTCTTTCCATGCTTATTGAACAGGAGTAGAGGTTTATCCCTTGTTCTCTGTTTAGGATATGTTTTATCGGTTCCTGTATTTTTTCCATAGCCTTAATGATTTGACTGATCAGTGCTTGTGACTTTTCATTGCTAGGGTAACGAGCTGGCAGTTTGATGGCTGCAGTACCCCGACTGGTATGTAAGGAGCCAAAACCTTTTGGCAATAAGGAACCAAAACCCTTTGGTAGTGCCTAGAGAGGCTACTCTTGTCAGCACATTTGTCGGGACATTTGCAGTGCTATGTCGCGCACGGATTCTACTTTATGTGCAGTGCCCACAATTTCATGTTCTTTATAGCTCTTAATAACCTTTGTCTTTTTGTTATTTATCCGAAACCATGTTCCGCCATCCATTTACTCAAACTAAGTATGTGCTGCGTTGTTTTACACTGTCCCTGTTGCCTTCAATTTGACCCGTGAGTATCAAATTTTCCAAGCTCTCTTTCCTCATTATGGGTCCTAAAAATTACAGATGTCTATTCTTGATGTTAAGTATAAGTTTCCTTTTTGTTTCTATTTTCTCTAGAGGTATCTCTGAATGTACTTCTGGTTGGTAACATCGGGGCCACATTATACTTTAGTCTTAGCCCCATTCTGTCCAGTTTGTATTGCCATAGACTTTACATAGTGATAATTATTTTGGCCCTTCTCTCCTGAAAACTTAATCTTTTCCCTATATGGCTTTTTTTAATAAATGTAGATACAAACTAAGCATAGATTTTAGTACATTACGTGAACTAGTGACGTGCAAAGGTTTGGTGATGCCCGAGGCCAACTCCTTGATTGTATGTCCCTAAGACTCAACTAGGAATGGTCTACTTTAGCGTCACTTATCAAAACACGGATCCACATTCACACCAGATTCTGGGATTGTAGGGTGCTTGAACAACGAACTTAACAGAGACAATTTAAAATTTCAAAAACTAAATTTTTATTTCACCCTTTTTTTGGATGTCCCACCCTTCTGCACGCTAATGACGGGAACCATTGCCCAGAAGAATTGCGCTTGGTCCTTAAGCTTTTCCTTATGTGAGAACAATCACCGATGAATAAAAAAAAATTAATTTCTCTAGTTTCGCCTACAATTTCTCATGCAAGCATTAGCTTTTAGAATTCCGGCAACTCTTTTAGAAAAAAGTAAAAATACTCACCCCATACAAAACATACCTGAAGATGGAAGAGCATATCAGTCGAAACGTTGGGTTAAAAGCGTAAAAAGGTTAACACGCGAAAGCGGAAATTGTGTGAAATATTGAAAATATTTTATCTCAGTATTTCAAACAATACAAGAATCCCGGCGATATATAAGCTACAATTCTGTTTAAAATCAATGAAGATAGTTGTCCGAAAATGTGGAATTATAAATACTCGAAATCTCAGTATTCCAGCCAACATAAAAAAAATTGAATATATACTTATTATTTCTCGTCTTCTTTCGGACACATTTTGTTGATCTCGCCAATCCAGAACGAGAGATTATAAGAAAAAGACACCGAATATCTACGATAAACTACATCCGGCAGCAAGGTCTCTGATCAGGAGGTTTTGAGGAGCGTGGAACTACCTTTTAACTGAGGTGTGGTTCCCAGGTTCACCTTGACCCGGGGTGGTAGCACCTGTTGAGTCCCAGCTACGGGAAAATAGTGAACCTCCAAACATTATGAAAGTATAAAAATACACTTTTATAGTAAAAATAGCAACAATGTATTATTATATAAAAGAAAATTACAGACGACAGATATTTATAGTAGAATTACTAACAATACATTTTTAAAGCAGAATTACCAACAATAAATTTTATAGCAAAAGGACCAACAATACATTTTTTTCTGTAGTTGAAGCTATGTTCAAAATATTTTGATTGCGGCATTAAATAACCCATAGATATTGATATGCCACTAAAGAAAATCAAACTACCACATATCTGGCAATTGTGTCGAAAGAAAGTTTCCTAGGAGAAATCATATAAATCTGTGCGTTTGTTTTTGAGTAACAAATAATAGCATGCCCAAAGCATTTTTCGCTTCTTCTTCTTCTTCAGCTGGAATGATTTGACATTTTTATAACGTTCATTTATTTTTTTGGCTGATCGATCGTTCATTCTTTGAATTCTTTCCGAAGTTAAGCTGGTTTGATAAAAAAAAAACGTTGTTCTCAGTCAGTCAGTCAGTCAGTCGGTTGCCACACGTGATACTCACTTGGCAATCATGTCTCTTTTGATTGCTAGGTAGATTTTCCTGTAGTAGATTGCCGTTTCTTTCGACGCTACCCTGGTTTTCAACTAAGGCTGTAGAACCCAGTCTGTCCTGCTATTCAATCCATAACTATGGGCAGAAGAGATGGATTCATGCCTTTCGCATATATATATATATATATATATATATATATATATATATATATATATATATATATATAGTTCGATGGGAAAAAATTGACGTGCCCATAGAAAGTCGATTTTGTATTTTTACCAAGACAAGTGAGTAATAGAATTCGTTTATTAATACAGGGTATTAATACAGGTGTACATAATATTTCCTATTACGGGCACGATTGTCCATTATCGCCCAAAGGTTTTCAATTGGGTTATGGCCAAGACTCTGACTAGGCCACTGGAAGAGATGCAATTTACGCTCGTCGCGACAAAAATTGTACGCACCCATAGAAATGATGAACAAAATATAAAGCTTATTGCATTTGTATTTACATTTATTAACATGCCTAAGCATTGTTCTGACTTTGAGAAAGGCCAAGTCGCCGCTTTTCATGATCTTGGGCTGTCGAATAGATCGATAGCTGATAGGATTAATCGAATAGAGTCATGTGTCCGCAAGTGTTGTGGTAGGATCCACCTAAATTGCATAGTGGAGTACCGACGATATAAATATGGTTGGTACCGGGAAGACAGGGAGGCGAATCAAGAGATCCAACTAGAGACTCTGCCCGACTGCGACTTAGTCAACACATTCTCCAGGAACGGTCTTCCCAGAAATATACAAAAGACTATATGTAAATATTGTGTACACATTCTTGTTTCAATACATTTTATTCTAACTACATTTTGTGTTTGCATTATTATTCCATGCATTAGTCAAGTTTCAACAATGGCGACGAAGTAGAACGAACCATACGCCAAGTTTCAACAATGGCGACGAAGTAGAACGAACCATACGCCAAGTTTCAACAATGGCGACGAAGTAGAACGAACCATACGCCAAGTTTCAACAGCAAGTTAATCAAATATATATATATATATATATATATATATATATATATATATATATATATATATATATTAAATATAAAAAATTGATCGAAACGTCATGGAGAGGTCTCACTCGTGTGATCATATGGGTGAAGAATTTCTGGGAAAAATACTAAGTGATATAGTGATGAAGTCATTTAAGAAGTGTGGTATCAGTAGCGCAATGGATGGGACCGAGGATTAAATTATCTTTGGTCATAAGATTGGATCTGACGTCTGCTTCCTTTCAAAGCGATAGTGAAAGCAATAAGGATTTTATAGGTTTTGAACCAAACATTTTTCCCTGATTTATATTATTAGTCTAATTTTGATGTTTTTTAGCTTTTTGTGTTAAAAAAATTATGTACTAATTTTGAAAGTATCAAGTTGAATTTTTCTTTAATATTTTTTTCAAAATCTTATTTATTTTTTCTTTAAAATAAGGCTGCACCTTATACACTGGTACGTCTTATATTTCCAAACATACGGTATATCAAGTTTTTCTTCATTTTTGTTGCAAACCAGTTGAAATATATATTTATTTTCTTTACTGCTTTGATAGCAACAACTTGTATAGTTTCATGTAATCTGTCAGTGGGGTATTTTTCAGCCACATGTTGATGAATAATATACTGAATATTTTCTGAATCGTTTCATTCTTTTTTAAAATGTGTTAAAATCCACAATGGCAACCAATCATCGAAGGCGCTAACACAGTGTGTACGTGATCTGACGTTTGTAAGAATACATTTATCATTTAAAAAGAAAATGGCTCAGCTGTCTTGTAAATTGTTGTTCGTTTGGTGTCTATTTCCAATTGTTCAGCAAACAGGAGTTCTTTAAATTAATAAGCTCTTAATTGACGCCTGAAGAGGGCACGTAAGCTCCGTTATCATGCGATGTTTTTTCTTCAAATGATAAAGAGCATTCAGTTGTTTTCAAGTCATTGGAGAGTTAATTGTTAATGTCGTTTGCTATTTCATTAATTATGGGTGATGATGGGCTATTTCTGAAAGGAATTCAATGTGTTATATCAAAGGAAGTAAAATCCATCATAGAATTAAAAAAATATTTTCCAGTTAGCGTTGAGGATGATAGTTACTTAAATAAATTTAAATTTTCCATATTTAGCAAAAGGTACAATCATTCCTTTTTGAAATTTGATTTCTTTCTTATTTTTAAAACAGTTCTTTGTAGAACGATTTCCAAATTTTATTTTTTTAACTCCCAATAGTAGTTCATATTCTTTGTTTGGCCAGGGTGCTTTATTTTCAAGTGATTAATCATTTTCGACTGTTTTAATCATTTCATTTGCAAAATGTATTCTTAATGGATTTATTGCCTTCCTTGAGGCGAAATCATTAAAAAAAAAAGTATTTTCGCATATAAAGCGCATTCGTTATTTACAGATGGTATAAAAAACATTTTTTTATCGCAACTGGCGACATTTTCTTTTTTGGTCGATAATTTTCACGGCCTACGAATCAAGACAATATCTAAATAAATTTGATTTCAGTGTGTATTCTCTTGTAGTAAAAATGATGTATTAGTATTTAAACACTAATCTCATGTAAAAATAATTTTGTTTAGTAGAAAGCAAATTCTGCTGTATTTATAAACCCGATCACCTGCTGTATTTGACACACTTGAATCAGGCCTTTTCGCCTATTATACAAATGGATTATTGCTATTCCAAATTAGGGCACCACGGCGTAGTGTAATGGTTAGAAAGCTTGTCTTGCTAAAACAGTTACGATCTAGAGTGAGTTCCATCCTCACTGGGTACTCCATACTTTCGACCTTGTGCCACATCTAAGCTACGCTTAGCAAATCAGTACTGCTATTCCGAATATTTAAACCCCGCTCTCTGAAACGGTCTCCAAAGAAAAAAGGGATGCACACGACCATTAATGTAAACATTGTTTTATTTTTACATTTTACGAAATTTATTAATGAGTTTAAAGTTCGTTAAAGAATTTCGAAAAGCTTAAAAATATCAAAATCACGTTAGAAATCAAAATATATAACTTTTGCCGCGCTTTTATCATTCTCTACACTAAGCTCACTTAAATATAAAAGCCCCACATTGAACATTTAGATTAAGGATGACCAAAAATGACAACATCTGGTCTTAATAAACAATGACGTTGGACGTATGGATGATCAAAAATGATCAAACATTATAATACCCATAATGGCGTCGCATGTTACAATTGAATTATATATGAAAAAAAAAGTGACAAAACCTGATATTACTCAGAGCAACAAAAGTATATTCCGAAAATTAAAGACGTATCATATGACGGGCAACACTCAAGCATACACACACATAATATTTAAGTGCGGATGCTGGAACTTTATTAAGATTGACTTTAAAAAAATTCTGATGTTTGTTGATTTTGCAATAATTTTTGTTCTAAGATGGGGTGCTGAAAAGTCTCTGCTTGTTGGATTAAAACATTTTTGATGTTTGGTGATTCGATCAGATTTTGGGAAGTGATTCAGTTTAGGAACTTTTCAGCACCACCCAATACAATGTATATATATATATATATATATATATATATATATATATATATATATATATATATATATATGGGGGGGGGGTGCGATATATATATATATATATATATATATATATATATATATATATATATATATATATATGGGGGGTGCGATGGATAAATTGTCGTCTAAATGACGCAAACAAAAAATGAATATAACACTGGCATCTCATCTTAACAGGTATATTTATCAAAATTACACAAAAATATATTGAAATGCTAAAGAGTAAATTTATTAATTAAAATTACCATTGGCTTCAACTATGGCCTCCACATGACTTCTGAATCTCCTGCAACTCTTCTAGACGGTCTCCTTGTTTAAGTTGATGAATGCTGCCATAATTCTTGCTTTCAGTTCATCTTTAGTGTTACAAGGAGTTTTGTTGATTTCAACTGCGCCCTACACACAATGATCAAGGAGGTTGCAGTCTGGGAGTTAGGTGGCCAGATGTGAGGGGTGATATGGTCGCAGAAATTGTCTGACAGCCATGACTGGGTTCTCCTGCTTATGTGGCATGGTGCAGAGTCCTGTTGTCATACATAGCGTCTTCCAGCAGCCGCTCTCTTCACCTGGGGCAGCACAACCTTCTCAAGTCACTTGATGTAGGCCGTCGTGTTGAGTCTGAGGCCTTCACCAACAAATTCGTGATTTCTTTTCTTATCAGAACAATCAGAGTGAGTTTTCCGAGAATAACGTCGCCATCACTAGTGATCACTCCAAACACCTTCGGAATCACCATTAGACTCATCCAACTCTTTCCGAATCCACTGCACTGTCCTCAGATTGACGCCTAAACACTGTGAAATGCTCGTATTGGAGCTTCCGGCGCGAATACCAAGTAGTACAGCATGCCGTTTCCAAATATCTGACGGGGTGAATTGCGTCATAGTACTCTTTTTCTCACAGACGGTGCCCAACTGACCCTACTATACTGTGCAGTCGACAAAATAAAAAAAACAAAACAACGCGCATGCGCAAAATTAAAAATATAAAATGGCGACAATTTATCCAGCGCATCCTATAGTATCTAATAATATATGGTTTTATATATAATAACAATATTTAATCGAGGGTGCTGAAAATTCTTGTCTAGATCAAGAAACTCTTCCAAAAAGCATTCTGATGTCTGTTTTTTTTTGTTTGTTTTTTTTTTATTTATTGGTAAAATTCATGAAAGGTATGAATATTATTAGTCTGAATAACTTGTGGAATAATGACTGTCAGTTTTCTTAAAATTTCAGAGAACCCAAAATTACAGTTCATATGCTGCCACACATGTGTAGAATACAAATATTTTGTGGTGGTGTTTTACAAATGTCTTTAAATAAAATTAGCAAGAGATTAATCAGTCAAAAATTCATTGTCCACCATCAGAATAAATGTCAAAATATTTACTTTTGTTATTATTTATTGTTCTAAGATGGGGTGCTGAAAAACCTCTGCTTGATGGATTTTTAAAATAGTTCTGATTTCATCAGATTTTGGGAAGTATTTCAGTTTGCGAAATTTTCAGTACTCCCTCATGATACAATATATAATATATAATAATATAGAATTTTATATATAATAACAATATTTAGGAGAGGGTGCTGAAAAGCTCCATGTTTAATCAAGATGGTTGTTTAGAAGTTCTGATATTTTCTCATTTGTTCAGATTTTGGGAAGTAATTCAGTTTGCGAGTTTTTCAGCACCCCTTCGTGATACAAGATATAATATATAACTTTATATATAATAACAATATTTAGGAGAGAGTGCTGAAAAGTTCCATGTTTAATCAAGATGATTGTTTAGAAATTCTGATGTCTTCTCCTTTGATCAGATTTTGAGAAGTGATTCGGTACAGTTATTTTCAGCACGTCCTCCTAGTAAAATTGTTGACTGATTAATTTATTTTTTACTGCTTATCAACCCTTTATGGGTTGTTTAAAGCTCAAACATATTTTGAATTGTAAAAATACGAGGGAATATAATTTTATATTATTATTTGTGAGGGGGTTAAAACAAAGATTTTTC
Organism: Acanthosepion esculentum; assembly: GCA_964036315.1. Lineage (NCBI taxonomy): Eukaryota > Metazoa > Mollusca > Cephalopoda > Sepiida > Sepiidae > Acanthosepion > Acanthosepion esculentum. Next base: position 51,628,617 of record OZ038508.1, on the reverse strand, counting down.
CAGATTCAAGTGTTACTATTTAACCCATAACTGGTGGAGGAGATGGATTCATGCCAAAAGGTATTTTGGCGTAAGTGAATGTAACGAATTCGAGTGGAATTCGAACTCATCTCCCTGAGTTCTCATTCCGAGCCTCTATCCATTAAAACAACCCAACCGCACAAAGTGAGTAATAAACTAGAAAACATTATTCGGCTATCAGCTTTTAGCTACTCATAATTGAATATGTTTCCATCGTGATAGATTGCCTGCCAAAGTTAAACAGTTTCTATTTGCCCATTTGGTGGTTGCTAACACAACTATCGACAAATAGTTGATCTAAGTAATTACGCTCAAAAGGCTTCGATTAACCTGTGATCTGATTTTCACTCACGTCCGCCAAGCTGATATTATCAAAAATGTATCTCTTTGCTTAATCAACCGAAAATCATATATATATATATATATATATATATATATATATATATATATATATTACCCTTGAGTGCTTAGCCTTGGAGCTGGTAGAATGGAGATCAAGTTTTAGTGGACTCAGCAATTTTCAATCTGCTTGTCTGAATCATCTTCAAGAAGCGAGAGCAAAATCTAAAAGGACAGCCAACCTAACAGTCATCTCATCTCACAATCCTCACACTTACTCCATATGTGGCCTCCTTTGTAAATCACTTAAATGCCACTTAAAATTATCGCACAAAATTTCATAACTGAATCAACTAAGCTGTCAGATCCTCATACGTCGAAACTGACGGGAGAGTCCATTATATATATATATATATATATATATATATATATATATATATATACTAGCCGAATTATTAGCGCCTTGCTGTGTGTCACACATTTTTTTGTAAGAAAATGATGATTGATTTTAAATCATTCTTATAATTTGTGGAGAAAAATGATGCATTTCAATATTACTCAATGATCTTGTTGATGTGACCTCCATTTTCTGGCTTTCTCCTTCTATATTTTGGATATGAGTCATTCCCTTGTTCAAATTTAGATTTAATTTAAATCAAAGGGAGAAAAATTTTCAATGGGGGCGGAGGGTGGCCCCCGTGGACCCCTTAGACCAAAGTGAAATATACTTATCCAAGTAACCTAGGAGTCATTCCCTTATTCAAATTTAAATTTAATTTATATGGAAGTGAAAAAAAAACACAGTGATGTGTTTGTGCAACCCAACACCTGCGCCCGATTTTGATCAAAATGAAATATACTTATCTAAGTAGCCTGGGAAATGTAGTTTCAGAATATATATGGTTATGGGGGTCTATCTCCAAAACCCTAGGAGGAGTTCGATAACAAACAGACAGACATTGCCTACAACTATATATATATATATATATATATATATATATATATATATATATATATATATATATATATATATATAAATATTTATTCAGAAATTATTACATAAACATGTTATAAAATAGTAGTCAGAAATGTTGGTAGGCTCTACATTCAACAACATCATTTGAAAGTGTTGAAACAAAATGTCTATATCTGTATTGACTTTATAATATCTTCATGTTATAATTTTTGAATAAATAATATTTGCTCTACTCTGTATTGACCACTCTTTTAAGAATAGTGTTTTTACTTATTGTAATTTTATTCCGCCCACACCAATCTTATATATATATATATATATATATATATATATATATATATATATATATATATATATATATATATATAATATATATATGTATAATATTCAAACTGTATACATATGTGCAGGTTGCTGAGTGGTTAGATTAAGCGGTTGATTAAACCAGAAAATGGAGGTCACATCAAAAAGATCATTGAGTAATATTGAAATGCATCATATTTCTCCACAAATTATAACAATGATTTAAAATTTAAAATCAATCATCATTTTCTCACAAAAAATGTATGACGTTCAGCAAGACGCTCATAATTCGGCTAGTATATATATATATATATATATATATATATATATATATATAGTATTCAAACTGTTATTAGTGTGCCGTGTATGATTTCCGGTTGATTAAGCAAAGAGATACATTTTTGATAATATCAGCTTGGCGGACGTGAGTGAAAATCAGATCACAGGTTAATCGAAGCCTTTTGAGCGTAATTACTTAGATACACTATTTGTCGATAGTTGTGTTAGCAACCACCAAATGGGCAAATAGAAACTGTTTAACTTTGGCAGGCAATCTATCACGATGGAAACATATTCAATTATGAGTAGCTAAAAGCTGATAGCCGAATAGTGTTTTCTTCCTGTTGGACTGACTGTCATCGCCATTTAGGCATAGCCATAGATGTTTCTCAAGATGGAAGCACATCCATCATAAGCTGAAGTCTGATAGTCAAATAGACGCAATATCGCAGTTGACGTCATTAAGCTCAGTTTGCTTTTGAAAAGGAGTAGAGGTTTATCTCTTGTTTGCTCTGTAGGATGGGGTTTCCGGTTCCTTATTCTAAAGACTTCTCATGCTCTCACGCTACCCCCTTGCGTCTTAGTGGCAATATCGCCTTGCTTGGTGTTAAATGGTTGGGTGATTGATTCGTTTTCTACGGCTTATCAACCCTTTTGGTGTGAAATGATTTTTAAAAAGATATTTTTTATTTTAATTTGGTTGTCATCCAAAGTTAGAAGGTTCACTCTTTCCTGTTATTTAACCCAAACTGTGGGAAATAAATAGATTAAAGGCTTTCCTAAGTGAATTATTATGAAGTGAAAGCAAACAGAGTTTATCCGAATAGGAATTTTAAACAGTTCTTTGATTGTAGAACAATTTTCAAATTTCAATTTTAACTAATGATATTAGTTTGAATCGATCTTTCTGTTTTCCGAATGTTTAAGTGGTTAATAAATCTCGCCAATTCCACTTTTCCACAAACATAACCCATAACGCTTCCTGCACATAAAAACAACAACAACATCATCATCATCAACAACAACAACAACAACAATAATAATAATAATAGATACATAGATATATTAAGTGGATTTTTACCTGTAAATTTCACTGGATAATTTCCATGTAATTTTTAATTCTGAATTAAGTGCATTGACAAGGAACGAGATTAATCTGACAAATAATTGTTGCGGACATAATGATCTATCTACGTAATACACACACACACACACACACACACACACACACACACACACACACATGCACACACACATACACGCACACACACACACACATATATATAAATAGGTTTGTTACCCATGCAAATGACCATCACTTGTGTGAAAATAGAATCTGCTCCCATCACTGAACATGATAGAATGCCATTTGATTCTCCAGGTGACACCGCAAGTGGAAGTCTGACTCAGAGCGTACGTGCCTGTCTAAACTATTCCCAAAAGTATGTTAACACTTTTGGGACCAGATTGGTTCTGGTCTTTGTTGCGGATACTGTAGGGTCTGCCACTTCTGCCCTTACACTGTATTGAGCTTAGTAAGCATCGGTACTATTTGGTCATCCAGAACCTGGTCTACGGGTGTATGGGTTGTTCATTTGAGCAATATTGATAGCACCAAAGGAATATCGATGCATTATGTCCAACACATGCAGTAATTCTCATGGCTGAGACGTTAATTTATTTGGTGGAGTTTTTAAATAGTCACTGCGACTAGAAATAATCATTTTTTTAAAAAAACTCTGTATTACTGTAGTTTGTCCTTAATCTATAGTAATATAAAGAGAGTTTACCAGATAACGAATATGAAAAGGAAACAAACATTATATTAAATTTAGTTAAATTTAATATGGAGTTCATTTCGCCATGTAAATTCACTGTAAATTTTCTTAAAATTAAAAAAAAAAAAAATTTTGAAATTCGTACCCTGGAGTACTTAATTGATAGTAATATATGAGAAAAATTTAACTACAGATCCCGAATTTAAAAACAAAATGCAAAAAATATATTTTAGATTTTAAGAAATCAGGTCGGATGTGCATATAAGTTTTATTATTTTGGTTTAATTTTTTTTAAAATGAATATTTACATTGTTCGGACTGTTATCCTCATCTTTATTGTCACATTCACGACGTTTCGGCCGTTGTACGGTCCGGCCTTCTTCACATAATATACGTTGGAATTTCGAACCGAACCCTTTATTTAGTCCACTGGGGTAGATTTTTCTAGTTCCACGTGACATGCCTTTTCTGGATATCTCAGTTTCAGTTATTTCCCCTTTACTAACTCAACTCTCCAAGTTTTTGTTCACCTTTGCTGTGGCCAGGTATTGAACTCACAACTCTCTGGGTCAAGTCACTGGATTACTTCAAACAGCACTTTTATCCACTGGGCCATGTTTATTTGGGGACAATAAAGAGGAAGACAACAGTTCAAAGGATGTAAATAGTGTAAATCGTTACAATACCTCATCTCAGAAATATAGGCAAAAAAAATTAATGATCTGGAATACCTAATCTATAGCAGTGTTTGTCAACCTTTTTTATTTTTACTTCAAGTCTTAGTTGTAGGATAACTAAATGCTCTGGGACACACGTTAAATTTTAAGAAGGAAAAATTAATCATGAAATTTGAAAATAGGAAGGTAATAAAGAAGTCTCCCGAGATAAACATTTATTTTTAAGCTATTACATTGTATATTTAAACGGTGCAATTTTAATTTAAAGGGATTTATGAAAAATGTTATTTTTTTAGAGAGGTCGATAATGACTGATTTAAATCCCTTGAGGATGGCAACAGGAAAAGGATTATTCACAACTTCTAAAAAATTAAGAAAGTTAACATCCAGTTTAAAATATCAAATGACAAAGACTTGACTTTTTTAATTTTTTTACTTTTTAATCAATTCCCCCCAAGTAACGCGATACTGCCACGAAGACGCAAGGTCCTACTGGGAGTAAAATAGAATGAAACGACTTTAAAAGGAACCGGACAAACTAAACAGAGAACAAGAGCTAAACCACTAATCCTGTTCAAAATATCGCGGAGGAGTGAGAACTGGGCAACAGGCGAATCTATCTACTCTTAAAATAGACATGGAAGTAATGTGCTTGGTGTCTCTAGCTTTTTAAAAAAAATTTTTTTTAAAATATAAAAATAAGTTATAAATTACTTTTCTGTTAACTTGAGGCGGACCTGGCTACATTTCGGGGCGCATTAGTTGAGAAACGCTGATCTATGGATGCGTGAAAAATGATTATTTCTGGTCACCTTGCCCATTGCACTTCACCGTTTTTATTAGGCATACATTTGATCGAATGTATCGACCACAGGCGATATGTGGTGAGCCTTTCACTATGAAATCACAAAGTGAATCAGTATGCCTCACTAAAAGAAATCTCCACCAACAGAGGACCAGATTGCAATCAAAAGAGCCAATGCTGCAGCGAGGAAAAAAAAAAGTCCCGTGCAAATGAACGGCTGCCAGTAGAGCTTCCAGTGCTGAGATTACGCAGAGACTTAGGGATTCTCAAACTCCTGAACGAGCCGAAGGCCAAATCAAGAGCCCTCCGCAGAAGCTAGCCTAAATGCCGCTCGTTAGGAAGGCTTTTAAGCTGGTACACACGCACACACACACACACACACACATATATATATATATATTTATATGTGTGTGTTTGTGTAGGCATGGGAATCAACACTGCATGGTGACTGTCAGTTTCACACATCAATGCTAACTTCATTGAGGCTTGAAACTGACAGTCAGCAATGTAGTATGTCATGACACACACACACACATATATGTGTGTGTGTGTGTGTACATGCATGTGTGTGTATGGGTGTGGGATATACGAGCATATGTGTGTACATGCATATACATTGCTTGTATCTCCCTGTCGCACTATCTATCTATCTATGTGTGCGTGTTTGTATATATTTTTCTGCTTGTGTGTACACGTATGTATATGCTTCTATTTATCTATGACTCTGTATATGTATGTGTGTGCGTGTGCATATGTGTGTGTGTGTTTCGATAAATTATGTTGCAGTTACCTAGGTATGCTAAAAATATCTTATTTCACCAATTTTCTCCCGTCATTAAAAAATTGTAGACAATGCTTTTGTTTATCAATGAACCATATTGATTACAGTTTGTTGCACAATATACGATTTTTTGTGCACTCCACTTTCTCTTGCTGCTGGTCGTGTGACGTGTATTTCCAATGGCTGAGAGGGGGAGGGGGATTGGCGACTGACTTAGCAGCAAGCGTATGGGAACAAATCTCTCATCGGTTCGTACAGCACTTTGTAACACTTGACGAATAACCTGCCGTTGTTTCCATTTCGAAGATTTCGTGCCCAAACATACGGGAATTGGACACGAAATGTCCAAATGCTCACTGGCTTTCGGAAACGAATCTTATCAGCAAGTAGACAGCTTTTGTCTCCCTGTCGCTCTGTCTGTCTATCTATCTATCTATCTATAGTTAATTTTTAGTGTTGTATCTCTCTTTTTCATTCTACCTTAATTATCCTTTTTTATCATCTATGGCTTTATGACACGGGCTCATACAAAATATGAATGCTAGTTTTCAGTATATGCTTTGGCCACATCACATTGAAAAACCGAAGTTAAGCAATGTCGAGCCTGGTCAGTACCAAGATGGGTGACCGCTTGGAAATACCAGGTGCTGTAAGCCTGGATGTTCGGCTGGTTTGACTTATGGCCCTATCAGATTGAGACCAGTTCCCGTACGATCAGCAAAGTTAAGCAACGTCGAGACTGGTCAGTACCTAGATGGGTGACCGCTTGGGAATACCAGATGCTGTAAGCTTGGATATGCGGGTGGTTTGGCTTATGGACCTATCACGTTGAAACACCAGTTCCCGTACGATCGGCAAAGCTGAGCAATGTAAGTTACTCGTTCGAAAGGTATGAATACATCTCGATCCCTCCTGCTATGGGTTAATTAGTAAGAGTTGTATCACTAAAACATTATTAGCTACAAAAATTTCTTATAGTCTAAAAATATTTTCTGGCTTTAAATAACCTTCATTGGTTGATACCTCGTAGAAAACGAATCAATCAATGAAATACTGATTAGCTACACAGGCATGTCTTTTAGATTTATTTACATTCTCTGGATTATAAATGTATAGAAACTACCGTGGCTACACAATGAGGGTTTAATTTATATAGTGATTTTAATATAAAATTGGTCTCCCACTTTATATCCACATTATAATTTCTTGATTTTTTTTATCAAATTTTTCTCCCTTAAAAAAATTCTTTCAAAATTCTTACAATATTTACTAGCTTTAAAAAACCTGCAAATGGTTGATAAGACGTAAAAATGAATAAATCAATACACTCTTTGGGTGTCGGGTCTGGAACCATATGCTCCACATTTTCTAATCGGTTTTGGCTTATTGTATATATAATATGATTCAAAATCACCGACAATCGGACTTCATTCAAGACAATAGGTTTACAGAAAACAGTAGTTGGTAGGTCCGCCTATCGTGCAGTTCACACTTCTTGCCGGTCTCTTGAACAGGAGTAGAGGTTCATTATTTGTTTTCTCTTTAGGATTCGGTTTCTGGTTCCTTCTAAAAACTTTACCTTCTCTTTCACTTCCACTATCCCGTCTTAGTGGTATTATCGTCTTGCTTGAATAAATGATACAATGCCTAATACAGCAACAGTTAGAAAGCCCTTTTTTCTTCATCCTTCCTTTTTTAAGCTTTTCATTATTTTGCCATATTTAATAAATGACAGGATCTGTTATCAAAACAGAATGATAAGTCGTTGTTTCTTCATTCTGGAGCAGAAATTCGGTCTGGTTTGGATTTCGTAAAAAGGATTTTGCGGTGTCATTAAAATGAGAAATTAAGATTTATGATAAGTAGTCCTAAAAGACAACACATAAATCTTCATTCAGGCTTGGAAAAGAAATACGCGTGTGCGTATGTGTGTACACTTGTGTGTGTATATATATATATATATATATATATATATATATATATATATATATACTTATATATATACACACTTGTATATATACAAGTGTATATATATATATATACAAGTGCATATATATACACTTGTGTGTATATATATATATATAAGTGTACGTATATATATATATATATATATATATATATATATATATATTTAAAGACATTTATATAATATGTTTAACGTTCTTTTTATAGATACAAGTATTTAAGCAAATGCTCTGTTTTATAAAACAGAGCATTTGCTTAAATACTTGTATCTATAAAAAGAACGTTAAACATATAAATGTCTTTAAATAAATTGTCGGACTATGTCCAATTCAAATATATATATATATATATATATATATATATATATATATATATATACATGTATATATATACACTTATATATAAGTGTATATATATACATGTATATATACACTTGTGCATATATATATATATATATTTATATATATATATGTATACAAGTGTATATATATATGTACAAGTGTATATATATATATGTATATATAAGTATATATATATATATGTGTGTGTGTGTGTGTGTGTGTGTGTGTTAGGACGATTACTAGGAATCAAAATCGAGAATCGGAAATATCGAAACTTTCTGGAGTATCGGTATTGGCATCGAAATCGGAGAATTTTTAACCTAATTTCCGATTCCAAAAACGATTCTTTGAATTTTATTTTTCTTTAAAACTTAATTTTCCATTCCTGGTATTAATGATAAAAAGATATAAATATTTATTGATTTTAAACTATCAGTAAAACTAACACCTAAGTATGATGTAAATTTATTTTATTTACTTGTGTAAAAAAATTTGCAAGTTGCTACTCAGTTCTCGAACTTTCCATAAAGTTCGCTAGTTTAAAGTCTGTTTCACTCTAAAATAATTTTTTTATTGTTAATTTCTTTTTAAACATTGTTAATTCGCCCATTTTTTTAAAATAATTATAATCAAAATTATGCAATATAAACACGAAATGAATTCATGTTGTTGTTCTGCCTTCCTCTCTTTTAAGACAATTTTTATTATTTCTTTTTTAATTTATAAAAAAAAACGTTGTCTGCATTTAAAAACCTAGAAAAAAATTAGAATCTTATTATATAAAATTTTATTTTAAAATTCAAATTTTCAATTGTCCTTAAGTAGAAATCAAAAATAAAATTTCATATACGGAGTTTCAATCAGCACCTAATCCAAAAGATCATATAAGGGTTGTGGTAGGCGTTTACGTTTCTTTTGGCGGGAATTCCATACATTCATTTGAATGTATGAAATTCCCGTCAATGTCACATTTGATTTCTTCACACAAAGATTTACCTTGTGTCACAAATTGTCCCGGTGATGAGGCAGTTAAATTACAACAGTTTCTCCTACACTTTTCAATGTAAATCTTACAAAAACAATTTTCACTGAAAAAATTTTCTCATTCGTTTTTATAGTTTTAAATCCATAAAATCATTTTTAGTCTCGGTTATTGAAAATATTTATTTTTGTTTAGTATGCTACGTAAACAAAAATAAATATTTTCTTTTCAATAACCGAGGTTTAAAAATTAAACATTCTTTTTATGAAACTTAACGAAATTCATGGATTTTTAAAAATTTATAGCTTTCGAAACAGATTTTTATCTTTATTTACTTTAAAAAAATAAACAAACAACAAAAGCTTTTTCCTACAAAGGTTTGTATTAAAAAACCTAAAATTTAATTTCTATCAAAAATTGTATGTAAGTTTATTTTACTAATATTTTTTCTTTGGCATAATTGTACTTTCCTGTGTTAAATTATTATGGCATTTAAAATATTCTGAACGTTTTTTACATTTATTCCTCCTTGGAATCAAACGAAACGCAACTTTTATTTTTTTTTTGATGTAAGTGTATAAAAAAAAGTTAAAAACGAGTATTTTTATCTGGCGTGATTAAACTAGAGTATTTTATTTCATTTTAACATGATTTGTTTTAATATTTTTTAAAATAAAACTAGTAAACTTTCATTTTCTAATAATCTAATAAATAACTGAAAAAATCGATCCCATGCAAAAAACCATACATTTACAGTTGTTCTCATCTATATGAAGATTTTAATCGTTTTTAATCATTTTTATATTAATGCTTTGTAACAATTGAATTTGAATCTCATACCTTATAAAATGATCAAATTGGATGTCAGCGTAATTTAGCTTCCAACTTCCTAATATTTTTAAAAAATTTATTGTAGTTAACTAAAATTGCTTATATTGCTTTAAAAAAATCAGTGGATATGTTTTTTGTTTTTTTTTACACTTTTACTTTTTTCTTTTAACAAAAATAAAACACATTTTGATACTTTTTATAAATTATTGATTTTCTTTTTTAGTTTTGAGAAATTTATTTTAGACAGTAAAACTTATTAGAGATTAAATTTTTTAGATAAGATTGTAGACCCTTTATATTTATTTATTAAGTTGCTGTGGTAATTCATATTTAATTCTTATAAAACATCTGTAAGCAAATTTAGAATTTGCATTTATTTTATTCACTGGCCTGAGGGTTAGGTACTCCTTGTACTTTATCAAAATATATGCATGAGTTAAACAACAATACATAGAATGATGCCTTTCTACTTAGAGTATTATTGTTGCAATATTTTATATATATATATATATATATATATATATATATATATATATATATATATATATATATATATATATATATATATATATATATATATATATGGGGCTGGAATCGGAGAGCCGAGTTCGAATTCCAGCCGATTCCATTACATTCCTTTACGTGCTAATATCCTTGGGAAAGGTATTAATCCTCTTCTTCTCCCTCTTAAAATTTAAATTATACAAGGATAACTCTGAATTCAAAACCTGCGGAGGGTTGTTTGGGGACCTTGTGGCACAGCACATAGTGCACCAGGTCTCTGTATTCGGCTCCTCAAAGTGTGTGGTTGTTTCTGCACAAAGCCTTCACCACTATAATCAAATCATATATACTGGTGTCTGGGCTGTCGGTTCCTAGGAACTGCGCTGCTTGACCCACATACTTTGAATATGACCTATCTATCGATCTATATATATATATATATATATATATATATATATATATATATATATATATATATATATATATATTATATATATATATATATATATATATGTATATATATATATATATATATATAGGGTGTGTCTTATTTTTGAAGTGCATGCTGAAATTGAATCGTAACCCCTAAATTTGTTCCATTCATTGAAAAATGTCACATATAAAATGTTAATGAGATTGCATAATATTTAGAGGCCGCCTTTGCTTGTTAAAACTTAAAATATACAAGGTAAACAAAAAATAGACAGATTTTTTATTTTACAATTAATAGCAAACCATTAATTGAATCTTTACAAATTATACCCCTTAGAAAACTAGTAACACTTTTTATCTTACACAGTAAAAAAATTTAAATTTTAACCAATGTTTATTATTTTCAGATCCCAATTATGGAAAGTGTATCCAATGCCAAGCAGAAAAATCTAGTTTGGAAGTGTTTTTAAGATTTCCGACGATAACCAAATTAAAGCAATACGTCAATTGTGTAATACACAAATAGCTAGAGGAGCAAAATCTGCCTTCTTCACCGCGACTAATATTTTGAAACACTTAAATAGAAAGCATGGCAGAGAAACCCAAAAGGAAAATGAAGAGAAAAGGAAATAAGAGATGAAAATAACATTGCCTATCGACTGTTCAACTATAATTACACGGAAAAAAAATTGTCAGCGAGTCTTTTAAGCAAGAATCTTTACATGAAGTTATTGATCAAATTTGGGATATAAATGACAGCAAAGGCCCAAAACTTCATAAATGTATTGAAGAATTGATTTCAATTGAACCCGCAACCTTTTTCTGTTGTAGAAGACTTTGCTTTAAAAAGACTATTGAACCATATAAGTCCGAATTATCAAATCCCCCTCCTCGAAAATATATAAAACAAGATACTGTGCAAGATATATATATATATATAAGAAAGTTCGACATAAAATACAAGAGGAAATCGACCCTGCTATTTATTTATCGATGACTAGTGATGACAGGATCGCTAGTTCAGCAAATTTATCCTTTTTAAGTGTAACATTTCATTGGATCACTGCAAATTTTGAACAAAAAGCGCAGTTCTAAGAATTATTCCATTACAAGTATCACTCACTGCAATAAATATAAATGAATGTATCACAGAGACAGTACAGCAATTTAATATTTCTTATAGTAAAATTCATGTTCTCATAAGAGGTAATGCGGCTAATATGGCATCAGCAGCTGTACAAGCTCATTACGAGTCATTACCTTGTTTGCTGCACACCTTGAAGTTGACCATTAATGATGCCATCTTTGCACAAAAGTCCCACCCTTTCACTGTCGAAACGGTTAAATGTGGCCGTCTCTTCTACTCCAATAGCTTCATGCCTTGCATCTCCCGTCTGTGGAATTCCCTTCCTATTACTTGTTTCCCTGATAGCTATAATCCCCAACTATTCAAATGTAATGTCAATCGACATCTCCAGATGCCCTGAACTATCCCATGCCCTTCTCTTCATCCTTTCCTCCATCACACCTCTTTACTCTCGCTCCCACTCTGTAACCCTTGCGTACTAGTGGCATCCCGCCTTGCTTGGGGTGAAATGCTTAAAAAAAAAAATAAAGGACATGCTTTCCATTTTTAAATAAATAGATGGGTACTTCAACAACTCACCTGCAATTTTTGCGAAGTACCAGAATACCAGAAAAAAATTAATTTACCATATTATAAATTTATTTAAAATGTCCAGGCAAGATAGAACAGTCAGTAATATATGATGTCCAGAGAATTTGAAATGTTTAAATTGTTGTTTTATTCCCCTCCCCCAACAGACAATGAATTGTAGATATAGGGACTACTTGGGATTTTCATAGAGACAATGAGGTATTATGGTGGGTGTAGTAAGAAAGGTAAGTAAGAATGCGTTGTTTTGGTGTTAGGACTATAGTTTGGGTCAGTGTTTGTGGCTAGCTAAGTTTAAAGTTAAGACAGATAAAGACCGTCCTTTTCCCCATTCATTATTTTGGCCTTGTGCCACATTTTTGTAAATATTTACAAATAAATATCACTCTTATCTCATATTGCAGTGATCATGCAAAACCACATTGTTTAGAATTCAACCAATGGAAGATTTTAGAGAAATTGTTGAAAATACTTAAATAATTCATTGATTGTGCAAATTTATTAAGTAATAGAGAAGCTTATATTATATCACACATTAAAGTCATTTATCACTTTTTTAAAGAGAAAAAGAAAAGAGACTGATAGGTTAGGTACAACCCTTTCAGCATGGAAAGCTTCTTTTAATACTAGATTTAGCAGCTACTTGAAAGACAAAAACCTTATTCTAGCAACATATATTGATCCCAGGTTCAAGACTGGTTGCCTTGAAAATAACTAGTGTCCTGCCTAATGATAAGGCTATTGCAGAATTGTTCACGCAAGATATATATTCTATAAACTAAGGATAAAACAAACACCTCAACCAAAGTATCACAGGACATGGAGAACGACTCGTTTGACATGTAATAATGATTTGTGACTTTAATTTCAGTTTTACGAAATGTCTCACTGAATTAAAGAAAATAAAACAGGGGGGAAGGAAAAGGAGATCCAATGTATACGAGAATACAGGATAAAGCAGTCGGTGAAA
>OZ038508.1:51597458-51609958 GCA_964036315.1 Acanthosepion esculentum | reverse complement strand
TGTCGTTTGAATTATCCCAGATATTTTATTTTTACTCGTTTTGCAAAGTTCTTCGTGATTGCTCCAAGTGATCCTATAATAAAAGCTTCTACTCTTTATTTGTTTATTTATATTCGTTCTCTGGTAATTAAAATCTGTGTATTGTTACGTATTATGAGTGACTTCCAAATTGCAAAAATTTCGAATTATATCCCGGAAAAATTATATCAAATAATTCAATATAAAGCAATATTTTTTTCTTAATTTTAGTTTTATATTTCTGGAGCTTGTTGCTTAAATCTAAGATTTTTTTTTTTGTTTTTCGTGGTAATTACGTAAAATTAAACAATGCCAATAATATATAATTATTGTTTAAAATTAACCCGGGAACCTGTAAAAAAAAGTATACATATGTTCATAAGTTTTTATAGGTGATTTAAGATATGTAAGTAAAACATGTTTTCAGTGATCGACTTTTAGCAAAAATATTCAGTGATTTTTTCTTTTTTATGTTTTTGTATTATTATTATTATTATTATCATTATTATTATTATTATTATTATTATTCCTTTCATATTTCTGCTTTTTTTTTATATTGTTTTTCAGGGAAACACCAAATTTCGATTTTTGTCACAGCCATTCGTTTCCACTTTCCAGTTGAGTTATCCTGTTCGGAACTACAAGATTGACGCTTAAAAACAAAACGAAAAAAAGCGAGAGGGAGCGAGAGAGTGAGAGAGAGAGAGAGAGAAAGAGAGAGAGAGAGCGATATATATAGAGAGAGAGAGAGAAAGAGAAAGAGTGAGAGAGAAGGGGAAAGAGAGAAAGAAAGAAGGAAAGAAAAAAGTTTATAAACAAAATAAACGGAGAAAAACAAGTAAAAAAAAGAAACAAAGATGTCTGCGTGCGCATGACCAGTTATAGAATTCTTCGCCAACCGCCATTATTCGACGTGGGTCAAAATAATGTATATATAATAAACAATCCCAAACAATACATAAGACAATAAAAAAAATAAAATAAAATGAATGAATAAAAAAGAAGGAACGACATCAAATTGAAACGAAAAACTAACGACATAAAAAAGAAAGAAAAAACGGTAGAAGGCCTTTGGTTTAACGTTTCTGAATTATATATATATATATATATATATATATATATATATATATATATATATATATACATATACATATATATATATATATAAAATACACAAACATACAAAAGAACTAAAGTAAAGATCAAGAAAGAAGTAATAAACTCGTGCTATTCAGATTTAATAAAATAATACGTAAAATTAAAATCAAGAGACTTACAACCTTGCTACAAATGTACGGAGTACAGACACAACCACCCAGTGTATGTTTCATATTTTTCTTTTCAAAATTAACAATTTTTCATCTGATACGTTACTCCCTCTCCATTAATTAAATAAAAAAAAAACAAAAAACGAAAAAACAAAAAAACAGACACTTATTTTTATGTATCAGCGAAAAAATATAATCTCCAAGCAAGTAAACATTATTTATCAAATTAATGACAGGATAATAAAAGATAACAGATTTTTAAAAATAAATAATAAACGTTAATTTAGTCACTATTTAGTTTGCAAGAAAACTTATCGTGTGCAATACGTTTCCCATATACACATACATACAAGCGTAAAAACTGTAGGCAGACATACGTATCATTAAACGATATATAATTCAGTAGATATCAAATGATAATGGTCTAATAATGTACATTTCTAAGGAACATTCTATATATAATATGTCAGTGTAAATTATTTTTAATCAAAGTATCGTGGTTAACAAACGCTTCTCACTAATAATTCATCAGAACGTGATTTTTGCTGTAAGTGCTATGAATGTTTTCCTGTCGCAGTCTAAGCTAAATTTAGTAACAATTTATATATATATATATAAATATATAATATTAAAACACACACGCAGATTTCTTTCATTCTAACACGAAGAGCCTACCTAACAAAGGCGAAACGCGTAGTCTGTAAAACAGTTTACCACTTTTAGTTATCAAATATATATATATAGCGATTTTCCAAGCATAGCTTAGATGTGGCACAAGGCCGAAAGTAGGGGCACCCCGTGAGGATCGAACTCACTACTCAGTCGTAATTGTTCTAGCGAGACAAGCTTGCTACCCATTACACCACCTCGAGGAGCCCAATCCACTATATATGTACATATATATGATTATATGCACATACATATATATATTTCTATATAAGTCTATGTATAGAAGCGTTTGAATATAAATAATGATTTCGCATTTATGTATTTGATATTATAATCAAAGGGAAAACGTATACATCAAAACTAAGACATTTCATGATATACATAAAGATAACAAATATATCTATGTATATAAATTCATGCTGCAGTATTCTTATATATACATATATACATGCATATAGATAGGTATTGATAAATAAACTCAACATTATTCATGTCTCGGGAAACGAACCCCATGGAGTCAAACGGTAGCAATAATTCATCCTCACCCAGTAATGGGAACAACACAGCAACTAATAACACGAATCTAACTACCACAGCCATAAATACAAACAGTAACAGTAGTGTGACCACCAGCGCCATCTGTGGTGGCGTAACGATCGGATCAGGTTCTGGTCAACCTGGTGCGCCTCTCCCTTTACCACCACCTCCTCCAGCTATTCTACCTCACCATCATCATCATCATACTGGCCTGCCTAGTCCGACGGCGGTCAGCAGTACAGGGGTACCCCTGTCATCATCCACGTCGTCTGAGTCTCCGTCCTCGGCAGGGTCGGTGGCCACGGCCGCGGTGGCCACCGTTGGAGCCGTGTCTCTTTCCTCGTCTTCATCGTCTCCGAACTTGAACACGGGTGCTACACCGGCGCCACCTTTTCACTTGCTTCCAGTCACGTCTTCCCTGGACTTTACACGTCGTTTCTCAGCCTTCACCAGTGTCCAGTATCGGAATACAGCCGCTAGTTCGGCTGTCGCAGTGGACATGGCAGCGGCCAGTAAACCAATGGCTTTCAGTTCGTTGCAAACGACGCCGCTTGCCGAGACCAGGGGTGAACTCGCCCTACCGGTAGGATTCTACGGATCAGCGCCGTCGCTCTACCCAGAATTTCCAAACCTCAATTTGGGCGGAACATTGCCTGCATTATGTAAGTAAACTTTTTTCCTACTTTTCTTTTCCTAATTTTTCTTACTATATATATATATATATATATATATATATATATATTAATAAATATATATATATATATATTTGGGCAGCAATCTTTATTTTAAAGATTTTTGTTTAAATAAAGCAGACAAGAAAGTTTTGATTAAGTGGAAAAACTAAACAAAAAATTAATTATATCTTGCTTGTCTGCCATATTTAATCATATATATATATATATATATATATATATATATATATATATATATATATATATATTTCATTATATATATATATATATTTCATTTTTTGGCATAAGATGACAATTGGAAAAAATCTAGTTTTTTGCCGACTCGTTTCGTCTTCCGAATTTTTCAATGCAAAAATGTAATCGGAATGTTTTTGTTTTTATAGTTACATAAAAAAATACAAATTTAAGAGTTTTTTTTTCTTTCCATATCGACAATATAGTTAAATTCCCAGATCGATGAGGCTTAGGTAGAAGATTTTTTTCCAAATATCAACTTATACCAATTTGTCTTGTCCACAGAATTGATCTGGGAATTTAACTATATTTCATTGTTTATATATATATATATGTATATATATATATTTCATTATATATATAAATATATATATTTCATTATTTAACTATATATATATTTCATTATATATATATATATATATATGTTCATTATGTTATATATATATATATGTGTGTGTCTTGTCCACAGAATTGATCTGGGAATTTAACTATATTTCATTGTTTATATATATATAATATATATATATATATATATATATATATATATATATATATATATATATATATATATATTTCATTATATATATAAATATATATATTTCATTATTTAACTATATATATATATTTCATTATATATATATATATATGTTCATTATGTTATATATATATATATGTGTGTGTCTTGTCCACAGAATTGATCTGTGAATTTAACTATATTTCATTGTTTATATATATATATATATATATATATATATATATATATATATATTTCATTATATATATAAATATATATATTTCATTATTTCACTATATATATATATATTTATATTTCATTATATATATATATATATGTTCATTGTTATATATATATATATATATATATATGTGTGTGTGTGTGTGTGTGAGAGAGAGAGTGTGTGTGCGTGCGTGTGTGTGTGTGTTCATTAAATATGGCAAACGAAGAAGATTTAAATATTTTTATTTAGTTTTGTTTATTTTTATTTATGTACAGTATATATCAGTGGTGGCCAAACCATGACTCGCGAGTCACATGTGGCTCTTTCACCTTTAATATACGGCTCGTGGAAATATTTTGGCTGAGTTCCCTTTTTTCATCACAGTTAATATAAAAGGTAAATAAGAAAAGTTTCCACATTTAGAATTATTTACTGGCTATAAATTGAGACCCCATTGGATTAAAACTTGTTTAATGTTCACGTGTATGTAAACAAAAACGTATGTTTAAATTTTGTTCATGTCCCGCAGCTCTCAAACATCCGAACTTTATCGTAAGTGGTTCTGACATGAAGCAAGTTTGGCCACCCCCAGTATTTAGGATGACTGTCACTTCTTTGTAGAAGACCATCTCCTCACTTTGTATTTTGTGTGTGTACGTGTGTGTGTGTTTTTTTTCCATTTAGAATTTTCCATACCTGAGATAACACTCTGCTATGGGCTCGTAAGGCCAGCTTTGCTTTTAAAACCTCTCTTACACACGTGGCAAGCATAAAGTTTGTCTGTGTTACCAGTTAGAAACTTGCCTGTCCATGAGTACAATCATGTGACGTTTGAGTCCCACAATACCTTGTCCGAAACCTCGAACAAGTAATCTGCGCGCGCGCACACACACACACACACACACACACACACACACACACACACATATATATATATATATATATATATATATATCTATACATATATAAAACAACATTTATATATATATGTATAACAACATTTTTGACTATATTCCCTATTAACATAAATGTTATTTTTAGTGGGTATATGTATTTGATTTGGTATCCCCCGCCTTTTTTTTTACTTAAAATCAATAACAAAAATCTAAATAGGACTTTTCGATCTAAGCCAGTTGTTATTAATTTTACTGTTTATAAAAACAAAAGAAAAGAAAACAAGGATCTCTAAACAAGGATCGCTAAACAAGTATCTAATTACTAATATTTCTGGTACAAAGCCATTATAGGGATGCTAAGTAAGGATATTAATTATAAGGATGCTAAGAAAGGATATTCATTATAGGGATGCTAAGTAATGATATTCATCATAGGAGTGTTTAGTAATGATATTCATCATAGGAATGCTTAGTAAGGATATTCATCCTAGGGATACTAAGTAAGGATATTCATCATAGGGGTGCTAAATAAGTATATTAATTATAGGGACGCAAAGTAGGGATATTCATACTTGATAATGACTGAGGCCAGTAGAAAGCATAGGAATGCGTAACCACAATACGCACAAGCGGCAAGCGAGTTTTTATTTTCGTTTGATACCTGTGAAATGTAAATACCTTAATAGTCATATTTATTTGATATCATTTTGCCTTCAATTGAAAGCCTAATTAGAGAATTCGCTGATTTCTGTAGTATTTAACAGAATGTCAAATTTCGGTGAAGAACATACATCATCAGTATATATATATATATATATATATATATATATATATATATATGGTGGACTCTCCCGTCGTATTCAACGTATGATGATCAAGCAGCTCAGTTCCTAGTAACCGACCGCCCGACACCAGCACATATAATTTGATTATAGTGGTGAATGCGTTGTGTAGAACCAGCCACACTTTTTGAAGGGCCGAATACACAGACCTGGTTCACTACGTGCCACAAAGTCCCCAAACGACCCTCCGCCCCCCCCTGAACAGGAGTAGAGGCTCATCCCTTGTTTCCTGTTTAGGAAGGGGTTCTCGGATTCTTTCCTTTTCTCTGGCTTAAGTAGTAGTGCTGCCATGAATCTATTGTGATGTGTGCGTTTTGTGGCAACGTCACTCCACACCGAGGGTACCGGGTTGGCAGTTTTCTGATTGCTCTTCCTGACTGGTAGTTAGGAGCCCGAACATTTGCGTCGCTTCTTGAGAGACCGCTCTAATGAACAGTTGCATAATGTTGAGTCTTGGCGCATGGTTCGTTCTACTTCGTCGCCATTGTTGAGTCTTGACTCATTGTTGAATCTCGACTAATGCATGGAATAATAATGCAACACAAAATGTACTTAGAACAAGAATGTATTATAACAAGAAAGTGTACACAATATTTACATATAGTATTTCTGTATATTTCTGGGAAGACCGTTCCTGGAGAATGTGTTGACTAAGTCGCAGTCGGGCAGAGTCTCTGTATTCGCTCCCTCGTCTTCCGGTACCAACCATTATTTATATAGTCGGTAGTCACCTATGCAGATTAGGTGGATCCTACCACAACACATAATATCGGGGTTCTTGCAGTGCCATGTTGCGCATGGAAGGGTCTCCCTTCACGTACCTCCGGTGGGCAACCATGAGGCCACATTATGTTTTAGTCTACGCCAGTTCCTTTCTGCCCATGTCCCATACGATGACCGTCTGCTACATAACTTAACATGACCATAAACAACCAGAAATATAAACCTAAACCAGCTCAAAAAAATCACCTAAACACTTTAACATTTCCTTCTCCAACATCCGTGGCATTCGTACCAACTTCTGCGGTGTGGAATCGTTCCTCTTCGACAAGTCTCCTGATATACTAGCTCTCTGCGAGACTAACCGTAACTCGTCAATCCCCTCCTCTGATTTCTCGATTCCCGGCTACCTTATCGACATACATGTCCTGCGAGTTTATGTCCGCGATCATCTTCCTCTGGCTAGGGTACTCTCTCTTGAATCTCCAGATTATTCGTTTATGTGTCTTCGTCTATCCCTCTTCAATTCAGTAAGTATACTGCTGACTGGTATCCCTCCTATCGTTCCCCTTCCTCTCAAGACTGTTGTGTACTCGATAGCATTTCCGATAATGTAGACAAGGCCATCTCTCTACATTCATTTGCGCACATATACCATCTGGCTTAAACACTCTGTAACTGCCCTCGGTGACATCCAAACCCTTAAATTTTCAATCCCTCAAGCAAGTGGTCGACTCTCCTACTCTTTTCCCGGTAATCCTGATGGTAACGCTTCCCTTCTCGATCTCTGTTTTACCTCCATCCCCGACCCCTGTCGCGCTATGCAGCTCCGCCTTCTTGGCAACTCTGATCACGCCGTAGTATATATTAACATCTCTTTCCACTCACCCTCCAGCCAAGAACCTCCTACTAAAAGAACAACAAAAAGACTGGGACTTGTTCCGTGATTTCCTTCGCGACGTTCCTTGGAATGTGGTTTTTAATCATCCCATTCAAAAATGTCCATCTGTGGCCTCCTCCTGAGTAAAAGCTGGCATCGAGGCTTTCATCCCAGCAGGAGAATGTCACGTTAAATCGCGCTCATCTCCTTGGTTCTATGCTGCTTGCTCAGCTGCTATAGCCCACAGGAATCACTTCTTCCGTCTGTACCGATGCAGCATGTCTGATTGCAACAGACGTCTCTTTGTCTCTGCTCGTAATGAGTGCAAGCGTGTCCTCAAAGAAGCAAAGTCACTATTTGCTGATAGAATGAAACAACTCGCAAGTTTGGCTTTAAAGATTATTGGCATCTCTGCAAGAGCCTGCTGAACAACAGCAAACCGACAATCCCTCCTTTATTCAATCAATTCGAAGTTGTAACTTCCTCAGCTGATAAGACTGAATGCTTTGCTCGGAAATTCTCATCTAGCTCAACACGACTCATCTGGAGTGCCCACACCTGATTTTCCCCCTAGAACTGATGTTCTATTGAGTGAGATGAGCATCACCCCATCGATGGTATTAGACATTATCTCTAAATTAGACTCTCATAAAGCAAGTGCTGGTGATGGGACACCAACCGTAGTCCTAAAGAAATGAGCTCCTGAGCTGGCTCCAGTTCCTCTGTTGTCCCTGTTTTTAAGAACTCTGGAGACCATTCTGACCCACCTAACTACCGTCCTATCAGTCTCCTACCACTCTTCGGCAAAGTCTTCGAGGCTTTAATCAATGCCAAAGTAGTTAAGCATCTTACCTTCCACCATCCGCTCTCTGACAAACATTATAGTTTCCGCTTTACCCGGTCTACTGCTGACGTGCTTACGGCCATAACAGAATTTGTATACCAAGCTCTTGATAATAACGGCGAAGCTCGAGGTGTGTCTCTAGAGATCTCTAAGGCGTCTGATATGGTTTGACATGTCGGCCTTCTTCGTAAGCTTCAGGTATACGATATTACAGGGCGATTATTTTATTTAATCCAATCATTCCTGTCAAACCGTGAAAAGAAGGTCGTCCTAATCGGGTTCTCCGCCAGTTCCTTTTATACGAACGCTGAAGCTCCCCAACGCTCTATCCTGGGTCCTACACTTATCATTTACTCCTGTCTCAATAATAAACCCGGCGTTGCTGTCAACGTTAACCTGGCCATTGGTCTCGAAAAGGACCCCCAATCTGGTTGGCTGGGGCAGGAAATGGTTTGTAATCGTTAATGCCTCCAAAACGAAACGGCTCTCATTTACCAACCAGAAACCTCCCTGCATCCTGTCAGCATGGCTGATGTTCAATTCCACGAGAGCGTCTCCCTGTGCCTTCTTAGTCTCACGTTTTCCACTGACCTGAGGTGGAACAACTATATTGATTCAATAGCTTCGTCTCCGTGTCGCGCCAAAAGGTTTTTCTCGTCTGAGTCCATCCTTCAAATCTATAAATCTACAATTCGAGCTTGCATTGAATATTGTTGCCATATATGATCTGGTGCCCACGCTGTTCATCCCGAAGTTCTCAGCAAAATCTAAAGACGGATATGCAATGTGATAGGTCCTGACCTCGCATATCGACTACAGTCACTTTCTCACAGACGTGATGTGGCTTTCCTCTGAATTTTTCTACAAATATTTTCATGACAGTTGCTCTGACGAGCTACTTTCACTGGTACCCCAACTGCATAAATGCTACTAGATTGGCATCTCGGTCCAACCCTTTTACTGTCGAAAAATTAAGCGTAACTACCTCTTCTACTCCAAGAGCTTCTTCTCTCGCGCTTCCCGACAGTGGAACTCCCTTCCTCTTACTTGCTTCCCCGCTAGCTATAATCTTCAAATATTCAAATGTAATGTCAATCGACACCTTCTGATGCCTTGATCCTGATCCCCGTCCTTTTCTTTATCCTTTCCTCAAGCACTATATATATATATATATAGATATGAGAGGTGCTGATGAAAATCTGACCAAATGACCAAAGAATCTCTCTCTCTCTCTCTCTCTCTCTCTCTCTCTATATATATATATATATATATATATATATATATATATATATATTATTTTTCACCGGTATATACTTAATAGCTATGTTTTATTACATCGAGCAATATTTTATTAGCACCAGCACTATATGGGCAATATATATATATAAAGACATTTATATTATGTTTAACGTTCTTTTTATAGATACAAGTATTTAAGCAAATGCTCTGTTTTTATAATAAACAGTATTAAATAACATTTACCGGCCTGAATGTCCGAGAAATTTTCATAGAAAATTTTCGCTCTCCGACAGGAATCGAACCTGTATCCTATACGGAACCATCATTTCGCGTGATGTGCCTTAACCTTTCGGCCACAGAGCAGCGTCTGGTTAGCAAGGTCGATTTTACTATCTTTAAACTTAAATCTTCCATGAATCTCTTCTATTCATATCTGCTCTAGCGTATCAAATGTAAACAAATGACGCCATATATTTTAGAATTGGACATTGTCCGACAATTTATTTAAAGACATTTATATTATGTTAAACATAATATAAATGTCTTTAAATAAATTATCGGACTATGTCCAATTCTAAAATATATATATATATATATATATATATATATAATACACACTGTTTAAAACGTATATATATATATATATATATATATATATATATATATATATAATACACACTGTTTAAAACATATATATATATATATATATATATATATATATATATATATATATATATATGCACACTGTTTAAAACGTAATAAAACGGCGCGTCTATTGCAAACACGGGTATGCACTAATTATGTCGGATTAAAAATGGCTCTCGGGGAATTCTGACTGGGAAAAGTGTGCATTGCTATAAAGGTGAATAGAGACCTTGTTGGAATGTGACGCTCTCTGTGGCCGAGTGTTCTGGAGCAATCAGGATAAAGCGATTGTTTTTCATACAGGTTCGAACCTTGCTGTAGAGCACATTTTCTTTATTAAGATTTCTCAAGTGCGCTGTTCGATAGACTTAATACCCACTGTTTACAATAAAATGAAAAAGAAACAGGCGTCTAATTTTTTTTTTATATACAAAACTCCATGTTCTTTGAACCCGGTGCGAAGTGGTGCCGAATTGTAATCGGCTTGACCCAGAAAAACGACATGAAGCTATGAAAAAACATACTATTTCGCATATTCATCCCGCTTTTCAAAATATTTAGGAATATCGATTTTGGGATGTGGGTTGAGCCCATAAAATTTCAGAAATCTTCTACACCCGGATGTATGTGTCTTTTTTTTTCCTTTTTTTTTGCCATTCCACACAGATTTGTTTTTCATTCCAACCTGAGAAAGTTGATCCAAACACATGTCACGTCGTCAAAATGCGATGTTTAAAAGATTTTCCACATTGTCTTTTCATCTCCACTTTTGTTTCGGATACTATTATGCATCCTACAAACACGTATATATATATATATATATATATATATATATATATATATATATATATATATATATATATATATATATAACCCTGTATTACTATCATAAAATGACACTTACCAATAAACAATATTCAAATGCCACTGCACTCTGAAAATTTTACTGGGAAATTAAAACAAATAACTACACACCGTAATAGTAAATTGGAATTTCGTCGCCAAACCTACACCCTTTTCCGGTCGCGGCGACCTATGTAACCTGTGTTTGAAAAAAAGATTCTCAAAAATATTAATGACCCCCAGCCTACTGAACAAACGTAATGAGCTCATGATGGCTTGCACCCATAACAAAAAAGCTCTCTCCTAAAATATTTTGATTCTGGATAAATCTTTTTGTCCAACTTCAACTGCCCATTAAGTATTTTAGCTTAAATACTTATTACTCCCCTTTAACCATTTAAGCGTCTATTAATATTTAACACGTTACACAGCGTTCCTCTTTTCTTTAATATTTTTTATTTAATATTTTCTCACCTTTTACCTTCTCTATCTACACTTTTTAAAAATCTTTTTTAGTTTTTGTCCTAATATTATTAAACGTTAGTTTTACGTACTGTGCAGTGTTACTCCCTTGAAACATAGAGGTTATTTATAAACAAAAATACAATTCACCGCGCCTACCCACTTCTTTTTAATCATATTACTTGCTCCTTACGCTTCTTAATTTTTTAACTTGAATCTTGCCTATTTTTTCTCCAATGGAAAAACATGTATTATATAAACATTAAGTGTGCATTATTTTTTTTTCGCTTTGTTTTTCCCAATATCTTCCTCCATACATTTTACATTTTGAATTTACACCCCTATAATTCAGCGTTTCTCCCATGAGACCCAGTATTTTAAAACTACTGTAATAAGTGGCTCATTCGCTATATGTGCCTGACGACTTGGGAAACTATGAAACTTTAAGTTGCACTATAAACGTGGGTATATGTGTATTTATTAATATAGACTTCATAGCTCTGTTTAACTACATTGAGCACTGTTTTGTTCGCACCACAAATTAATTTAAATAGATATTTATTTGCTTATCTGCGTATGTAGGCTATCACACAAGCATATGCAGTTAAGTTACTAATATGTCGTTATTTAGCTTATATTCACACATATATATATATATATATATATATATATATATATATATATATATATATATATATATATATATATATATACTGAATGCTGATGGAAGACCCTATGTATGACAGGAGGACTCTGCATCATGCCACACAAACAAGAGAACTCAGTCATCACTGTCAGGCAATTACTGCTACCACATCACTGCTTACATCTGGCCACCCAACTTCCCAGACTTCAACCCCCTTGATTATTATGTTTGGGGTGCAGTTGACCGAGAGACCAACAAAATTCCTTGTAACACTAAAGATGAACTGAAGGCAAGGCAAGGATTATGGCAGCATTCACCAACTTGAACA